>JARQOC010000003.1:169461028-169580140 GCA_033576535.1 Allobates femoralis
CTGTCTGAGTACACAGGCTCTACCAGAGCTTGGTAATCTCGCCCTCTAAGGCCTATTGCTGCCCTACATCAGACTAGCATTTCACTTTTCAAGGGTAATGCAATGGGTACCGGATCACTTACTCTTACCCTGCTGATTTCTCCTCCGGACAACTCTACCTGCTGTTTCACCATCAGGGCTTTTATTTCTTTTTACAGTACTTATTGCTGTTCACTATGGGCAGTTTCGGCAATCTCCTGTAACAAGACGATAATCTCTGCAAGACAATTTCCCATTACATTAGTGCCTGCCGATCAACATCAACAATTATCAATCCCTGGGACTTCAATTCCACCCACCCCACCTTTATGGTTACTGCCTTAAACCCAAATGTGGCACAGGTTTACCGTTACTAGCCAATATTGTAAAGTCATCATCTGGGCCACGCAAAATGACAGTCTGCCCAGTATCTTTTGTAAAGGATATGTGGTATCGAGGTACATGTGAACCAGTGTCCACCAAAGCGTTCATTGGGATGCCATCTAGCATGACAGGCAGGACCGGGCGTCCTCCCACGTACCTGTCACACCACTTTGGTGGGCCTGGTGGTCGTATTCCTGAGGCGCAGCCCGCTGCTCCAGGGCTTTCTCGTTTAAAGTACCCTCTCTGGCGAAGTGACCTGGCTTGTCGCAGCGGCGGCAGATGGGCTGTCCTTTGGAATCATAGCGATTGCTTGGTCGTCCTCTGGCCATTGGGTATCTTTTCTGTCGCATCCACGGGAATTCATCTCTGCTGGAAGCCAATTCAATTTTCTCCACTGGCTTGGATCCTTGTATCGCTTGCATAGCTTTAGCCATGTCAGTTACACTCTAAGTTAGTGCTTCAATTTTAAGTTTAGAGCCTTGTTAGTGATAGGCCCCAGAGTCTATGCACTGGCCCCTGCCATGGCCTGTGGGTCCTGCGCCCCCTGCTGATGGTAGGTTATGGTCAGGTGCAGGCTCTGAGTCACGGGGTGCTTCCTCTTGCAATATACTGATGGCTCTGTCCTTAAACTGCACAAAGTCCAAATCAGGGCTCTGTATAGCCATCATGCGCAGTTGCACTCTATGTGCAGGGGATAGGAGTCCATCAATAAACTGGTAAATCAGCTATTTATTTTCTTCTTGCACCAGAGTAGGGTCTGTCTGTTTCAATGCCCTGAGCGCTCCCTGTAGATTCAATGCAAAGTCTTTTGCGCTCTCCTGTGGCCTTTGTCTATACCAAAAGAATATTATTTTTACTTTTGCAGCAGTACGAGTATCAAAAGTAACTTTCAGCCTGGCTATTACATGCTCAACAGTATCTTTATCAGTGTTCGGCCAGGTCTTTACCTCCTGCTGGGCTGCATCAGTCAATTGTCCCATTAGTATGATGACTCGCTGATCTTCCGTCAGGGAGTACACTCTATAATAACTGTCCAGTCTCTCCCTGAAGTCTGACAGGGTATTTGATTCCCCTGAGTATTGCTGCAACCACGTCGCTCCTGGCATGTACAGCATTAGGAACGGCAGTACTGGAGACATGGCTGGTATCACGGTGGCGGCTGGTGCTCCGTCTACTATTGGGGCTGCATTTGGTACCGCGGAATTAGCTGCAACTGCCCCTCGAGCGGGCTCCTCTCCTCACAGCTCTGACATTTTCCTCCCCCTTAGTGAACCTTAACCCTCTCGGTCCTTCACTTCCATGGGGATGTTCAGCTTTGGTTCCTGTGGGACAGGATTTCTCATCCCCACCGGATGTCGTTAGAGTGCAGGTTGGGCCTACTTTTGCGGTCTTTGCAGGGTACCTCCCATGATGACACGCTTCCATGGCTTCCCGCGCACCTCGTGTTTCAGTAATGGCGACAGTCAAAAGCAATAAAGTTCATGGCACACAGTACCCATATACGTCGGGCACAATATCCTGTTTGTGATGCCAGAAACATGATGCACCCCAGGGCCGTAGGGTACTTGGAACCGGGCTGTTTAAGCAGTTCTGGGGAGTCACAGAGGTTGAGATCTGGCTTCCGTGACCCTGGGCTAAGTTGTTAGGGGAGTTCTTGGCTTCATAGGGAAGGGGGTGATGATAGGGAAGGTTAGTGATGACACCACCCATCATTTGTGGCTATTAGTAGCCATCACTGCTGCAGAACCTCCGGGAATGATGGATGGGCAGCTGAGAGGGAGTGGCTCCCCACAGGCAGAGTGGATCCCCAGGGCAGTGGATGTGGTAAGGGTGTAGGGTGCAGGATGGCGGGTGCAAAGCAACAGACAGACTAACAGTTTGTTGATTCCTCAGTCCTTTCTAATGGTGCATCTGGAATACCGACAGGTGATGGTACACTGACAGCAACTCGGGGCTTTCCTCACCCAACAGGTTCTGAGGCCTCCTTGCTGCACCTTGTTGGTAGGTCCCTGCTGCTGTTTAAGCCATGTCTCGCTCTCTCGCTCTCGCTCTTGCTCTCTATGTTGCTCTCTCTCTTTCTCTGTTGCTCTCAAGCGTGACCCTGGAGTGCAACAGAAACAAAAGTGCAACAAGGTCTTATCCTGTTTTTACAAAGTGAAGAAAAGTTGCCAATGTAACTGCTCACCTGATTTGGTTGTGAGACCCACAACCAGTATACGCATATAGTACAGCTGCTGCAGGATCCCACTCCACGGTATCACTGTGACAGTCAATATAAATCCAAAAGGAAGGTGTTTTTTGATTCGCGCAAACCGTACATTCAAAAGGACCACAAATGATCAAAGGGTAAAGGTAGTAGACCAACATGAGATCAGTGAATGCTTTGTGATGTTGGTCTACTAGGCATTTCTCCCACCTAGCGAGAATCCTACTCCACACTGATGAGGGGCAATACCCCAGAACAGCTGTCTGTGGATGGATACCTTGGCCTTGGTATTCCCTTGTCATTTCTCTAATCTTGCAAAAGAGCTGGATATTGACTGAAAGGGCCACTTAATATAGTGGTTATGGTGTTCTCCGCAAGGAGCCACCCCTTGGCTGGGTCCTTCTCTGGAGGGATAACTGGCTAGTCCTGTGTTTGAGACTCCTAACCGAGGCTCCACAGACTCTATTTGCATATTCAGAATTCCCAGGGGGCAATGTACCTAGGAATTCACTGTGTTGAGTGCTTTAGCCAGCTGCCTACAGTGTTTTCTTGACTGGTCTCCCTGAGATCAGTGAATGCTTTGTGATACCTATCTACACAGGGAATACAGGAATTGTAGCAATGTGTCATCACAATTCTGAAGTCTTCCTTCCTATAGAGTAACTGCAGACTTTTCTTCTGAGACTGGACAACCCCTTTCAACAGTCCAACTGGGTAGCAAAATGTTCTAACAAATTCTGCAAAAGCTTGCATCAGCTCTCTCTTTTAACTTAAATGCTCAGTATAGAATTTTTTACCCCATTATCAAGAGTTTTTTCTGGAGGAAAGCAGCCTCCATTTTTTGCCAGAAACTCAACCTTTCCAAAACTGAACTTCTTCTGCTCCCACCCTCCACTAACCTCCCTAAATCTGATATCTCTCTCTTAGTGTGTGGGACCACGATAACGCCTGGGCTCACTGTCTGGGTGTTATGTTTGACACTGATCTCTCCCTCACCTCCAATATACAATCTCTCGTCCGCTCTTGTCGCTTGCACCTGAAGAACATTTCTAGAGTCTGCCCCTTTTTCACCATGGAAACAACAAAATTCCTCACCGTGGCCTTAATCCATTCCCGCCTTGACTATTGCAATTCTCTGTTATCAGCCTCCCCCTTTCTAAACATTCCCCTCTCCAGTCCATCCTTAATGCAGCAGCCAGGATCACCTACCTGGCCAATTGTTACTCAGATGCCTCCGCTCTGTGCCAGTCATTGCACTGGCTGCCCATACACTACAGGATCCATTTCAAACTGCTTGTTCTCACCCACAAAGATTTTCACAGTGCAACACCTCCCTACATCTCCTCCCTCATCTCTATCACCCCACCCATTCTCTACATTCTACAAGATTTCTCCCGAGCTGCACCAGTTCTCTGGAATGCTCTACCCCAACAAATCAGGACTATCCACAACTTACATAGCTTTAGATGCTCCCAAAAAGACATCTTTTTAAGGTGGCCTATCATTCTCCCTAATAGAAGTCCTTTGTATTGTATATAGCACATTCCCTATTCCTCTGGTCATAACTCTTCTTCAAATTCCACCACACCCAAAAGCTCTGCACAGACAGTTTGGTGACCATTCATTTCTATCCCCCACTTCTTCAAGATGCCTGAACCATCACTGTCATAAGTCCCTGTACTTTGTCTAACCCCCATCTCATTGAAGATTGTAAGCTCTTTTGAGCAGGGTCTTCCTTATTTTTTATTTGATTATTGTATTGTACTTTTTACATTGATTCTATGATTATTGTATTGTATCTAATTACTGTACTGTATTTTTTTACATTGTTTCTCTGCTTTATTCATTGTATTTTTAACATTCATTTTCTGGTTAGTATATTGGGTTTTTATATTGATTATCTACTTTTATTACTTTATTGTATATTTTTCATTGCTTTCTATGCAGTTTGTATATTACTGTACTGTAAAGCGCTGCGGAATATGTTGGCGCTATATAAAGATGTATTATTATTATTTGCCTTGTTAATACCGTTTCTTCATGGTGAGGCATGATAGTGGCAGCATCATTCTCTAGGGATAGTCTTCATCTGTAAAAATTGGAAGGCTAATCAAAATATAGGAAAGATTAACTGAGAGAAGGTAAAAAGAGAAGGTTCTCACTACACAGGGGGTACATTTGTCTTCCAAAAAAATCTAAAGGTACCATTACACGTTTCAATGTTGAAAGGATATCACCAACGATCTCATGGGCGCGCGGTCGTTAGGACATTGTTTTGAGATCGTTGGTGGTCGTTGGTGGTCAGACGTCTAGATATCGTGCACGATGCACCAACGATACAGCGAGCAGCTATCGTTCGCACAACCCAGCGAACGATGCTTGTTCACTATTGTGAATAGGGGAAGTCGTTAACGACATCGTTATCACTGTGTCACACACAACGATGCAGCAGGTTGGCTGATCATGAATCGTCTGATTTGATGACATGATCTCAAATCCGCAATCAACAATTTATCGCAATTGTATCTCGGTGACACACCAACGAAGTAGTAATGATGTCGTTTGAATGACTCCAAACCCATGACGTTTGAGCAATATCGTTCACGATCTGTACTGTGTAACGGTACCTTAACAACCCAGCCAAGAGAATGCCGTTGTGGTTGACAGAAAAGTATCTGAATGTCCTTACGTGGTCCAGTCAGGGCACTGGAATAAACCTGATTGAAGATTTGTGGAGACTGAGATCTGAAAACTGTTGTGCTTCAATTTTCCCTAGAGGTTGAGAAGATTTGCCGGGAAAATGGAAAACAATTCATATAAGTTCACCAAGCTTGTAGTGTAAGATTTTAAAGCCAGTAATATTGTATGTGGTTCATGGACCCAGCCATAGATGGCTCTTTTTTTGTATATCATTGTAATAGAACACCAGTAGAGACATATGCAGCCTATGCTATACTTCTGTATGCTTTAAATTTTACTAAGTTTTATGTTATGTTCCGAAGGGTTTCCGCAGCTTCAGCAATGAATTTAGAGAAAAATATCTGCACTGATACAGTAATGTATTTTTCTGATGCTGGCTTTAAAAAAATGCAAACCTGTTTTTCTAGTTAAATCTTGTATAGATGAATGTTTGAACTGCATGGCAAAAAGGAAGAGTCCATGTAGAGAACAAGCAAATTCATGACCATGTATCTATGGTAGATAGAAAATATAATTACGGTACTATTATTGAATTGAATACAGAGACCATAAGGGATGATTAAACTGATTAAACTGAACTAAATACTTAGGATACTCACATTCTTCAAGAGCATTTGGTTCATTTTTGTCATTCGACCAAAGATATATTAGTTATCAGTGCCCAACTCACATTAAAAATAAGATTCTGCATCTGGCGGCACATGGTAATGACATTTTCCAATTGCTATCTACACACTGCAGTCATATTTTGAAAGTATATTTCTGAATTCTCAGATGACTCACTTCACTTAGGAATAACATTATTTTCCTATCATTTTTCCCAGCCTGGTTATAAGAAAATATAAATGTTAGTTTGTTATCTGGTTTCTGCATAGACCTAGTATTTTTGTACTTTATTAATGATACCGAAGCATTAAAGGGAAACTGTCAGTAGGATCACCACTCCTAAGGCTGCCTACACATCACGATTTTTAGGCGTCTGAGTGTATCCATGTCAAATCGGATACATTCAGATGCGATTTTGCCTCCCATGTATCCATATGGGGCTCGGATGTGCTTGGATGTGTGCCTATTGCCATCCGATTTTTACACTATCCGTAGCTTTCTGACTTTGTCATGGAGCCAAAATTGCAGCCTGTTGCGATTTTGGTGTCCGTGACTAAAATCGGACACCACGGATCCGTGTCGGATCCGTGATGGTCCGTAGAACTACACAATGGTAGCCTATGGACATCGGATCCGATTAGACTCGTTCGGCTCCGTATTTATGTACTGAGCATGCCCAGAGGCAATGCTCAGTGCATAACCCTGCATCTTCTCTATCTGTCCCTGTCTGTCCCTGTCTGTCTATTTTTTTTTATATACCGGAGGGGAGAGGACAGGGGATAGGACAAGGGACAGGATAGAGAATAGGGGGGAGAGGAGATGGAGGAGGGAGAGACAGGGACAGACAGGGAAGATGCAGGGAGAACCAGAAGAGACAGGGACCACAGGATCCACATGGATCCTGCATAGACACGGATACGGATGGCTATTTGCCATCTGAAAGCAGGATCCATGTGGATCCGTGGCTGTACGGAGGATCCGACCAAAATACGGATCCTCACGGACAGACAAAAATTGTGATGTGAAGGCAGCCTAAGCCGTCTATATGGGCATGTAGGTCACAGGAAGCTGAGTACAATGATACTTTGATATTTGCCATCCAAAGTCTAATTCCAGAGATTTCTGATAGATTCACTTTAATTGAAAGTATTTGAGTAATTACATGTGAATATATAGTGCTATTAAATTCTATAGACTGATCTTGTTACCATATAGTGTAATCTACCAACAAAATGAAAATGTGTGAAGGGGAAGTTAAGGGTACATGCCCACAATTAGGCTTCCAAGCATTCTGGATGCAGGGTAATTTCTTTTGCGGAGACGCTAATGTTCTGTGCAGGAGAAGACTCTGTCAGTGCCCATGATCAGGTCTCTGGGTGCAGCATATTTTCGTTGAGTTCTCCTAATCAGAACACTCGCATCTCAGCAGGAGTACATTGATAAAGCAAGACGTTTTTTGTAGATTAAGGCACAGACAATTGGACTTTATATAAAATAAATCATCTTTATTAAAACAAATTAATCCAAAAGCCAGCTTATCAAAAATTGTGCATCTTTTCTGACCCGTTTCTGGAGTATAACAGCCATAGTCATAGAAGAATGCATCCTGCACCTTCAGATGATTTTAATCACCAAAGAACCAATAGAAAAGCACAACATTTTAAGGACTCCCCATCTTCTATTAGAACACCCCCTGTACTCAAATAATAAATGTGAACACCATACTGCAAAGTTTAACCCATTATATACGGTTAGATATCCTCATAGAACAAGAGAAAACATATGATACTATCAACATTATCCAATACTTCGAGTACCAATTATATTCGTTGCATTAATAAATATAAATGAGATTGATTGTCCCTGTGATTTAATCAATTAAGAGTCTTTGAATTTAGGCTCAAAACCCAATAAGCTTCATGAGCAAAAAATTTTTTATTCTTGTCTCCTCTTCTTGCAGAAAGTTTAGTTTTTTCCACATCAATGAATTTAAAGCTGTCTACATTTCTACATCTACATCTAAATAATTCCAAAATCCATCCTTTCCTCAGCCCTCAGTCTACTAAAACGCTTTTACATGCCCCCACATCATCTCCCTTTTGATTACTGCAACATCCTCCTTTGTGGTCTCCCTGCTAACACTCTTGCACCTCTCCAGTTTGTCCTCAAATTTGCTGCCCGATTAATCCACCTCTCTCCTCGCTACTTCCCTGTTTCTCCCCTCTGCAAATGACTCACCCAAGCCAGGGGACTCAGATCTCAGGCGCAGGCTGCAGGTCACAGGTTGCGGTGCCTGAGACTATGGCCCTGGTGGTCAATGAAAAAGGAAAAAGATAAAATAAAAATAAAAGAAATTTTATCGTGACGCCACCTGTAGGTCCCGGTGATGGCACCGGTGCTGCAGGAACCTCCAGGGGATGGGCGGCAGCAAGATGGAGTGGCTCCCTACAGGAGGAGCAGTGTCCCCAGATGTTGGAAGTAGGAATGGATGGTGGAGTATGGCAGCACAGTCACAGTGGAGCAAGGCAGGTAAATCACAGTTCAAGGAAGAAAGCACTGACACGTTACTCACTTGAACGGGTACTTTACTCCGGTATTCTGCAGGATTACAGGATAATGCAGTTCTCTTCGCAGAGTAATGGACCTGGGTAGTTCTGGCAATGAGCAGTGTCCCTCTGAAGCTCCACTGGTGTTCCTTCTCTATCACCAGGGGCGTAACTACAATAGTGCAGGGGTTGCGATCGCACCCGGGCCCTGCAGCCTAGGGGGCCCCAAAAGTCCCTTTGGCCTATAGAAAATGACTAATACTATTAAAGATTTGCAATAATTGGGGGCCCCTTGGAGCTTTTGCATCGGGGCCCCTAGGCCTGAAGTTACGCCACTGTCTATCACGCTTACTGTCCCTTGCTCTGCTGCCCTGCACAGATCCTGCTTGGTAGACCAGGCCCGTTGAGATATATGAGATCCCCTTCTCTCTCCATGGAGACCCCAAATCTGTTTAGCGCTTCTGGTGAGGACCGTGCTTGGTGTAGGGCGGTTGGGTTGTGCTCCTATAAAGTCATCGACCCTTTTGTGATGCACTCTTAGTGGGGCACCACACAAATACCTCCACGGGCTCCCAATTCCTCAATCAATTCATTTCAAACTACTAACACTGACCTACAAAGCCATCCATAGTCTGTCCCCTCTTTATATCTCTGAACTAATCTACCAATATCTAATATCTTCTCTCACAAATTCTTTGATACTTCCAAGATCTTTCCTCTCCTCCACACTTATTCATTCCTCACCCAATCCCCTCCAAGATTTCTCCCAAATATGCCTCATCCTCTGGAATTGTGTGCCCCAACATGTCAGATTATCCACCATGCTCAGATCTTTCAGATAAAACCTGAAAACCCTTCTCTTCAGGAAGGCTTCAAGAATGCAATGACCAGACTGTCGCCTCATCATCCCTGGAGCTTCCACCTCACCATCACTGGAGCTTCCACCTCACCATCACCGGAGTTGCCACCCCACCACCACCAGAGCTGCCACGTTAATTCCACCAGTAGCTGCCTCCTCACGACCACCAGATCTGCTGCACCCTCGACCTACTGTCTCCTCCCCATTGTCCTGTAAACCCGCAAGGGCAGGGTCCCCTTTCCTCTGTATCAGTCTGTCATTGCTAATTTGTTTACTGTAAACTATACAGTATATCTATCATTTTGTATGTAACCCCTTCTCGTGTACAGCACCATGGAATTAATGGTGCTATATAAATTAATAATAATAATAATAAAACATTTTCCAGGGGGATTCATTGTCACCACTTTTGTTTATCATTGCAATAATTCCACTGTATTAATTCTGAAAAAAACAAACTTGGGCTATCAAACTGGCAGAAATTCACCAAAAATGTCTCAACTGTTGTACATGGATGATTTAAAGTTGTATGGAAAGTCTGAGACTGAAATCCAGTCTCTAACCAACACTAGGAGTTTTTAGTAGTGACATCAGTATGGAGTTTAGCCTGGACGAATGTGCCACGGTGGCACTGAAGAAAGAAAACATAATTGACAGTAAAGGCATAGAAATGCGGACAAACCATAACATGCCACCAGCCTGAAGCCTACAAATACCTGAGCATATTACAGCTGGATAACATCAAACACGGACATGTGAAGAAGTGGTTAGTAAGGAATATGTCCAATGGGTCAGGAAAGTTTTGAAGAGCAAATTGAATACCATCAAGGCCATAAACACCGGGCCATTCCTGTCATTAGATATACTGCTGGAATTGTGAACTGGACACATATAGAGCTGGATGATCTGGACAGAAAAACAAGAAAACTGATGATAATCCACTACTCATTGCATCGACATACTGATGTTGACAGACTTTACCTGCCAAGAAAATCAGGAGGCAGAGGACTTTTGCAAGTGAAGCAAACTGTAGATGAAGAGACACATGCACTGGCAGATTATGTGAATGATAGTGGAAAACAAGCCTTCATGGAAGTAAACAACAGAAAACTGCCTAAAGTACAACAGACAAAAAAGGAATACCGTAAAAGCACAGTAAAAAGCAGAAGAGAAAACTGGCAAAAGAAAGCTCTGCAATGAACAATTCTTAGGGTACCTTTACACGCCACCACTGGAAGGTAGCAACTGCCAGGCATTTGGGATATTTGTGCCTGTTGCCATGAAATTGCTACGAAATGGCGGCGTGTAAATAGGGTACTTGCTCCCGGTGTGCTGCAGTTGATTCGAATACCTGTTGCTGAGCCGTGCTCAAAAACGCAGGGCAACACAAAGGCACAATTGCCATGGTAGTGGCGTCTAAATGGGGCACAGGCATGGATGTTGCGTCGCCTAGTGATTTCACAGGGGTGTGCCACAGCGTCATGAATACCACGCCCCATCAGCGATGATTGGTCTGGGCTACTGTGTAACCATTGGCTGTCCTTTCACAGGGCGCCATATTTAAAGAGCTGTCCATTCACACTACACCCGGGTCTAGGAATAACAGCTGCTCTAGGCCTGCATCTTGTCTGCCGAGGGAGTCCTCACTCTCCACCCCACACTTCCAGACCCTCCGGTCACCTCTCTCCATGGTGCCATCTAGGTTCTACACTGCCATTTTGCTCCTCCGTCTGTTTCGCTCCCGGTCTCCTGCTCTCTTCTTTAGGCGGTTACTTCTCTTGGCTTTGTTGGCCACACCAGGGGGTGGATCTCTCTGGCCGACTGACAAGTCCTACTGTGCAGAAGTTCATTTGGTGGCCGGTTACGGCTTTTCATGCCGCTCTTTCTCATGGGCGCTTTTCAAAGTTGTTAAACACTGTCCTTAGGCGCACAAGACCTGTTTTAATGGGCTGGTGATCCTGTTTGTGACACCACTTTGACTCACCCTGTGGGGGCTGTGGGGTACTCGGAGCCGGGCCAGTGGACGTTGCTTTTGAGATTTTACGGTAGCATGACCCTGTCCGTGGCCACGGAGCGGTCAATAAAAAGGGGAAGGGGACAGTTCGGGGATGGGTGATGAGGGAAGATGGCTTCGGGGACAGGGGTACCAGACTTGGGGATACTTGTTCACGTGATGCCAACCGCTGGTTACGGCTAGTAATGGCCACCGCTGCTACACAGTTCCACTGGGGGTTGATGACAAGGCAGCTCAGTTTGTAAGCCCTCCACAGGTAGGGCTGACCCCCAGGGCAGCATATGTTACTGTGTGAGTTAGTGCTGATGTTACAGCACAGGGACACAGCAAGAAAGTCACAAACACAGTGGGGTGCAGTCTCAAGATGTTTACTCACAGCTTTGTCATTCCCAGTTACAGCAGTGGCCACCATTGCAACAGCCCGTGGAGCGCTGAGTCCTTAAAGGTGGAGAAGAGGATCCAGCTAATTTCTGGGTAACGTTGGAGTCCTTAACCAGTACCTTATTCTGTCACTGTCCTTTCACGGTCAACTCTTCTTCAATGCTTGCTTTACCCTCCTGCCCTGCGCCTCGCTCACACAATGCCCCGAATCAGTGGCCACAGGTCTTTGTGGTGTTCCTCAGGTGCCAATCCCCAGATCCTATGTGGCCACGTTTTCAGCAGATGTGCGCAGTTTTGACTGCCTTCAGGTTGCTAGCTGAGCCTGGTTTTCTCCACTAGTCTTGGGGTCCCGGTGCCCCTACTCGGCGGCCTAGTCCCTCCACACAAATTCAATCTCTGTGGATGCGGGCATCCCCGGGGGGATTGCTCACGACCCAGTCTCCTGGAACTCCTTCTGCCTTCTGGATCACCCTCTCTCTCTTTCTCTCAGCTCCCCTGGATGTCCCTTTCCAGATGTTACCCCTCTCTAACAGACACTCTGGCTCTCACAGACTCCTTCAGCTTGTGCCAGCCACTCACCAACTACCTTCTAGATGTTTCTCTTGTCCTTTTATACTGTCTGTCACATGTCCTGTGTCACTAAGGTGTGTCTTCCCTGATTTCTCTTCCTCCTAGGTGCTCCCCTAACCTCTGCTCTCCACCGATCCCTTCAACTTTGGTTTCTCCTCTTCAGACAGGATCAGGGACTGTGCTTTCCCTTAGGAGCAATCTCACCCTGACCTGGAGTGGTGTAGTGCTGGACTATGGGTGTCTGGACCCCAGTCAGTGACCCCCACTTACCCGAGAGTTGGGCACTACACCTCTGGCTGGGGTGCCATACCTCTGTGGTGATTGAATCCGCAGGGGCGTCACACTGCCTCTCTGTGCTGCCTCCTGCCTGTGATGTCAGAGCCGGAACCCGCCCTGACAGGTTCCAGTGCTGATGTTACAGTCAGGAGGCGGCACATAGAGGCAGGAGGCGGAGAGGACCCCAAGGAAGAGCGAGAACTCCATAATCAATTAGTCCCTCTGCACTCGTTATCTCTAAACTTTACAAAATGTTTTTTACAGCTTACAGGGCGGGTAGAAACATGGGAGACCCCTTCCCATAATGCACAGCACAGCTGTGTGATGTAGCTGAGAGATGCATCATTTGAAGGAGAAGATAGAAGATGGAAGAGAGAAGACAGAAGACCAGGATTGTTGGAAGGCTGCGTGAGGGTAATATAGATGCAGTCCCTAAGAGTGTCTGTCGCTTTATTTCTAATAAATATTTTTTACTCTGTGTGGCGTCCTTTTTTAACCCTTTATTGGAGATTCTTTTTTTTTATCCAATAAGTTTCTTGTTGAAATTGAAACATACAAACTGCGGGTAACCGCAAACCACACGCAAAAATAAAAATTAGATGGGGGGGGGAGGAAATACAGAGAAGAAGGGCAACACAGGAGGAAGGAGGGGGGAGTTGAATGGGGAACGAGGTACATGTCCTGTTTGACTCACACTCATAATAAAATTCCAAATAAAGCTATAAGCGAACTCTCCCAACTGGGGCTGCTAGAGAATGAGCTGCCCAAAGTTTCCAGCTCTCAAGTGAAGCTCGTCTGCTTTTTAAGTTCAGCGCCAAGTAATATTCGTGCTGAAAAATAGAGTTGACCTCTCCGCCAAGTCATGCAAGGATGACCTCCACCCAGCCGCCACACACAATCTAGAGGCTATGAGTATATATGAAACTACTCCTCTCAGTTCCCAAGGCACCAGATCTATACCGATGTTTAGGATAGCCAAAGCGGGACTAAGACTCTCCCGAATGCCTGTCACCGAGGTCAAAAGGGTCTCCACCAAGGACCAGAAAGGAGCAATGTGGGGGCAAAACCACCACATGTGTGTCAGGGTCCTCGTGCATCTGCACTGTCTCCAACAGAGTGGGGACCTCCCCGAAATAAAGGAGGCCAACCGAGCAAGAGACAGGTACCAACGGAGGTGGATCTTCTTCAAATTTTCAAGATGGTTAACACACTTGGTCGCTCTCTGAACCCCAGAAAGCACCTGTCTCCAGGGTTCTCACTCTGTGGTGAAGCCTAGGTCCTCCTCCCACTTAATCATATAGTTACATTTCTGGGAAGCAGGAAGAGAAATTAGATCTCTGTAAATCACGGACAGTGCCTTCCTCTGGTTATGGTCAGAATACAGAAAGGATTGAAATTGTGATAGGAGAAAACGGTGGAGCGGCCCCGACCTCAAGTAGGGGAGAGCCAATAGGCAGTGCCTCAACTGGAGGTATTGGTAAAATACAGTGCTCGGGAGCCGAAATTGTAACCGCAGGGTTTCAAAGGTCCGCAACTCACCATCACTGACAATGTCACCCAGAGTGGCCACCCTGCTTTCACCCAATCTGAAAGATTCAGGTCAGGAATAAGAGTGCCAAGCGCCGAAAGTTGGATATCCGCCAAGGGGATCGAGATCCACTGGGGGGGGGGGCGGCGTCTCTCCAGAAGGAGAGCATCATTCGCTTAGTGTCTAAGCAACTTAGTGTCTGAGCAGCAAATCAGAGATAACGAGAAGCCTCAGAGGGCCCTGAGGGGCTAAGTGCGCCTCCAGTTGGGCCCAACCTGCCGAGGGGGGAATCACTCTACTAGGTCGTAGCATCCTCCAGTACAATGGCCCTATGATAAGCGGCCATGTCTGGGACCCCCATGCCCCCATTCCAATAGGAATGATACATGATCTTTTTAGCCACGCAAGGACGTTTACATGCCCAAACGTACTCGAAAACAATTCTTTGCAGTTTCTTTAGCAAGTGCTTGGGGATGGATATAGGAAGGGACCTAAAGTAGTAAATAATTTTAGGCAGAAAAAGCAACTTGAAGGCGTGAACTCTCACAATCCACAACAAACTTTGTAGTGGGTGGGAGTCCATGTCCATGTCAAAATAGCTCTCGAAAGCTGATTAATGTTACTCAAAGCTGCTTTACAGGAAGGGGTCAGGACGATACCCTGATAGGGAATGCCGTCGGGGGACCAGGAGAAGGGGTAATCAGTTTTCAGTTGGGCCATCAAATGGCCAGGGACTAAAACCGGGAAAATCACCGCCTTGGACACATTTAACTTATAGTACGAGATACAGGAATATCGGGATAGAGTGGACATTATATTACGGAGTCATGATTTTATGCTAGTGCATGCAATGATAATGTCATCAGCGTATAGGCCGATCACATGACTTGACGGCCCCACTCAGATTCCTGCAACACCAGGGTGAGATCTGAACGCCTCCGCAAGGGGTTCAACCACCAGGGCAAAAATGGTGGGCGAGAGCGGGCACCCTTGGCGAGTGCCATTAGAGATGGGAAAACAAGGAGAGAGGAATCCCGAAGAGAGGACTCTAGCATTCGGGTTGGAGTATAAGGACAAAACTGCCAATAAAAAAGGGCCAGAGAACCCAAATTTAGCTAGAACCCGATGCAGATATCCCCAATGCACCCTATCAAAAGATTTTTCAGCGTCAAGCGACAGGAATGCACTGGTGAGTCCCCCAGACTCAGCCACTCTAATCAGGTCCAGTACCCTCCTAGTCCCATCCCTCGCTTGTCGGCCCTCCACAAAGCCCACCTTGTCATGGGCAATCAGAGAAGGCAAAACTTCCTGGAATCTTAAGGCCAGCAGTTTAGCAAAAATATTAACGTCACAGTTGAGCAACGATGTAGGGCGGTAGTTGCCCGGCAAGTCAGCCGGTTTTCCCGGCTTAGGGATAGTCACTATCAGCCTGAATATCCTAAGGGGAAATAGACTGTGCTGATTGCCAGTGTTGAAAAACTCTACGAAGATATGGGGAGAGGACATGGGCGAACGACCTATAGTAATCATTGTGGAGACTGTCGGGCCCTGGCGCCGAATGTAGTTTAGTAGAATTAGTGACTTTAAGTACCTCATCTATCGTGAAGGGGGCGTTAACTAAGTTTTTCTGCTCCTCCAACAAAAGTGGGAGGATAACACTAGAAAGAAAGTTATCAATCTCCTCCCCCGACAGCTGGTGGGTCTCCGGGTCATCACAGAGGTTATATAGGGCAGAGTAAAAGTTCGCAAACTCCTCTCTCCCCATCCCTCCATCTGGGACCCACATCATCTCTATGACCCGCTTAGCATCCCGTTTTTTAATACGTTTTGCGAGCAGTGCACTTGCCCTGTCCCCTGCTGCATAAAAGGAAGTTTTAAGACTGCTAAGGGATCTTTCATGGAGAGCGAGAAGGTGCTTCCGTAACTGACAACAGACCTGCATAAGTTGCCTTGAGCCCTGGGGAGTCGGGTTCAGTTTATTGGTACTCTTAAGGTGGCGAAGCCGAAAGAGGAGGGAGAGCCGCAATGCATCCCTACTCTTTTTGAGTTGGTCAGATTTTTGAAGAAAAATCCCTCTAATGAAGGCCTTATGGGAGGCCCAGAGGATCTCGTCTGATACCTCCCCGTTGGCGTTATGAGCAAAGAATTCAGCCAGGTGCTTCTCCACCTCCTCAACCAACCCACCAGCCGAGAGAAGGCCCGTATTCAATTTCCAGCTTTGCGGAGGCACGGAGCATTCTGAAAGTTTTAACTCCAGGATAATTGGGGCATGATCTGAGCAGGTGATTAGTGCCACCTCTGCAGAGACACAGGCCGGGAGAGAAAAGTCATCCACCAGGAAATAATCAATCCTGGAGTATGACCTGCGTCTATGCGAGAAGAAGGAAAAATCCTTCTCTTGCGCATGAAGGTAGCGCCACACATCATGTAAACGCATCAACTGGCAGAGAGGACCAAGCTCCCTTCTACTCAGAGACGTATTGGAAGAACAATCCAACTCATGTGACATGATAGAGTTGAGGTCTCCAGAGATCACTTTCATCCCATGAGCCACCTGACCCACTCTGTTGAGGAAGGTCTTCAGGTACTTCACATGAGAGCTGTTAGGGACGTAAACAGTCGCTATGGTTAGTTCCACCCCATATATAGAACCCATCAAAATCACAAATCTACCTGCCGGGTCAATGACAGACAACAACAAGTTAAAAGCAAGAGAGTTCCGAATCAGTATACAGACTACCCCCTTCTTGGAGGAAGAGTTTGAGAAGTAGGAAGAGGTAAATTGAGGGTGATGTAATCTGTGGTTATCTTCTTGCAATAGGTGTGTCTCTTGAACACAGATTATGTCCACCTTAGTTCTACGGACCTCCTTCAACAGAAAAGACCGTTTTGCTGGGGAATTCAGTCACTGAGCATTAAAGGACATGAGCTTCACAGCCATAAAGAAAGAACAGTTTAGTATATAATGAGTCAGGTATGATAGTGGCAGGTAAGGATCAGATAGGGATAGGGGAGGGAGGATAAGAGGGAAAAGGGGTAGGACACAGGATCACACCAAAGAGACAAATAAACATCACAGTAACCAAACACGTATGTAAACCGGAAATGACTAGCAAGGTCCCGTCAGATGGGGCATCCCACCAGGCGCATTCGAGCGCAGTGGAGTCGTCAGGTGTCAGGGTCAAGGTGGTAAACAGAATAAAGAGCAATGACCCACGGGCATCGTCCCAACTGTCGCCATGTTCCTGTCATGATGGTGTAGAACGACCGTCAGGAAATAATCAAATTGCCAGCAGGACCAGGAGCACCATAACAGGTGCATGAAAACGGAACCATAAGAAACCAAAGTGAGTGTTCAGCCCTCTTTTTCCCACTCCCCAGGGATCTTGGCAGAGTGGTGTGCAGAGTCTGGGCGGGGGGAGTCCGCATCAGAAGATGGTAATAAGCTCCATGATCGTAGGGCTTTCCTCAAAAGCTTGGGGGAATAAAAGGCATGGGGAGAGCCTTTGTAACGGAATCTCACTCAAACCAGTGACCCCCAACTGTATAGGATTCCTGCATCCTTAAAGACCTTGCAGCATGGAGCAAATTTTCTGCGTTTGGCCAAGGTCCCTGCTGAGAGATCTGGGTACACCGAGAAAGCAGCAAAGGGCTCTGGGAGGGTGGGCTGTTTCCTCATAGGCTGCATGATAGATTCCTTTGACTGAAAGTTGAAGAGGCATACAAGCACATCCCTAGGGAGGGATTTGTTAATATGTGCAGGTTTGGGAAGTCTATAGGCACGTTCGATCCCCAGATCAGACATAGGCAAGTCCGGCAGCACATAATGGAAAAAAGCTGTAATGTTGGAGATGAATTCAGAGTCTGGTACAGTCTCAGGCATGCCCCTCACTCTCAAATTGCACCTTCGTATTTTATCCTCCATATCCCACATTTTCATCTGCAGCTGCTGATTATTGCTGTCTATGCTGGCATAATCATCAGCCAGCTCATTATGAGCAGATGCATACTACACCATTTTCTCCTCCATGTGTGAGGTTCTCTCTCCCATGGTGGCCAGCTCAGTCCTTAATTCCCCCATTATACCTCTGAAATCCTCCTGGAGCGAACGTCTCAGGGAGCCCAGGAGGTCTCTCAGAACCCTTCGTGTGATCGGTGCCTCTTCCTCCTCGTGCTCTGGGCTCCTTGCTGAACTCCTGGAGGCACGGGAGGAGAGCCCAGGGGAGTGTGTAATTGGTGCCATTTGCAGCGCGGGCTCCGGGTGCCGCTCCGTCATGAAGAGGTCCATCAGCTTCTGGACTTCTGATTGGCCCCTGGGCATGGCAGCTGAATCAGCGGTGCGTCTTGCAAGCAGGGAAGAGAAAAAGCCGCATAGGAAAGCCGGTAAGAGCCGCAGTATAGGGATGCCCGGGAGAGCTACTGGATTAGGCAGCGGGCGCCATCAGCTTCCTGGCCACGCCCCTTTATTGGAGATTCTTAATGGCTGGGTCAACCTTGGTCTGACATTAAGAATCTCGGGCTTGATACCAGTTGGTAAAACAAAGCTGATATTAACCCCTTATTACCCAGCATGCAACCTACCACCAGCGCCGCTAGAAGAGCCTGGTAAGGTGCCTGGAAATGGTGCTTCTTATAAATATGCCCTTTTTCAGGGGTGGGTGCGGACTGCTATTCTTTAGCGTGGGGGGGGCCATAAAATAATGGGCCCTCACCCCACTGAGAATACCAGCTCTCAGCTGCCTGATTTTACCTTGGCTGGCAAATAAAAATAGGGTGGAGCCAAATGTAAATTAGACAGCTGAGGGTGGCAGCTCACAGTTGTCTGCTTTAATCAGGCTGGACTTAAAAATGCTGCGAAACCCCACGCGTTTTTTATTTTATTGCCATTTTATTTAACACCCTATGATGGCAGGTTGGTTGCCATACACTAATGTGTATAGTAAACAAGCAGATTCACTGGCCAGATTGAGGAAACAGCCAATCACAGAGGCTCTCACAGATTGTGAGGTTCTGTGATTGGCTGTTTGTTTGACATTGCAGTGAATATGCAACTAGCTTAATAGGCGGCCCTGGAAGTAACAGCAGGAGACTGTTAAGCCTGATCTAATTATTCTGTATATCTGCTCTTTTCTCAGTTTATACATCATGAGAAAGACCACGTTAAAAACACATTGCACACTGACCACATTCGCACCATAGTCACACCACACTCATTGCTCTCACACCACCCTCGCACCACCCTCGCAGGACCATACAGAAAGCACTCACATGACTGTCATGCATCAAAAACACTCTGATTTTCATGCATAATAATGTGCCTCCACCTTAAAAGGAAGAGTGCAGATGTCTCAAGAATGGAGATGCACAAGGAGAAGAAAAAATACTCAGACAACACTGAGTAAAAATGACTAGAAATCTGGGCATAATAGAGTATGTACAGTATATGAATTTTTTTCATTAAAAAAGTTATGAAAACGTTTATACCATTGTATTATTTAGCTTTTCTCATTTCATTAGAAAAATGTATTTACCGGTAGTTACTTTTCTGCTACTAGAATGATTGTCCCATGCTCCGAAGCTTTCTAGACGCCATACTTACTTAAGAATAGCCTCATTCTGAAGGCTTTGTTTACCTCAGTTTGGAAAATATGAGTAAAAGAGAAAACAATTTTTAGCATATATTACATTCAAAGCATCACCCTCTTACTTTCATACACTGCTGCACTTTGTACTTAATGAGAGGTTCTTAAGCACAGGGAAAATAAAGCTGAATAGATACAGTATCTGCTGCATATGATTCTATTCAAGAAGCTTTGAAAGACTTTTTCTCAATAGGATTAAGGTGTTGCTGTAATGTTGCATAGCCTTTTCTCAAGCAGCATATATTTGGCACTGAATTGCATGAATTGTATTGTGTGCTATGTGGGCATTGTTAATTGCATTTTCCAAACTGAATTTCTATAATTTTATTATAAATGTTGTAAATATTGATGTGTGGTCCAATGAATATTGATGATTTTGCTGGTCCTCACTATTTTATGTGTACAGACAATTCCATTAAGAGGACTTGCACTACATTTTTATTTTAAACCGTCTCAGTAAAAAGGGACTGAAGCCTTGATTTACACACCACTCGACCATTTACCATATATTAACTCGCGTATAAGCCGAGTTTTTCAGCCCAAAAATTGGGCTGAAAAGTACCCCCCTCGGCTTATACGCGAGTCAGTGACGGCAGCCCTAGCAGCCCCAGCAGCCCCAGCATCCCCAGTAATGCAGGGCCCCCCCAGCCTGACTCCGGTCACCTGTAAAGCAAATTATACTTATCACTGTCCCGCTGTCCGCGCCCGCCGCTGCTGACATCCGCGATCCTCCATCTTCATGCGTCTTCTTCCTGTTTCCTGTGTTCGTCGCAGGCAATGACGTCATTGCCGGCGCCGAACACAAGAAACAGGAAGAAGACGCATGAAGATGGAGGATCGCGGACGGCAGCGGTGAGCGGGCGCGGACAGCGGGACAGTGATAAGTATATTTTGCTTTACAGGTGACCGGAGTCAGGCTGGGGGGGCCCTGCATTACTGGGGCTGCCTGTAAACTACCACTGGGGCTGTATATACTACTGGGGCTGCCTGTATACTACCACTGGGGCTGTATATACTACTGGGGCTGCCTGTATACTACCACTGGGGCTGTATATACTACTGGGGCTGCCTGTATACTACCACTGGGGCTGTATATACTACTGGGGCTGCCTGTAAACTACCACTGGGGCTGTATATAATACTGGGGCTGCCTGTATACTACCACTGGGGCTGTATATACTACCGGGGCTGTATGTACTACTGGGATTGCCTGTAAACTACCACTGGGGTTGTATATACTACTGGGGCTGCCTGTATACTACCACTGGGGCTGTATATACTACTGGGGCTGCCTGTATACTACCACTGGGGCTGTATATACTACTGGGGCTGCCTGTATACTACCACTGGGGCTGTATATAATACTGGGGCTGCCTGTATACTACCACTGGGGCTGTATATACTACTGGGGCTGTATATACTACTGGTGCTGCCTGTAAACTACCACTGGGGCTGTATATAATACTGGGGCTGCCTGTATACTACCACTGGGGCTGTATATAATACTGGGGCTGCCTGTATACTACCACTGGGGCTGTATATAATACTGGGGCTGCCTGTATACTACCACTGGGGCTGTATATACTACTGGGGCTGTATATACTACTGGGGCTGTATATACTACTGGGGCTACGTGTATACTACCACCGGGGCTGTATATACTACCAGGGCTGTATATACTACTGGGGCTGCGTGTATACTACCACTGGGGCTGTATATACCACTGGGGCTGTATATACCACTGGGGCTGTATATACCACTGGGGCTGCTGCTGTATACTACCACTGGGGCTGCTGCTGTATACTACCACTGGGGCTGCTGCTGTATACTACCACTGGGGCTGCTGCTGTATACTACCTCTGGAGCTGCTGTATATACCTCTGGGGCTGCTGTATACCACACTGCTGGGGGCTGTATACCTGTGCTGGGGTCCACCCTCGGCTTATACACGAGTCAATAGATTTTCCCAGGTTTTGGGGGCAAAAGTAGGGGGGTCGGCTTATACACGGGACGGCTTATACACGAGTATATACGGTAATTTTTCAGTGCTGAAATAATACTTTTTTTTTTTTAAACCAATACATTTTATTGAGTAAAAAAAGAAGCACGTTTAACATGAACAAATAAGGTACATAACCCATTATGAGACAATCATATCTCGAGTGTTTATAACAACACAAGTAGTCAACAAATCAGGTGTAAGTACCTATAATAGGGAAGAAAAACCAGGGAAGGAGAGGGAAGGGGGAGAGCCCGTGGTAGAAAGGAGTAAGCTATAAATAGAGATGTATTATTAAGTGAAGGTATGCATTCAAAGGTACAATAACATAGGGAGATAAATTCTAACATCATAGAGGCATCAAATCATAGTGGATAGTGCACATGCACAAAGTAAATACAAAGTAAGTTACATAGTCGGAGAGACCGAGTTGTACTGGGAGGTAACCTATGGGTCCCACCACTTTAGCACCTTAGTTTTCCTGGGGAGGTCATGGGAGAGAATTAGCTCATGCTGGAAATGTTGATAGACACGTGAGAGTAATTCCCCTTTTGTTGGGACCTGGACAGTTTTCCAATGTGACGCTATGCACTGTCGAGCAGCAATCAATATATTAGTAGTTACTAGGCATAAAATGAGGGGGATTTCCTCTAGCCCTGTGCCCAATAGGGCGAGCGGAGCTTCTAATGAGAATGAATAACCCAGGAGTTCAATTATTACAGATTCCACATCAGACCAAAAGGGTTTTATTTTGGGACAGTCCAACCACAGATGGGAAGTGGTGCCCTGATGAGAAAAATTTTTTCAACAAAGGGCTGAAACTGACGAAGGGTGAAAAGTGAACCTCGCTAAACAATGAGGGGTAAGGTACCAATTTAGTTGGAGCTTTTTAGCTTGCTCTAAGTGATTTATATATGCCAGACCTCTAACGGGGTCGTGAACGAAATGTAGGATTCCCATCTGGCAATTTAGTAGAACCTTTGGGATTTCCAAGAGCTTTAAAAATGATGGATACTCTGTGGCAAGAGAGGTTATTAGGCTTAACGAAGTTTTGTAGAGAGCGGAGACCGGGGGAGAGGTGTAATGGAATTCAGAAAGTGGCGCAGCTGGAGGTAGCGGTAAAATGTATTATCAGGTAGTGAGTACTTAGATGCCAGTGTAGCCAACAAGGACAGCCATGAGTGATCAAGCATGTCTTCTAACAATGTAATTCCTCCTTCCCTCCAAGTAGCCAAGGACAAAGACTCCACCATCCTCTCTGTGGCAATCAGAGAAACATAGCGGAAAAGGAATAGGAAAAATTCCATGCTCAATCGTGACCATACCTTCAACAGAGTCGTCATCATGCTGAGATAAGAAGGAGAAATGTTGCATTTGAGTAAATTCATCTCCAGTAGTAGTCTGGTGGAGTTACGTGGTGCATGAGAGGATTTTATTTGCAACCATAGAGAGGCTCGGGAATACGCTCACCACAGCTTGGCTGCGTCAAGCAAGGCCGCTCTATAATATGTGTGGATATCAGGGACGCCTTACCCCCTTGGAGTAAGGAAGGGTCAGAATCCTGGTGGCTATACAATGTGGTTTATTATGCCAGATAAAATGTCCCATAATGGATTGAAATAAGTTTAAATATTTGCAGGAAATTTGAAGGGGAAGACATCTGAATAGATCTAATATTTTAGGGAGGAAGGTCATTTTAATGACCTGTATCCTGGCTATTCATGACAATTGTAATGAGGAGTGGGAGTGAAGGTCCGATTTAACATCAGCTAATAATTTGTCACAATTGGTCTGGACAAGGTGGGAAAATTTGTTGATGTGAATCCCAAGATTTGTGAACCCATCTGGGGACCAAATAAAGGGATACTGGGTGCGTAACGCTACTTGTTCCTGGGACGGGATATTAACTGGAAGAATGGAAGATTTGGAGAGATTGAGTTTATAGTAAGAGGCCAAGGAGAATTCTTGAAGCGTAGACATATTATGAGGAATAGTGGTAGAAACCTCTGTGCATATGAATATTACATCGTCCGCATAAAGCCCTATTTTGTGTTCTGTGGGTCCGACTTTATGGCCTCTGATAGGAGGATTATCCCAAACTATTGCAGCCAGGAGGAGAGGGGGCACCCTTGTTGTGTGCCATTAGTGATGTTAAAGCTAGTAGATAAAACGCCAGAAGCTTTGACAAAGGCACAGGGGGACGAGTACAAGGCCATGATAGATTTTCTGGTAGCTCCAACAAAGCCAAATCGCTGGAGGCCCTCATGCAGGTATCCCCAGTGCACCCTGTCAAAGGCTTTTTCAGAATCCAAGGACAGGAGTGCACCGGAGGACCCCCTCCTCTCCAACAGCTCCAAAAGGTTAAGGATTCTCCTAGTACCGTCGCTTGTCTGATGATCAGGGATAAACCCGACCTGGTCCAAACCAACTAGGGACGGGAGGACCTGCATAACGCGATTTGCTAATAATTTAGCATAGAGTTTTACATTACAATTGAGGAGCGCAATTGGCCGAAAATTACCTGGAGTTATCGGAGGTCTGCCGGGTTTGGGAAGCGTAGAAATCACTGCTTCCAGGCCTTCCTTTTTTATTGTACCCTCACATTGCCAACGGTTGAACAGTTGTAAAAAATGTGGGGCAAGGATGCGGGCAAAATTTACATAGTACGGGTATGAGAAACCGTCGGGGCCAGGGGCAGAACGTTTCTTAGCCCAGGATATTGCGTTAAGGATTTCAAGTTCTGTGAACGGGGCATTCAGCATTTGTAGTTGGGGTCTGAGAGTACGGGAAGGATAGTCTTATCGAGGAATGAATTGATCAATTCGGTGGAAGGTTGAGGAGTGTCTGCTGAATCTTTCAAATTGTATAACGCTTCATAAAAGGACTTGAATGTATCTGTTATATGGATGGGGTTGCGTACACGAGAGCCACCAGGACCGACCAAATGGGAGATTTTGGAGCGTCCCTCCTGCTTTTTGATGCGCCATGCTAGAATGGTTCCAGCTCTATCTCCCATCCCATAAAATTTGGATCTAGATTTTTTCAAATTGTTTTCTGCTCTAACTAGCAATAGAGAACAAAGTTAATGTCTAGAAGAAGTTAACTCGATGAGAACTCTGTTGGAAGGCATGGTTTTGTGCTGAGCCTCCAATGTCTTAATCTTGGTGAGAAGGGGAATATACAGATAAATTATGAGCACTCTTAGTCTGGGCTGCCAGTTTAATAAGAGCACCCCGGATCACCGCCTTGTGTGTGAACCAGAGGATATCCGGTGCGACGCTACCATTGTCATTATGAGTAAAATATTCTACAGGTTGAGTGGAGATTTGCTCCGCATTGCTAGGAGATGACAATAAGTAATCATTCAATCTCCAACGTGCGGGAGGACGAATCACAGCAGGGTCAACTATTTCAAGGGTAACCGGGGCATGATCAGTCCAAGTGATGGAACCTATGCCAGCAGAGCTGCAGTGGCCCAGTAAGGAGTCGTCCACCAGAAAATAGTCGCGCCTGCTGCGCAGCCCAAATCGCTGGGGCATAAAGGTATAATCCCTTTCTTCGCCATGCATATATCGCCAGATATCGTGGTAGTGATGGGAAGACACCAGGTGGCCCAATCCCCCTCTATACGTGATTGAGCAATCTAGTCGTTTGTCCAGGAGGGGGGCCTTAAAATCTTCCGCTATGATTCTACTACCCTGTACGTGGGTGTTCAAAGTGTCGAAAAAGGTTTTAAAAATTTCAACTGACCCATATTTGGACCATAAACAGAGATTAAGGAGTAAGGAACATTGTTAATGAGTGCTCGCACAATAAGATAGCGTCCCATAGGGTCAGAGATCACCTCTATCAAAGAAAAAGAGACAGCATTATGCACAAAGATAGCAACCCCTGCTTTCTTGCTTGCATTATTAGAGAAGAATTGGGAGGGATAAGCAGGACAGGCCATTCTAAAGTTATCCTTCTCCAGGTGGTGCGTCTCTAGTAGGAAAATTATATCACTACTAGATGGTGGCCCCGATTCTAACGCATCGGGTATTCTAGAATATGTATGTAGTTGACATACTGTGACTGATCGAACTTGTTCAGTCAACGTGAGTGTACTACATGTATATATATATATATATATATATATATATATAGCAGCGCAATGGTATATGGTGGTACATTACAGCACATGTATAGCAGCACTATAGTATATGGCGGTACATTACAGTACATGTATAGCAGCACTATAGTATATTGCAGTACATTACAGTACATGTATAGCAGCACTATGGTATATGGTGGTACATTACAGTACATGTACATCAGCACTATAGTATATGGCAGTACATTACAGTACATGTATAGCAGCACTATAGTATATGGCGGTACATTACGGTACATGTATAGCAGCACTATGGTATATGGCGATACTCCGCTCCCCGCGGCCCCCGCTCCTCCACAGTAAAAGTAAAAAAATCCTCAGTGAGGATACTCACGTGTCCGCCGGCTTGCTCCACCTCCGTCTTCTAGGTCCTACAGGCCTTTAGGACCTGTCGTTGCCTGGGAAACCGATCTGCTGATCGGTCACATGACCGCTAACTGCCGGAGGGCAGGATAGTGATGGGGGGGGCAGGATTGTATCGGGGGAGCAGGATGGAGCCGGAGGAGCAGGATGGTGGTCGGGGGGGAGGATGGTGGCGAGTGAGGCAGCCGGGGGGGGGCAGGATGGAGGCAGGTCGGCAGGATGGAGTTTTGGGGGCAGGATGGAGCCAGGGGGGGCAGGATGGAGGCAGGGGGCAGGATGGAGCGAGAGGGGCAGGATGGAGCCGGAGGAGCAGGATGGTGGCGGGGGGGCAGGATGGTGGCGAGCGGGACAGGATGGTGGCGAGCGGGGCAGGGCGGAGCGAGCGGGACAGGATGGAGCAAGCGAGGCAGGATGAAGCGAGCGTGCAGGATGGTGGCGGCAGGGCAGGAAGGAGGGAGCGGGGCTGGATGGAGCGAGCGGGGCAGGATGGAGCCAGAGGGGCAGGATGGAGCCAGAGGGGCAGGATGGAGCCAGAGGGGCAGGATGGAGCCGGAGGAGCAGGATGGAGCCGGAGGAGCAGGATGGAGCCGGAGGAGCAGGATGGTGGTGGGGGGGGGGGGGGCAGGATGATGGCGAGCAGGGCAGGATGGAGCGAGCGAGGCAGGATGGAGCGAGCGGTGCAGGATGGAGCCAGAGGAGCAGGATGAAGCCGGAGGAGCAGGATGCTGGATGCGGTCATGTGACCCGATGATGCTCTGTGACATCATCACAGGTCCTGTAAGCAGACGGATCTTGCTGTGGGAGGCAGCGCTGGATAGAGGATAAGTGAGCATAATGATTTTCTATTTTATGAGTGGGTGTGTGGCGGGCAGGGGTGGGAGACGGGAGTGTGTGGGAGAGGGTACCAATGGCGGGTGTGGGGCTTGTTTAGCCCCGGTCCAGCTAATGTTAGCCATGTTAATGTCGGCCATGTTAGGTCACCCTGAGTGGGTGTACAGCCAGCTTTAGCAGGATGTGACGTACCATACCGTTACATCCTGACGGAAGCTGGCTTAGGGTTTTATTATAATAGATGTGATTTTTTAAGTTGATGCCAAACAATAGCACGCTTTGCAGGCGAATTAAGCCCATTAATGTTCACAGATAAAAGTAATAAACCCATGTTTAAAATAAAAAAAAAAATTGAGGTATGATCAGCATATACCTAACATACAAAACCTGCACAACACATACGGCCTTAGGAAAGGAGTGGTAGGAGAGATCAGGGGTAGGGAAAAACCTTAAACAAAATAAACAGTGAAACATATCCCCCAATATAACACTGCATATAACACTGGTGTGGACATTGAAACGGTGATTATTACCTGGGCAATAGTACACTCGTGTTCTCTGGTTTTAAATATGTATTTGAGTAGTCTGCCCTAATGTAAGATGGTTACGTCCGGTCCTGTTCTCGTTTTTATATCCCCCAATATAGAATGAGGGTGGGAGAAAAAACAGGGTGAGACCCTGAGGATGAGTGACACAAATACACTCAAAGGGGGAAGGAACCCCAGTAATTTAAAAGGAGCTAGTCAGAGAAGAGAGAAGAAGAATTAAGAGGCAGAAGAGGGCAGGGGGGGGGGGTTGAGGGGCAGTGGGTGAAGAGAGGTTGGGATGTGGGAAGGGGAGAGAGGGTACGCAGAAATAAAGTAAAGAGATAAAGTGAAGGAGAAAGAAAAAATTAATAAAGAAACCTGGGATGTCTAATCTAAGTCCGGGAAAAGCGTGCACAGGCACAGTGTAGAGTCAAAGCAAGACGAACCAAAGGGGCGGTGCTCCAAAGTTCAGGCAACCGACCATTCCAGATCAATGCGTTTCCTGGAGGGTTCGCGTGGAGAGGATCTTGGAGATGAAGACGATGAGGCAGTACGGGGTGAAAGGAGACTCCATTGCATCAGCAGCTTCTCCGCTTGTCTCATAAGAGGCGCCATCTTTCCGAATTATCAACTTCGTGGGAAATCCCCAATGATAGTCAATGGCTTTATCCCGCATTATGCAGGTATAGGACTGGAATGCACGCCTCAAGGCTAGCGTGCCCGGAGAGAGGTCAGAGAAGACCTCAAGTTTGGCAAAGTTCTCAGGCAGTGTGGGAGCTTGGTGAAGTGCTCTTAGGAAGTCTTCTTTAACCCCTTAGTGACGAAGAAATTTGTCATTTTTCATTTTCGTTTTTTCGCTCCTCGGCTTCCAAGAGCCATAACTTTTTTATTTTTCTGTCAATATTGACATATTACGGCTTATTTTTTGTGGGACGAGTTGTACTTTCAGATGCAATTATTTGTTTTACCATATAATGTACAGGGAAATTGCAAAAAAATTCCAAGTGCAGTGAAATTGCAAAAAAAAGTGCAATTACACGTTTGTTTTTTGGGGTTTTTAGTCGCCATGTTCACTATATGGTAAAACCGACATGACAGTGCGATGCCTCGGGTCAGTACGAGTTTGTAGATACCAAACATGTAAACCTTTACTGGTATCTAGGTGGTAAAAAAAAATTCAAATCATGAAAAAAAAAAACATTGCACTTTTTGCGCCATGTTCTGCGACCCGTAGCGTCCTTATTTTTCAGGATCTGGGGCTGGGTGATGAATTATTTTTTGCGCCTTGAGCTGACGTTTTTAACGATACCATACTTGGGTGGATGCGCTGTTTTGATCGCCCGTTATTGTATTTTTTAGCATTGTTGCTGCGACCAAAAAAACGTAATTTTGGCTTTTGAACCATTTTTTGCGCTACGCAGTTTATGGCGCTCATTATTTGATTTTTTATATTGATAGATCGGGCAATTCCGAATGCGGCGATACCAAATATGTGTATTTTATTTATTTTTTTAATACCTTTATTGTGGATGGGAGAAAAGCGGGGTGATTTGAACTTTTATGGGGTTTTTTTCCACTTTATAAAACTTTATTTGCTTATTGATTCTTACTTTTACACAGCCCCTGTGAGAGGCATGCAACTGCACTGTCCGATCGCTTCTGACACATACAGATGAGCTGCAGCTCATCTGTATCTGTCAGAATAGCTGACCTGTTGTGGTTGGCAGCCCCTGCCAACCACAACCCGGAAGTGCTCCGTGACAGGCTCCGGGGTCAAGCCAGGACCCAGCCTGTCACGTCAGCACGGGAGATCTTGCGATACTATCGCGAGATCTCCCCTGGAGCCGGGTAAGCGTGCGCTGCCCGCTCCGGCTCCCTTAGATCCCGCTCTCAGAGATTGATGGCGGCATCTAAGGGGTTAAACAGTGCCAATCGGTGGCGGGACCGATTGGTGCTGTTAGTCCGATATCTCAGCTAGTGAGATCAGCTGAGATGTCGGAGGTTTGAAGTGAGCTCCACGCCGGAGCTCACTTCAAACACCGGGTAACGACAGCCTGACGTCTAGAGACGTACGGCTGTCGTTAAGGCGTTAAGTTCAAAGAAATTGATTCTGGCCAGAACGTCCCTTGGGGAGTCAGTGACTCACCATGGCCAGGACTCCGGTTGACAGGCATTTTCTTCCTCCTTCTTGTCACGGATGGACCGCGCCTGCCGGCAGTGGGGCCCGGTGGTACAGATCAAAAAGAAGAGACGTCGTTAGGTGAACAGATTAAGGGGTTAATTTGTCGTGACGCCACCTATGAGTGTTCCGGTAACTGTACCGGCGCTGCGGGCCTCCGGGGGATGGAATGCAGCAAGATGGAACGCTCCCCACAGGCTGAGCGGTGATCCCCGGAGCCAGGAGCTGCACAAGATGTTCTAAGGCAGCTGCGGTTACCTTAGTGTGCGGATAAACAGTTCATAAGAAGGCACGGACACTGTAAGTCTCTGTAACGGGTTCTTTACTGTAACCAGCAGGCAGTACATGGTATACAGTTAAGGGTAGTGGACCGGGTGGACTAAGCAATGACCAGTGTTTCTTCAGAGATCCGCGGTGTTCCTCCATTCTAACTAAGTATGATTCCGTTGTCGCCCAGGAATGCCAGATCGGGTACAAGGAGGCTGCTTGAATGCCCTATCTGGGGTATACGTTCCGGATGCTTTGGGGAGCCTTGGGTCCTTTGGTGGGTACACCGCTGGCTAGACGACTGATTATGGCGGTGGTGGGGTGCTCCTGTAAAGCGGTTCCTCCACTCCTCTGGTTCGCATAGCAGAGCTGAACTGCTGCTAGCTTCGGTACCAGCAAACCGGCTGTAGATGGGCACAGGATGATTTTGAACCCGCATGTTGATGCCCGTAGTTCGGTTGATTAGGCACCGAGAGTGATGGTGCTCAACTGGGTGATGGTAGGGAGACGGCCAGAGAAGGTGGCCAGGGGGCCGCACGGAACTGTGCAACCCCCTCTCCTAGGTTGCAGAGCAGGGGATCTTGCTTCCCTCTTCTACGTTGCTGTTACTCCTTTTCCAGTCTCTCTTGGACTCTAAACTAAACTTAAACTTCCACTACACACTACCACTACACTCCGCCCACCAGGACCTTATTGGCCCTCTATGCTAGGTGATGCATGCAGGGTATGGATCTCTGAGTTAACCGTGTGACTGCTGAGTCAGAGAATATTGCTGCTGCATTTTTGGCTGCAATACCCTCTTGTGACGCACTCGGTGCGGGGTGCCACACTAGCATTGACAGAGGCCGGTTTGGGGACTCTGTTAATCCTATCAGTCACCAAGGAATCTTTCATAACTTCAGGTAGAGCAGCAAGTATGAAATCCTATAGTAATTTACGCAACTCCCCCGGGAAAACCCCTTCAGGAATACCACGGATCCTGATGTTTTTACATCTGAACCGGTCTTCCAGGTCCAGGGTTTTGGATGACACCTTGTCCATCCGCTGCTGAAGCTGTTCATGGGAATCCAAAAGTTCATTATGTGACCTCACTAGCTCTGCCATTTTGCATTCAAGCTTGTCAGTACGGCTGCCAAGTTCTGAAATCTCTCCCCACAGATCTGCCACCATTTCCTTCATATCAGCCTGGAGGGGGCTCTTAGGCCTCAAGAAGCTCTGTCATAGCTCCTTTAGTTAGGAGGGCTTCCTGCCGATCTTACTCAGCAGAGATCCCTGAGGCTACTGAGCCGCGTCTGGAAGCGCAGGCTGCGCGTGGTGAAGTTGAGAGCAGTGGCCACTGAGAAAATAATCAGATACCCGCTTAGGAGACTACCGCTTGGCGGGTCTGATCCTGCCCATCTGTGCATTGACCGGTCAACTACAGGAGGATCACAGTGTGCGGTCGCAGGACCCCTCGGTGAGTGGTTAAGTGCCGCTTTGGTACCTTGTGTAACCGGAGCTCCCAAATTAAGCAGCCATCGCTGTCAGACCACACCCCTCTGAATTAATACTTTAAAGCTAAGTCCCCTGCCCCTGATCGTATACTCACTCTCTAGCATTTTCAACTTTTTTCGGTGTCACTCCGGTCTCACGGTGACACTTATGTGTGTTTCTTCTGAATGGCTGCAAGTCAGAAGTTATGTCACAATCTCTCATTGCAAGTCTATTATACCAAGAACAAGGCTTGTATCGAACAGTGACCTCAATGTAACTGTAGAGTGGTCAGCAGGCCACAAAATGTCAGAGAGCGACAGGAATAACATTAAAAACAGATGGAGAAGCTATAGGGTGAGTATAATACCTGGTCAAGGGATTAGATTTAAAGAATCATTCAGCAATACAAAAATGCTGGAGTGGTGTTTTAAACTTTTATTTTCACGGTGAAATATTGGCTACTGAAGTTCCTTGTTAAGGAATTTCTCCTTTAATCAAGACAGTAGTTCTAGAAATTCTTTGTGGGTGTTTACATTGTCCCCTCTATGAAATTGTCCAATCATAAAAAGGCAGTGTCATAGAAGGGAAAAATGAAAACAGCCAGAAAGAATGTCAAAACTAGCATTTTCAGCATGGACTGGTAAGATTGATACGCTGATGAGCAAAAGTGTAACAATATTTAGAACTTTTAACTTTCAGACTTTATATTTCACCGTCCACTACAGAATTGGTAGATCTATAACACTGGAGCTAGCTTTGAGGGGATTATTTCAAGCTTAGTAGCTGATAGAAAGCCTAGGGGGAGTGTTTGCCTCCTCCTAATGGTTAATATCTGGGGTACAAGATTATGACATAGGCTCAGCGCTAACTAGGGCCCCCAGCTGTTGGCTTAAAATGAATAGGTTAACGCTTCTGTGGTATGGTGCTTCCTTGTGCAATGTTCACCTTAAGATTTACTGGAGTCCAAATAGGCCAGAATTAGACAACTGCTCAGTGCTAACCTGCACCTATAACATGCGGCTTAAAGGGAATAGAGATGCATTGAAGTGTATTTAATCTGTTTTATGGGATGTTTATTGAATTAATACTATATAAGAAGGTCCTTATTGAAGGATTTAAAATTTAAACTAAAAAATTAAAAGCTTATTTAAGACTAAAAAAATCAAGGTGAAAAGACAAATTGAAATTAAACATTGGTGTTGTATTAAGAATATTAATGCAGGGTTTCCTTGTTTTTAGGATTTTTTGTTGTTCTTTTTAATCCTAATCCCCACGGTGTGGCATATGTAGATTGGGTATGGTTGTGCTTTGGATGTTATAGACGGGCCATTTTTTATCCCAAATGGCCTTAAAATGTAATATAAGAGATTTTGTATCAATATTATGTTCACCGTTGGGTTATTTAATCCACAGACTCTTTTGGGTGTCTAGGTACTGACTTACCGGTGTTGATGATTCTATTCTGAGCATTTAGGAAAAAACTGGAGGTGCAGCTTGTTTCTGTTTGGCTTGGAGATGTTAAAGAGGAAAGGTACAATATCAGGTTTCCAAATCTATATATGTTCACCTTGCCCCTATCATTTATTCTCTTACATTGGATTGTGTGCATCACTCTCCAATATGGGTGGTTGCTCAATTATCTTGATGGTAGTTTCTAGAGGGAGAAAACTGTGTAATTAGTTGCGTGCAATGTTAGTGGTCAAGCACTTGATGGAGATAAATTAATACCTTATTGGTTTACTGTTAGTTATACATTTGGTTTGTTCTTTTGTTGAGGAGAGTGTTGATCCTCTGAAGAATAGTTGAGTGGTGTCTGGTTCCAGACTCTAGGTGGCGCTGTTGAGTGGGGATAAGTATAAAATAACTCTTAATTTTTTACCCTTTTAGTTTAAGATGTGTATATAACATATACCAGCTGTCACTATACCTTTAAGTGATACAGGTTCCTCCAGGTATTTTTTCAGTGTCACATAGTTACTTGCTATGCCTAATAAAAACAATGGTTTAAATGAATAACTAATAACTGATATTAACTTTGTGGCACATTGGTCATACCCCAATTTACCTCTTCTCTCAGGTAAAGTCTTAAACTGATATTTTAAGGAAATTGTAGCTTCCTGGACTTCCCAGCTGCTTCCACATCTGGCACTGTTTCCAAAATTCAGACCCTGCAGGTGTCAAAACACCTGCAAACTCCAGGAAGCTTAAAAAATTCAAAGAAATTCTCCAAAATTCTACAGCTTAATACAAGCCAGTAGACCCAATGGCTGGGGACCTCCTAACTGTAGTCCCCAGCCAATACGTCTTCCAGCGAGCGTTTTGGCCCCAATAAACAGGTAACATTTTAGGGCCATTTTAAATTTCACATTTTTTCAAAACATGGCTGGGTTCACTGACTTTTGGGGAAAGTGTTTGGGTTTTCTATCACAGAACTGAATCAGCCATGTTCTTGCCAAATTTTACATAAATACAATTTTTTCAGAAAAAAAACAGTCTTATAAATTTAGCCTAGGTGTGGAAGTTGTTGGTAGTGGTGGGGCAGTGACCTGGGTCTGAGCGACTTCATAGTATGGAAATTCCTCTGCAAGTCCTGAACCAAATGGGTAATTCCCTGAATTTCATTAGCACTGTATGACGGTAATTTATCATTTTGTTTTAAGGCTAGATATTCTGTCAAATCTGTCTCAGGCCATTAGCTCAAAAAGGCTTTCTCAGACAGGCTTGGCACTAGCTAGTCTACTACTACAGGTATCAGGGAAAAAGGAGATAATATGCTCTAATACCTGTAGTAGGTCAAGCTGCTCAAATGATGATCTTTATTGCTCTGGATGCTTTCACACTGCGGCTCTTATCAGAAAGTGATGGCAGTGAGGAGTTTTCAGCATTGTCACGTGACATACACTGGCAAGTAAAAGAGTAAGGGCCGCTTCACACTGCGTGTGTGATCCGATCCGTGGCTGTCCGCTTGAGGCAGACAGCCACAGACCGGATCTGCACACAGGACTGGGGGGCTAATATGCCCTCCGGTCCTGTGTGCAGCGCGCGCAGCTGCAGCCGCTGACAGGTCAGGACCGCGGCGTCCGCGGTCCTCACCTATCTGCAGTGGGAACTGCGTGCGCTGAACACAGGACCGGAGGGCATATTAGCCCCCCAGTCCTGTGTGCAGATCCGGTCCGTGGCTGTCTGCCTCAAGCGGACAGCCACGGATCGGATCACACACGCAGTGTGAAGCCGGCCTAACAATGTTTTGAACTTTACTGAATTTGGCTTTCAACAGTTCCTGAATCCTTTTGGGTATACTCTCGATCAGATTCAAGCATGTTTCAATTGAAACCTGATCCCATGTCTCTTCTACATGATCCCAATGTTGCTGCATATTGTTCGACTGACTTGGGTAGTTATTAAAAGTTATATTTTAAAGTGCACTCTGTGGAGATATAATGATGCTGTTTCACTTTTGATTAGAACCAGTGATTTTTTGCTTGGGAATCAACCTAATAAGACGCTGAGCTATTAACCCCTTCAAAACCAATGGCATAATAGTACGTCCTTGGCTGCCTCCCTCTCTTTGATGTGATCACGGGGCATCGATGCGTTGCTATGACAGCTGGTGGTCAGTTGATGATCCCAGTTGCTGTCGTGAATCACTTCCTCCAAGCGAAGTGATCATTTGTGCTCATTGTGCAGAAAACAAGTGATTGGACAGTGTAGTGCTGAGGCTATGGCTGAGGCTAAGGGGCCATGTCAAATAAAGAAAAAGTTAAAAAAATGTTTTAAAAAACATGAAAGAAGGAAAAAAGTTCAAATCACCCCCCTTTTGTCCCACTGAAAATTGTAAAAAATACACATATTTGGTATTGACTTGTTCATAAATGAACGATCTATTATAATATAAAATCAATTAATCAGCTCTGTAAACTGAGTAACGGAAAACAAGGCCAAACACCAAAATTACATTTTTTTTGGTTACAGCAACATTGTAATAAAATGCAGTAACAGGCGATCAAAACAGTGCATTTACCCGACAGTGCTATAATTCGAAAGGGCAGATCAAGACACAAAGAATAAGCCATAACACAGTTACAGATCCAGAAAAATAAGAACACTACGGGTCGCGGAAACTGGTGGCGAAAGTGCAATTCTGTAGTGCAAGATTATGACATAGGCTCAGTAGGGATGAGCAATTACTGTAATACTCGCACTCGCTATACTCGAGCCGAGTAGTTTTTAATACTCGCATATTTGTCCGAGTAGCGAGTACAATGTAAGTCAATGAGTGATAGGCTCCGACCACTTACATCTAGCTATAAAATGAGTCTTTTCGGGACAGGGCGGGAGGGTGGGCTTTTTCAATTTTGTCACAGCATCAAACACCTTTCAGTGTCCCCCAGAGAGGCTAACATTGAATCTGCTCACCCTGAGGTGCCAGCTCCCATTGTTTACTGAAGGGAGCTTTCAATTTATGTCAGATTGATAATGATAGAGAAATCACTCACGAGCACCAGCGATACTCGCCGAGTAATGAGTATTATGAATACCGTACTACTTGTGCGAGTAGCGAATAGTAACGAGTTTTCTTGCTCATCCCTTAAGGTGCCGTCACACCTGCCGACGTCGCTAGCGACATCGCCGAAAAAGTGACGTATCAGCGATGTCACTAGCCACGTCGCGCTGTGTAAACGAGCGGCGCGACCGCGTTTTATCGCTGGTCGCAGGTTGACAGGTTTACGGGAAGAACCGTAAACCTGTCAACCTGCGATAAGGCTGGATTGCGCCGTGTGACATCGCCAGAGCGATGTCGGCGGCGATCCAGCCTATACCACAGCGTTGCTGCGGATCGCTCGCTGGGCTGAGCCCAGCCCAGCGAGTGATGTCACTGCCCGCATCGCTGCGGTGTCGCCGGCCACAGCGATGCTGTGTGACAGCTGGCCAGCGATGTCGGAACCGAGCGGGCACCCGCGCATCGCTTCTGACATCGCTGGCCAGATCGTGCTGTGTGACGGCACCATAAGGCTCAGCACTAACTAGGGCCCCCAGCTGTTGGCCTAAAATGAATAGGTTAACACCTCTGGGGTATGGTGCTTCCCTGTGCAGTGTTCACCGTAAAATTTACTAGAGTCCCAATAGACCACAATTAGACAATTGCTCAGTGCTAACCTGCACCTATAACATGCAGCTTAGGGTGGAGGCACACTAGGGGCGTGAAAAACGGAGCGTTTTGTACGCTAGCCATTTCGGCAACTACGTCGCGTATTTGTCCGCGATCGCGGTGCGAGTTGTGTGCGAGTGCGGTGCGAGTGGGGTGCGTTTGCAGCGCGAGTGCGTTTTTTCAGTCACAAATAGCGATCCGAGTGTAAGGTGTTTTTGAGGAATGGAGGCATGCAGGTGCACTTCAGAATTGGAATCAGCTTGTACTTCCTGTTCTGCTGATCACGTACAAGCGTATTTCGCGCATGTAACTCGCATGGTGTGCTGCCTTCATGCGAGAAAAAAACGCCGCCATAGACTTGCATTGGCCGTACGCGCGCAGGAATCGCACACATACGCAGCATGCTGCGAGTGTAATCGCATTGCCAGTGACATGCGAGAGGCGACTGCGTAAAGCGGACCACTGTGCCCTGGCCAATTTCTTAACGTCAGTGCAAGTGACATGCGTTTTTTACAAGCATGAGACTCTCGCGAGTCTCACGCCAGTGTGCCTCCACCCTTAAAGTGAATAGAGATGCATTGAAGTGTATTTAACCTGTTTTACGGGATGTTTATTGAATTAATACAATATAAGTAGGTCCTTATTGAAGGCTTTAAAATTAAAACTAAAAAATGAAAAGCTTATTTAAGACTAAAAAAATCAAGGTAAAAAGGCACATTAAAATTAAGCATCGGTGATGTATTAAGAATATACCTTCATGACCGGGGAATTTTTCATTTTCGTTTTTTGCTCCCCTGCTTCCAAGAGCCATAACTTTTTTATTTTTCCGTCAATATAGACATATGATGGCTTGTTTTTTGCGGGACGAGATATATTTCATATGCATTAATTTATTTTACCATATTGTGCACAGGGAAATTGCAAAAAAATTCTAAATGCAGTGAAATTGCAAAAAAAGTGCAATAACACATTTGTTTTTTGCGTATTTTAGTCGCCATGTTCACCATATGGTAAAACCGACATGACAGGGTGATGCCTCGGGTCAGTACGAGTTCGTAGACACCCAACATGTATACCTTTATTGGTATCTAGGTGGTGAAAAAAAATTCAGAAGTTTGCAAAAAAACAAAAACGGACTTTTTGCGCCATGTTCTGCGACCCGTAGCGTCCTCATTTTTCAGGATCTGGGGCTGTTTGATGGCTTATTTTTTGTGTCTTGAGCTAAGGTTTCTAATGATACCATTTTTGGGGGGATCATGAGTTTTGATCGCCCGTTATTGCATTTTATAGCAATATTGTGGCGACCAAAAAACGGAATTTTGGCGTTTGGACCATTTTTTCCGTTACGGAGTTTACGGCTCTCATTAATGGATTTAATATGATGATAGATCGGGCGACTCTGAATGTGGCGATACCAAACGTGTTGTTTTTTTTTTTTTTAATACTTTTATTGTGAATGGGGGAAAAGGAGGGTGATTTCAACTTTTATATTTTTTTTTTTACAGGTTTTTAAAAACTTGATTTTTTTTATTAATTCTTATTTTTACACTGCCTCTTTAAGAGGCCCCTTGCTGCACAGTCCGATCGCTTCTGGGAGATACAGATGAGCTGCAGCTCATCTGTATCTCTCAGAATCGCGGACCTGTTGCCAACCACAACAGGAAACTGCGTTCTGACAGCATCCAGGGTCTAGCCAAGACCCCGGGCTGTCACATGAGCGCCGGAGATCCCGCGATACTACCGTGGGATCTCCGGAGCAGGTGGGGAACAGTTCGTTCCCCGCCGCGGCTGCCTTGGATCCCGCTGTCAGAGATTGACCGCGGGATCCAAGGGGTTAACAGCGCCGATCGGATCCCAGATCCAATCGGCGCTGTTACCCTGACATCTCAGCTGATGAGATCAGCTGAGATGTCGGTGCTTTGATGTGAGCTCCGTGCCGGAGCTCACATCAAAGCCCCCTTACCGACCCAGGACGTTGTACAATGTCCTGTGTCGGCAAAGAGTTAATGCAGGGTTTCCTTGTTCTCAAGATGTTATGTTGTGCTTTTTAATCCTAGACCCCAAGGTGTGGCATATATAAATTGGCTCTGACAATAGCTGAATTATTGCTGACTGCACTATGTGGTACTGTAACGCTCCTGCCTGTCTCCCTCACCTAGTACCACAATACTGGTAGCTCTCACAAGAACTTTTGGGTTTTACAGAGGATTTCTGGACGATTTATACAAGCACAACTCTCCCTATCAGCTGCTCATACTCTCATACTCTCCCTACACTAACTGCATGAAGTGTGCAGAAAATGGCGGCAGCATGATTTATATAGAGCCTACGTAATATTTCAGGATTGAAATGAGGTTTATTGTACTAACCAAAAATGTGAAATATGCATTATTTCAAAATTTGACAGGTGCAAAAGTATGGTCACCCTTCTGATTTTCATGATTTGAATACTCCTAACTACTTTTTACTGACTTACTGAAGCACTAAATTGGTTTGGTAACCTCATTGAGCTTTGTACTTCATAGCCCGGTGTATCCAATCATGGGAAAAGCTATTTCAGGTGTCCACTTGTAAGTTGTTCTCCAAGTTGCATCTTCTCTGAGGAGTGGCATCTTGGGCTCCTCAAAACAGCTCTCAAATGATCTGAAAAAAAAGATTGTTCAACATAGTTGTTCAGGGGAAGGATACAAAAAGTTGTCTCAGAGATTTAACCTGTCAGTTTCCACTGTGAGGAACATAGTAAGGAAATGGAAGACCACAGGGACAGTTATTGTCAAAAGCGGCAGGCCCACAAAAATACCAGATAGGCAGAGAAGAAGAATGGTGAGAACAGTCAAGAACAATCCACAGACCACCTCCAAAGACCTGCAGCCTCATCTTGCTGCAGATGGTGTCACTGTGCATCGATCAACAATACAGCGCACACTGCACAAGAAGAAGCTGCATGGGAGAGTGATGCGACAGAAGCCGTTTCTGCATGCATGCCACAAACAGAGTCGCCTGAGGTATGCAAAAGCAGATTTGGACAAGCCAGTTTCATTTTGGAGGAAGGTCCTGTGGACTGATGAATCAAAGATTGAGTTGTTTGGTCATACAACAAGGCGTTATGCATGGCACCACAAAAACACAGCATTCCAAGAAAAACACTTGCTACCCACTGTCAAATTTGGGGAGGGTCCATCATGTTTTGGGGCTGTGTGGCTAATGACGGCAACGGGAATCTTGTTAAAGTTGAGGGTCGCATGGATTCCACTCAGTATCAGCAGATTCTTGAGAATAATGTTCAAGAATCAGTGTCAAAGTTGAAGTTACAACGGGATGGATCTTTCAGCAAAAGCAAAACTTTTTCATATGACTGTACTTTGTGTTATCATATAGAGGGGTTAATTTGCAGCTAGGCATTAGGGAACAATAGTGTGCAAACATTCAACTCTAGAACTGATTGCTCAGGTCTGAATCATGTCAATTAATGAAATAGGTGGGCCCTTTAGGGAAATAAAACACACTCAAACCCGTATTACTTTGTAATGGTGGGTTTACACACACCAATTTATCTGTTCAATATCTGAACCAATCTCTGGTTGCAGTGAAATCATGGATACATTGCTCCATTTTGTGGCTGTGTACAACATGGAGCAATGTATCCATGATTTCACTGCAACCAGAGATTGGTTCAGATATTGAACAGATAAATTGGTGTGTGTAAACCCACCATAAGCGTCTCCTGCCATCTTACCTGTGAATTCCCAGTGGCACGCAGGTACGCTGCATTACACCATACTTTGCTGATGGATCCTCTGACCAGGACTCTAAAGATGTCATCTTACTAACCACCCCAGGGGCAGAAGCTGGATCAGCAGAACCAGACCCAGAGTGGCATCATGGAGAGGAGATGGAGACATATGTCACCTGGAGCTCAACTGCACTTTCCATTTGAGATGTGCATCCATTCTTGGGCTTCGATGCAAGATGCGAACATGAAGAGCAAGTCACAGCAATCAAGTGACACTCTATGGTATCTGTGATCGGGAGCACCACATGTTATTGTCTTTTCACATCATGTTTTTGCTGCGTTTAGGATGCATTGCGTTTTTCTGGTAAGTTTTTGCTGAAAAACACATTGAAACGCATGTGTTAAAGCACCCATAGATTTGTATAGGAAAACTCATGCAAACATGGTAAAAACGCATTTCAAAACGAGGTTGTGTTTGAGCACATGCGTTTTTGAACTAGCGTACAGGAAATATTGCTTGCAACGTTTCCCTGTGCGCTGGGTTAAAATGCATGGATTCAAACGCAACTGCATTTTGCAATGCGTTTTTATCGCGTTTGCATGCGTTTCCTAATACAAGTCTATGGGTGTGTTAACGCATGTGTTTCAATGCGTTTGGTAAAAACGCAGTGAAAAATGCATTGCTCCAAAATGCAAAGCACAGATCAGATGTGCACTTAGCCTCAAGGTACCGTCACACGAAACAATATCGTTGCCGATATCATTCAAAAGTCACGTGTTCTGTGACGCTTGAAGAATGTCGAAACGACATCGTTGCGTGTGACACTACAAATGATGAACAATCAGTCAGCTGATCATTCATCGTTTGATTTGAGGTCCTGTCCTCAAATCAATCGTTGGTCGCCCGGTGGACACGCAGCATCGCTGCGTGTGACACCGGGAGAAGACTGATAAGTCAGCTCCCAGCGCCTCTCTGCAAGCGCTGGGAGCTGGTATCCAAGGTAAACTGCGGGTAAATAGGCAGCGCGCGCTGCCTAGATACCCGATGTATACCTTGATTTCCACCCTTCTCCGCTCACCGGCTGGTATCCAAGGTACACAGCGGGTAACTAGGGACCCTAATTTACCCGCTTTGTACCTTGGATACCAGCCGGTGAGCGGAGAAGGCTGGTAACCAAGGTATACTTCGGGTATCCAGGCAGTGCGCGCTGCCTAGATACCCGCAGTTTACCTTGGAGACCAGCCTGCTCCTGCTTACTGCAGCCTGGCAGCGAGAGCACGACATCGTGGAAACGATATTTAAATTGTTTCCACGATGTCTCTGGTCCATTGATCGCTGGTGAGTCTGTCTGTGTGACAGCTCACTAGCGATCTGAACGATATTGTTAGTGATCGCGCGTGCATGTGATCGCTAACAATATCGTTCATCGCATCGCTGTGTGTGACGGCATCTTTAGACTGCAGATGATCTGGCAGTATCTCTGGCTAGATTCCAGCTGCAGCCAGTGTCGCACACACTACTTGATACTATTTCCCAATACCATGTGGACCAGGGCCTTTATAGGGAGCCTGAGAAAGAGGAGAACTTAGAAGGCACTCGTTCCCAGATGTGTGGATCACTTTCACCACCTCCACAGGCATTTAACTGGGACAACTTCATGTGGGGACCCCTAACCCATCCAAGCAACTATCCAGCTAGGCATCAATAACCCCATCCTCCTTTGTCATTTGTTGAAGAAATTCAACATGCATATGTCATTGCCAGGGACTGATTGCATGGACCTAAGGCTAATGACTTCCTCAAGCATTGCACACAAGGCAAGGTGGTGAAATTCTGGCAGGATAAGGGGCATGGGTTCCTAGTAGAACATGGCACTAAACATCGGTGCTACGTCAACTGCTTCGCCGTGCAGCGTGACAATCTTCCACAAAGACTACATACCATCTTTATCAGGGATGAGTTCACTTTCATTACATTGTGGGGCATGAAGGGGGGTTTGCATTTGGCGTATGTTGGATTGGCACCGCCGACTAATTTGAGAAATGGCAGGAGGAGGCCAACCGAGAGAGACGTTGGCATCAGGTGCAGCCAAAGTGTCTGCTTGTTGGCCAGCTAGATCCACTCAAGCCCACAGGGCATGATGATGTTCCCCAAGATGTTACTGGTTCTGTCCGTACTAGAGGGCATGGTCGTCCCCTGGTTCCTCCATCATCCTCTCTAGCGGTGGCCATGATGGAGTGTGCTGGGGGCAGGTGGTGGTGGAGAATGCACCTAGAGGAGTAGCCCCTGCAACCCCTCAAGACTGTCCACCAGCAGAGTACTATGAGAAAGTGCGACAATCATCCAGGCCATGGCTGAAAATGGTGAGAGACAATGTCACTGGACCTTCCTAAAGGCATTCTTGTGGGTCAGTGAGACAGTAACCCATCCCTTAGTTGGTAATGTGGCCTGAGAATGACTTTTGGGACTTGTTTTTTTTTCCAGTAATTTGTTATCCTTGACTAAGGCCTATGTTTTTGTTAAAGTTTTAGTTAAACCTTCAAACATTTTGCTCTGTTTCTGCTTCTTCCTACTGGGCATTCATGCAGCCTTTGGGGTCCAAAAGAAAGACCATAATGAACTCTTTTAATTGCTTTTCCACCGCTTTAACAATCAGTGTGCTGCTGCTGATCTCTGTGGGACTTATGTTATATTTATATACTATGTATATTGTTATGTTTTTTGTTTGAGACATATTCTGTCTTTGTTATAGTAAAGTTTTTTGAGTTCACTCCATGTGTGCTCGACTGTTTCTCCACAGAAGTGCTTTGATACTGCCCTACAGAGACTGATGAACAAGCCGCGGGCCTCTGGCCTGAAGGTGTGAGGTATGGAACTGCAATACACTACACCCACTCCAGTAGAACAAAGTCTGCAATTTTCAAGAGCCACAAAGAGTGCAAGTTTTCAGAATTTCCCTAGCTTTGCACAAGGTGCTGGAATCATCCATCACCTCCGCAGATGATACAATGCTAAGGAAATCATGAAAACTTGCACTGTTTTCAGACCTTGAGGACTATAGTTGGCTACCTCTGCCCTAGATGTCTCTGTGGAAGTAGCCATGGGGCAAGAGGAATCCTTGAGTCCTTTCACCACAACTGTGGCTCTTCCTGGACTCTCTTAGGCACTGTGCTCACAATGCATTGTTTGATGTTTTTTTTACACAGATTTTGAGAATCTGCTCAAAATGTGCATGTCTATCCTGAGGCCAGCAAAGTGTAGGACATAAGTGCTGTGCTCACATTACTTTCTTGTTTCCTTGCACATGTGGTTCAGATTTCTTTTTTCTGCCCTAAAATCTGCACCAAATCTGCAAGAAAAAAAATGTTAGCACAATACTTCTAAACTCTCATAAACTTTGCTGGCTTCAGAATAGACATGTAGATTCTCAAAATCTGCTTCCAAAAAAGCATCAAAGAACATGGTGGGGCCACAGCGGGATTCCCTGCTGTGTGATGTCGGCAGTGTAACCTGACGTAAAATAAATAAATGAAGGAAAAAAAATGTGTAGAACTTCGCTGTATTTTTCAGTCTCAACAGAGATGAAGTGGACAGCTGCGGGATGCCACCCTCAGCTGCCTATTTTTACCTTTACTGGCAAAAAAATGCATGGACTCTACCTTATTTTTAATTCCCAGCCAAGGTAAAACTAGGCAGCTGGGGGCTTGTATTCTCAGCACTGTTATGGCCGCCGCAGAAATTGATACACTCATAAGAAGCGCCCATTCCTGGCACTTTACCTGGCTGTTCCAGTTTCCATGTAGCGGTAGAAAACTAGGTAATAAGCAGTTAATGCCAGCTTTATATTGCCAGTTGGCATTAAGTGTGAAATTCTTAATGTCGGGGCCATTGTTAGAACCGGCCATTAGGAATTTCAAGTAAATAGTAAAGAAGACACAACACAGAGAGAAAACATTTTATCAAAAATAAAATCACAAACACGTATCTGGACTCCATCCTTGATCCTCTGTGACGTCCAAAAAAGATAATCAATCGTGATGAGCGAGCAGTAAAATGCTCGGGTCGAGCATATCGAGATGCTTGTGTACTCGACCCAAGCACCGAGCCCAATGTTAACCTATGGGAAACCTGAGCATTTTATCGGCGGCAGCCCTGGCAGCCTGGATAAACCCTAAAAATGTCACACAAGAATAAGAACAGTGCTCAAATGACATGGGAACAGCAAGGGGAAGACCCCTTTAAGCATTTCTGACTCCCAAGTCACTGCGGTGAACAATGTTGTCTGAGTATTACGCCACTTTTACGGACTCACAATAAAACGTCCAAAAAATAAACCAAAATGGATTTTCCTGGGGGAAATGGTAAGAGCTCATAGTCACTTGTGAGACAGTGTTGGTGTATTTTTTTTATTATTACATTAAAGATTAAAAAAAAAAAATTGGGAAGCACTCTGATGCCCTATGGAAGAGAAGTAGAGGAGGGCCTCTTTAAATACTGTATGTTCACATCATTAGGTAGTGGGTCACCCATAGTGTTGCCTTATGCACAGCTGCCAAAAATTGGGAGGCATGCTGATGCCCCATGCAAGAGTTGTGGTGGAGGGCTTCTTTAAATAATGTTCCCATTATTAGGAAGTGGGCCACCCATAGTGTTGCCTTATGCACGGCTGCCAAAAATTGGGAGGCACTCCGATGCCCCATGGAAGAGACGTGGAGGAGGGCCTCATTAAATATTGTATGCTCCCATTATTAGGAAGTGTGTCTTCCATAGTGTTGCCCTACGCAGGCTGCCAAAAATTGGGAGGCACTCCGATGCCCCTTTTAAGAGATGTGGAGGAGGACTTCATTAAATATTGTATGTTCCCATTATTAGGAAGTGGGTCTTCCATAGTGTTGCCCTATGCAGGCTGCCAAAAATTGGGAGGCACTCCAATGCCCCCTTTAAGAGACGTGGAGGAGGCCCTAATAAAAACAACATTCACATTACAAAGGAGTGGGTCTCTTATACTTGTAATGCCCATGCGCTAAGTATGGATTGAAACATTTACCCTGGGGGCGTATACATGAAAATACTGTATAATTTCTTTTTTTTTTGTTACGGGCATCATAAACACCCTTTAAAAATATTATGTGGTTGTTGCATGATGGACCACGGTCACCCTGGTGATATGGTGGTGGAGGTTGAGGAGGACTACAGCAAATAGCCAAAATCATGAAGCGCATACCCATGTGTGGGGGTGAAGAGGATCCAAGTGTGGCATCCCACTCAGCATGGTGGGAGGAAGGAGGATCATGGTAAGGAATATGCGGTCCAGACTCACAGCTTCTGAGACATGACTGCGTGGAAGACAAGGTGGTTGCGGTGGTGGCAAACTGACTGGACGCATTATCCGCTATCCAACTAACAACTGTTTGACACTGCTCCAGGTTTAAGAGTGGTGTGCTGCGGTCCCCTAGGAATTTGGACAGGAAGTTTGGGTGAGAAGATATGGGTGTTTGTTGTGGCACAATTCTAGCTTGCTCATGGCCTCGGCCTCTGCATGCACTTCATGTCCAGGCCCTCGTCCCTTACCACTGGCCGTGCGCATTTTAAACAGTGTGATATTTGCTTTTTAAAAGTGTATGATATTAACAGCTTGGACACCATGCCAGATGTGAGTGGTATACAGCTTCTGATACACAGTACTGCACTATATACACCTGCCTATAGAAACCTAAATTAATCCTTAGAAGGAATGGTTTTGGATGGATACTATAGATGAGATATATTAAAAGCTTGGATAACAGCCCCAGATGTGAGTGATATACAGCTTCTGATACACTGTACTGCACTATATACTCCTCCTGCCTATAAAAAGCTGAATTAAGCCATAGAAGGAATGGTTTTGGATGGATATTCTAGATGAGATGATATTAAAAGCTTGGAGACCAACCTTAGATGTGAGTGATATACAGCTTCTGATACACTGTACTGCACTATATACTAAACTATAAAATCTCTCCCTCACTCAGCAGCCCCTTTCCCTACACTCACTGACACTATGCAGCAGAATGACGAACACAGCGCCATCAGGTCTTATATAGACCTGATGACTCTGTGCGGCCAGCCAACCACAGTGTATGGTAGCCAATCCCTGCATGTGGGCTGGCTCTGTAAAGAGCCCCCACATGCAGGGAGGGCGGATCCGAGCATGTGCCCGAGCATCTCGGCGGTACTCGGTGCTTGCCGAGCATCCTGAGGACTGGGATGCTCGGGCGAGTACCAAGTACCGCCAAGCATGCTCGCTCATCACTAGTAATAAAAAAAAAATGCAACGGGATGCTCTTGCAGCAGTATTGTCACTGATCCATGAGACAGATCAGTGATAATACTGGTGCAGGTACATCCAGTTGCATTATTGCAAGGGAATTGGGAGGTATTTCCCACATCCCCGGAAATCCAAAAAAACAGCTGTGTGAAACAAGCCTAAAAGGGAACATTTGAACTGTTTTTTGTTTTAGAATATCATTAAAAATCTGTCAGTGTGCTCTGTTATTAAATGGGCTGTTGGTTACTACCGGTTGACAATCCATTTCTATAGTGAAGTCAGCTTGACATTACTAAAGTTGAGTTTGTGCTAAAGACCTTTACTGTACATGAGTTGGATACTATCTTAGGAGACCTCAGAGAACTATTCATGTGTTTTTATGGCAATTGAAGGTTTTGCTGTATGTGATTCGTAGCAAAGTGATTTGCTATGATTCAAATTTTTGGGAAAAATTCTTTGCAACTGGCAACCTTAAAGTGTAACTGCTGTTTACATTTTTATTCAATAATAAAGTTTAGCAAGTGATTATAATAAACTTTCTAATATACTTCATTAGAAAGTTCTGGTTTCAAACCATTGAAAAACCTTCCACAAGGTGTCCCCATTGCACTGTGTGTGGAGCAGACATATATTCATTCTGAGTCAGATCCGTCTTCACAATGAATATGGGCATGTAACTAGAGCAAACAATGTATCAGATTAAGCAGAGCTAACAGCACAGTTGCTAAACAACGTCAGAGTTTAGGATCAGGTCAAACTAGTTTGTGCCAAGGAAAAATTTGTCACAATCTCTGTTAACCCCTTTTCTGCTGTCACATAGCACTGCTCACTCTTATCAGCTGCTGGTCACGCCCACAGAGCTAAAAAATGCTGTTTTTAAAATAGCACAGAAAAATGTGAGAAAATAAGTTATATGGCTCAAAAAAGCATGATCTTAGCTGCTATGTCAACCATCATTAACAAGCAGTGCAGTAATAAGGTTTTTTTCTTTCAATGAAATGATATTTACCCTTTACATTTCAAAACATTTGTTTTTTTAGTTTCAAGCATATCTTTAGTAATAACAGCAAAAGCTGACAGTTCTTCACATACTGCATATTTCGGTCAGTTGTTCACATCCTCGTTTTTTCTCCCCAGAAGTCTTGATTTTCAAGTAGACCTAGGAGGCAATATTCTTCATCTGAGAGTCAGAAAGAGATTATTTTTTGTAGTTGTAGGGAATTGTTAACCATTCACTTTAAGGTCACAGCAAGACATTTTATTGTTCCAGGAGGGAAAAGCTGTAAAGTGCCTCCTCTTCAGTGAGTGCGTTTTGATATTCTGTTTCTCTCACTGTATATCAGTTTAATTGGTTTTATGTTAATTTACTACATATAGTACACAATTGCTAGAATATCTGAATTTTCACCCACTTCTAACTGCCATGTAAGATTTATTGAGGGGGAAGGAGTTAAAAGAACAAGTCTTGAATAGGGTTCCTGAAGTGAGTCACATTTACATCTCTCATTAAAGAAATGATGAGACTTCTACTTTGCATTGAAGTTCACATTGAAAGAAGTCTCATAGTCCCTTATTTTTTATCTTTCAATTACCTAATTTTGCTGCATGGAGATTAATTGGATAACAAGAAATGTAAGTAAGATGTATGTCCAATAAAACACATTGTGTGCACTAATGAGACACCAAAATGTGTCACTTAAACATAGTAGAGTGTATGATAGCAGGAAGATGGCAGAGATTTTTCATATTTCAAGTCTTTTCAGAATAAACAAAAGAGCTTTAGCCATGACAATCTGTCACAATGGGGACAGAGAACCCTTGGTGATCAGCAAGTCTTTGGCTCTTTCCAACCCCCTTCATATTCTATAGGTAGCTTTTTCTACTTCTGGTATTGTGATACTTTATAAGATTAGCTACAGTTATCAGTGAATTTGTGACTTTTAGGACATTAACCCTCTTAGCTAAATTAGGCAGGCCTGTGTCCTTAACACTTGTTCTTGACAGTAGATTGAAATATAGTTTTACTTTGGCCTTTAGGGATTTCACATAGACAATGTCATAAATGGGGTCCAAGATAGCTTCAATTGCAATAAATTCATCATATCATTCAATTGTGAAGGAGTATCCATGACCTTAAAGGAAAATCTGTCAAAAATCCATATGTAACTGCTATAATTTTCTAATTCTTCACTCTAAATGCTCTTTTTTATGTATTTCTTTTATTTTTTTTTGCCTCCAATCTTTTGTAAACTTCAAATAAAGAGATTCATTCCATCTGTCACTCACAGTGAGTTATGCACTTGGTTCTCTGCTGTCTCCTCCCCATAAGATGAATATGCATGTCACATATTCACACCACATCACTGCACAGGACATCAGTGGTGGGGGGGAGCTACATCTCTGCTCTCTGTGTCTGCAGCCAAGAATGAGATGAAATACAACACAGAAACTGTCACAGCAAAGAGTTCCTGCTTACAGAAACAAATGGAGTCTAGATTAGTCAGATCGGTCCTCATCAGAACGGAAGCTCCTATAGGAACTGAAACTACACTGCACTGAGAGCATAGGAAGGAGGGAGGAGAGAAGAAGGAGAGAGATGCTGAGAGGGAGTGCATAATTACATGACAGTTTATACAGCAGCCGGACTATTCCTGCTTGCTTATAATGGACAGGATTAATGCAGGAGCTCCCTGAAGGGTCTCACAATGCTGATAACATGGAAACTACAAATGGTACAATAATGATTTTACATGTTTTTAAAAGGTCTTCCCAGGCACTATTCAATGGTAATATTAGTATTAAACTGAAAAATGATCTGACAGTGTCCCTTTAAGCAACCGTTAACAAAATTGTGCCTTGCCCATGACATTCCTATAGTATTTTCCCTCCTGCAGAGAGTGTTGTAACCATTCAAAAAAATTATTAGTGAAGATCAAATCAGTATTATGTCTGGATCTCTTTACAACCATGTTCAAAAACAGACATACAGTAGATTAATAATAATAAACACTTTTAAAAAAAAGGTGACAGGAATCATTCAAGACATTCATAGTAGAGCAAGAGATATCAGAAGAATCTGCACTAAAATTAAAAGATATTTACAACATCTAAAAAATAATAATTTAGCATAAGCGACATTTCACTTTAAGTCGTGGTTATACGTTCACCTTTCATGCGCCTGTAGTATCCAAAGAATGGCTGCAGTTGTGAGATAACATCTTTGAATTGCTGTAGTAATAATTTTTCACAATATTTTGAGTAAAACATGGGTAAAAGATGGGTGTTGGGCAATGGCACAATCAATGCACAATTACAGGGAAGTCGAAAGTCGAGAATTATAAAGTTTGCTGTTTTGAGCCATATTTGTATGTGTTAGGCTGCTTTCAGATTGGTGTTTTTGCCCGGATCTGGCTGATCCAGACAAAACGGCGGCACTTGCGGGACAGTTGCGGCAAGCCCCATGCATTGTCCATGGGGCTTGCAGTAACTGTGCGCAGGTGCGGCAAGTGCGGTTTCAGCAGATGCGGCCACGAAAAAACCTGCGGTCAGCAGTGGTTATTTTCGCGGCTGCATCTGCCGCAACTGCCGAAACCGCACTTGCCGCACCTGCCACACAATGCATAGACAATGCATGGGGCTCGCTGCAAGTGCTGCCGTTAGGCGGCACTTGTGGCAGATAGGTTTTTTGACTGGATTCGCCGGGTCCGGACAAAACCGCCAATGTGAAAGCACCCTTATACTGTTTTTTTTTTCCAGATGTCAGAAAACTCATTTTTAAAGCTATTACACCAAAGCAGGATTAATCAGACCAAAAAAATCACTATTATCATCATCAAAATAAAATAAAGGTTCTAGATACTAAAAAGAAACTACATTTTCTAAGGCATTACATAAAAATAACTTCTGCTTATCCGCTTATGAATAACGTATATTTTCCATTAATATGTATTTGCCAGTGGGTTGTTGGAAGAAGCTAGTGTTCTACATATCTCTGGAGAAGTGAGTAAACCAAATACTTCAAATGATACTTAAAATAGTACTTGAATACTAATGTAATGCAAGAAAGAATGGAGAATAGAGAGTGCAAAAAATAATAAGAAAAATATAAAACACATATTATAGATTTTAACTAGCATATATGGCAGCTTGAAGGTTTTACAAGGTCTGTATTTCTACTTTTACAAAAACCTGTTTAGGGTACGTACCTAAAGGTCCCCATGCATATTAAACAATAGTCAAATAAATTCACCAATATTTCTTCTTTGCAGTATCTCGACCATAGAGGCCTACATTTCACAGTCTCATCTGGACAGTTGATATTGATATGTATCTGCTAATTCATGTCCGGCTGTTTTCTAAGGTGCTGTCAAGTTTACATTTCTGAAGCTAGGAGCTTTGATTAACTTAGCCTAAGCAATTGAGGCAATTATAGGTCTTCCTTTGCTTGGATGGGACTTATGAGAGCCAGTTTCACCATAGCGATTGATGGTTTTCAGAACTGCACATGAGGAAACCTTCAGGGTTCTAGAAATTTTCTGGATTGACTGAGTATTATGTCTTAAAGTAATGATGGACTATCATTTCTATTTATTTAGTTCAGTGGTTCTATCAATAGTCTTGTGACTAGAGATCAGCAAACTGTCCCGAACAAACTTTGCCAATTCCAAATTTAGCATGAGCATTTAACCTCCCTGGCGGTATGATTATGTCAGGAATTTTGTACTAAATGCGGTACCATTTTTTTGCATGGAAATTTGGTGTTATGTATTGTAGGCCTGCAATTCTTAGTAATTACTTACTTAAACCTGATCAAAGAAGACTCTAGTAGACCTCTCAGATGTGATAAAGTTTGAAACATAAAATCATGAATTATAATTGAATAAATATTATAATTTTATTCAATAATGTAAGAAATAATGAAATTTGTCAAACAAAGAAAATTCAGTAAACATCCTAGGTGAGGTAAATTTTGAAACATGGGACTGCACATAGACCGACGTCACAATCAGGGCAATGGAACCTGGTTTCCTTTCGGATTTTTTTTCCATTGCCATCTTGCTTTGAGCAGCAAACTACGCACATCTTTGTAGGTTCTGCCTTTTTTGCAGTTGGTGGGATGTAATCCATAAAGTGACGACCAGTTAGGCGTTCTGGGTTTACAACGTCAACAGCACGACGTCCAGATCTGTTCACGGCCACTGATGGCGTTTGGTATTTCACAAAAATCCGCTGCGCCACCTTCCAGATAAAATCAGAATGAGGCTTGTCACTCCTTCCTCTGTGCAGTATATAGGCATTCCAGGGGTATTGTTCCAGGAGATGCCTAAAGATTTTTTTTGTAATATTTTTTTTGTTGTTTCCGCATAGCCGGATAAAATGTCATCGCCTGATCGGCTCTATCGACTCCTCCCATGGTGTTGTTGTAGTCAATCACAAGTTGTGGCTTCATGTCATCTTTACCATCTCTTGCGTGGACCATGGCAGTGGAGGTGTTATGCACTGTACTCATTAGGCACACGTCTTTTTTGTCACACCAACGCATTGCCATCATCTTTCATTTCTGTCAGGCAACCATTTTTCCTGTTTTCAGTTTTTTCTTGGCAAACATAGATGGCAGGTCACGTCGGTTGGCCCTAACGGTTCCATATCCATCAGTCTTGTGTTTTAGCATTAACTCGTACAACTCAGGCAATGTGTAAAAGTTGTCCGTTGTCACACAATACCCCTGATTCAGCAATGGCTCAAGCAGTGTAAGGACTGATGACGTTGCCATCCCATAGCCGCTGTACCTGGGGTTGAATTGTGTTCCTTTACCTGTGTATATGACGGAATTCCATAAATAGCCATTGGCAGACTCACAGAGCATATAGGATTTTATTACAAACCGTGCTCTCTGGGATGCGATGTATTGAATCCAGCTGAGGCGTCCCTTGTAAGCCATCAGGCTTTCATCAATGCTGATGTCTCTATCTGTCACATAGACCTGCTGGAAATTTTTTATGATCATTTGGTATACTTCCCAGATCTTCTTGAGTTTTGGCACTGGATGTGTAGCTTCGTCAAATTCCTCGTTGTTGGTGAAGTGCAAATTCTTCATTATGAGGGAAAATCGGTAATCGGACATTATGGTGCCAAAAAATGGGGTTGCCAGCAATTTATTGGCAATCCAGTACCATTTCTGCAGGGGTTTCCCCACCACCCCCTGAAGAAGTATTAGCCCCAGAAACTTCCAGATGTCCTCTTTAGTCACCAGTTCCCATTTTCTGTTCCTGGAAAACTTGCTATGCAGAGTAGCGGATTGCTGCTCATTGTAGCGATTTGTCTCCGTGACGATCTTTTCAATGACGTCATCTGTGGGAAATAATTTTAGGTACGCCAAAGGATCATTGTGCTCAACGTCATCCATACCGCAATCAATAGGGCACCAAATGCGCACATCACTGAGATCGGGTGCAGAATCGCTGTCGCTACTTCTCTGATCAGTGTCAGAGTCGGATGACGAATCTTGCCACGAATCGCTATAGCTGTCGCTCAATGCTGCGAGGGGCTCTGTGTCTCTGCCGCTGTCACTCATCTGATCCAAATCCGCTTTGGAGATGCTAAAGTGACGCTTTGATGCCATGGTAAAAAATTTCTTTTATGGGCAGAAATTACATCAAAAAGGGCAGGCAGGACAGTGTAGGATGATCAAATGTCAAATCTGAGGTGATACAATGTAATCTGACTGGATTTCACTGTATCACCTGACTTTACGTGTGTGTGTCACTTTTAGGCTTTTGTTTTACATTTTACATTTGAATCTCCCGCCCAGTTTCGCCTCCCATGAGCCGCTGCGGCTCACAGAGACGGAACCAGGAAGTCAGAAGGGGCTCGCACCAGCTCTCACCGGCGATCGCAGCTGTGACATCGCTGGATCACCAGGAGATGGTAAGAAACTCTGCTGCGCCAGCTCTGCTATTTGCCCCGAGCATGACTCGGGGTTACCGCTTCTGGCAGCGAAAATTAACCCTGAGTTATGCTCGGGATTACCACCAGGGAGGTTAACTGTCTGGTTTGGGATCGGAAACCCCAGCAATTTACTAAAAAAACCTCAGCTTTATTCGGGAAAAAGTTTGAAACTTTCCTTGAAGGTTTGGTGCCACAACCCTAACCAGATGCCTAGTAGTTGAGAACTCTGCTAATCTAAGGTTAGCGGAGTTTACAGTCATTGAGTCTACCTGTTTCTTTCAACAGAGCGAATTTAAAGGAGCTTCCTTGAGTTTCTAGGTGTTGGGAAACCTGCAGGCTGTGAACCTGAAAAAATGCGTCGGATTAGTTAAATCTTTATACCTGCGGTATTTACTGCTGCAAGATGGATAACTTTTAAACTCTAATGGCCACTTTACACGCGGTTACATTTCTAGCTTATCCACAGGTAACTTACTGGCTGCAGTGAAATCATGGAGACATGGTTCTATCTTGTTGCTGTGTACAAATGGAATAATGTCTCCATGATTTCACTGCAGCCAGTAAGTTACCTGTGGATAAACTAGAAATGTAGCCGCGTGTAAAGTGGCCATAAGGAATAAAGACTAAAATTTTAACTGATCTCCAGATGCTGAATTTTCTTCTGTTTCTCATTGGACTTCTCCTGATTCAATCATAGCAGTATCTGTGCGGCGACTGTAAACCCCATGTGAGCCTCTCTATATATGGTTTTTCCATATAGTGCGTTCCAAGCAGCATTGTGCAGTCAGTTACCTGGCTATATGGGCACATTGACAAACTGAGGCAGACCTAGGTGCTCCCCGGGAGGATCACTCCTGAGATGATGCCACAGTTGTCTCACCATCTACCTGCCCAGTGATGGTGTTGCACACGCTCTGCTTCACTACTGGATCTATGGAGGACTCGACTCCTCAAAGAAGGGTGAGCTGACATTTATTTTTCTCTTTACCTTGTATGAACCTTTGGAAAAGTGCAAGTGTGCCAGCAGCTGTGAAATCCAGGAATCTTAAAATATCCTTTAAACATCCCTTTAAAGTGAACCTGTCAGGTTGTTTTTGCCCCCCCCCCCCCAGCTATCAGTATCTGTACCTGCAGTTTTATAATACTATTCTAAACATCCCTGTCTGAGCTCATAGTGTTATGGTAAAGGTGAAAAAAAAAAAAAAACTTTTATACACATACATTTTCTTATGTAAATGAGGCAGTCAGTCTACATCTTGAAGGAGGGAGGCTGTCTAGCAGGTTAATATTTAACTCACTATTAACTTGCATGGACCTGTGTGATGTAACGATCATGTGACCATAGTGGGCAGAGCTAAGTGAGCAAACTCAATATGTCCTTTGGGGACTTAGCTCCGCCTATTGTAGCCACATGGTTGTGACATCACATCAGGACTCCCAGCATGTTCTGACATTCGGCTAAAATGTTAACTATTAACCTGCCACACAGTCTACATCCACCAAGATGTAGACTGACTGCCTCATTACATAAGGAAATGTAAGTGTATAAATGCTTTTTTTTCACCTATAACATTACACTATGAGCTCAGACAGGGATGATGAGAATAGTGTTATAAAGCTGACAGGTTCCCTTGAACCCCTTCACCACCCGGGAATTTTTTGTTTTCGTTTTTCGTTTTTTGCTCCCCTGCTTCCAAGAGCCATAACCTTTTTTTTATTTTTCCTTCAATATAGACATATGATGGCTTGTTTTTGTGGGACAAGTTGTACTTTCAGAGCAACCATTTATTTTACCATATAGTGTACAATAAAATGGGAAAACAAATTCCAAATGTGGTAAAATTGCAAAAAAAAAGTGCAATTACATGTTTGTTTTTTGGGTTTTTTATTCGCCATGATCACTATATGGTAAAACTGATGCGACGGTGTGATGCCCCAGGTCGGCACAAGGTTGTAGATACCAAACATGTATACCTTTACTGAATTGTAAGTGGTGAAAAAAAAATTCTGAAGTTTGAAAGAAAAAAGATTTTGTTTTTTTTTTTTTTTTAATAAATTTTTATTAATTTTCACTTTTCAACAATACACAAACACAAACAGAAAAGAAAAAAAAAAAAAAATACAAAATACAAGGCATTACAAGGTCACCATTATTTGGGGTTCCCTATACACATTGTAACAAACAAGGAAAAGAAAAAAAAAAAAAAAAAAAAAAAAAGAAGGAAACAAAACGTTCATAACCACCACAACATTACAAATACAGGTATAATTTTTAATTTATCCAAAAAATTTTCTAACCTTTATAATATTTACACATCAACCATGGTCTCCACATCTTTCGAATTTCTTCCCCTCTGGTTCTAGATTGGTATAACATCATTTCATTTTGACACTGTATATTCAACCTCTCTATTACATTTTTTATAAGTGGAGGGTTCACCTCTTTCCATTTAGTTGCAATCGTCAAACGAGCGGCTATTAGCACATGAGAGACAATGCCGCTCATTTGTTTTGGTAACCTATTCATACCCATATGTAAGATTACCCGAGATATTTTTAATTGAATTGTTTCTCCAGTAATCTCTTTAATTAATTCTGTCAGCCCGGACCAGAAAGGCCCTAAAGGGGGTGTCACACGCGTCAATATCGCCTGCACGATATCGGCTGCACGTGACGTTGCAGCGATATTGACGCGTGTGACATACTGCATCAACCAGCGATAAATCGCTGGTTGATGATCGCCAGGTTTCAGAACCAGCTCTGAAACCTGGCGATTGTCGCCCGGTGGACACGCAGCATCGCTGCGTGTGACACCGGGACTAGCGATATTCCAGCTCCCAGCGCCTGTCACAAGCGCTGGGAGCTGGTATCCAAGGTACACTGCGGGTAACTAGGCAGCGCGCGCTGCCTAGACACCCGACGTGTACCTTAGTTACCAGCCTCCTCCGCTCACTGGGTGAGCGGAGGAGGCTGGTAACTAAGGTACACGTCGGGTATCTAGGCAGCGCGCGCTGCCTAGTTACCCGCAGTGTACCTTGGAGACCAGGCTGCTCCCGCTTCCAGCAGGCTGGCAGCGGGAGCAGGACATCGTGGAAACGATATTTAAATCGTTTCCATGATGTCACTGGTCAATTGATCGCTGGTGAGTCTGTCTGTGTGACAGCTCACCAGCGATCAGCCGTCAATGTCGTCAGCGATCAGATCGCTGACGACATTGACGCGTGTGACACCCCCTTAAGGCCGGGCATGCAAACCAAGTGTGTACCAAGGATCCCACCTGGCCGCATCCTTTCCAACATAATTTAGAGTATTTAGTATTTATTTTTGCTATTCTGTCCGGGCATAAATACCATCTCATTTGTATTTTTTTTATTTGCTCTACATGATTTATACACGCAGTGTATTTTTTAATTTCACTTATACTATTTCCCCATTCCTCCAATGTTAACTCCTCTCCCAACTCCTGTTCCCATTTTTTCATGTAGGCCAATTTACTTCCATTCACCGGATTAATTAAAATTTTATAACATTTAGATAGGCATTTCATGTTATTCCCTCCTATCATAATATATCTCAAAATGTCTCCATCCTTCCCATGCACTCCGTTTTCTCTATATGAATTTTTATTTAAATAATGTTTGATTTGCAGATATTGGTAGAAATATCTACGTACTCCCTCAAATTTACCAGCCACTTGATCAAACGGTATTACTCCCATTGGTCCTTCTATCTCTCCTAATGTTTGTATTCCTGCATCCTTCCAGTTTTGTAGGTTTAAATATGGAACATGCGGTTCTATAGAGAGGATAGATAGTGATGTTCTTATCGACCTATTATGATTGGGGGTTAATGATCTCCAAACTCGTAGGGCCGCTTGCATTGTCAATAGTGGCGGCACAGTTATACTTCGCTGTAGTATTTCCGCTTCCATTATAAATCGAGTCGAGCCCCGTCTAGAATATACCTTCTCAATCTCCAACCATTTATGATCTTTCCGCATTTGCCACCAATCGCGGAGCCCTCCTATTATAGACGCTTTATGATATAAACTTAAATCTGGTATCCCCATCCCCCCTTTATTCATAGGTAGGACTAGTACATTTCTCGCTATCCGAGGTTTTTTACCAGCCCATATAAATTTACTAATCAATCTTTGCATTTCAGTAATATATTTTTTTGGAATTTCGAGAGGAAGTGATCTAAAATAATACAAAATTTTAGGCAACACTATCATTTTTATAATATTAATTCTTGCTATCCAGGATAATGTAGTTTGACGTATCTCCTCAATCACCTTTTTAATTTGGCTATACAAGATAGTGAAGTTCGCTGTTATTAGTTTCTTTGATGGTGTCAACCTGATTCCTAAGTATTGAAGCCCATTATCTGACCATTGAAATGCACACAATTCCTTTATATACTGTTTACTAATTGAGGGTATGGCTATAGGTAATATTACCGATTTAGCTACATTTATTTTATAATAAGAAACTTTGCTATACGTTTCTAATTCATTTAATACCGCCTTAATCGATTGTTCTACCTTCTCACAGGAAATGATAATATCATCCGCATACATATTAATTTTATGTGCTTCTTTCCCTACCATGATTCCCGAAATTAGTGGTGAATTCCTGATCCTCTCAGCAAGTGGTTCCAAACATAAAGCAAAAATTATTGGGGATAAGGGACATCCTTGTCGGGTCCCGTTTGTTATTTTAAAGCCATCCGACATTGTTCCTGCAATCCATACTTTTGCTGAAGGGGCCGAGTATACTGCAGATATTGCCGACAAGATTGGTCCTTCAAAGCCAAACTTTTTCAATACTGCAAAAAGGTACCCCCAGTGCACCCTGTCAAAGGCTTTCTCTGCATCCAATGACAGGAATGCACTGGGGGAACCAGATAATTCTGCTATTTGTACCAAATTTACCATACGTCTTATACCGTCTTTGGCTTCCCTATCACGCACAAAGCCTACCTGATCAGGTTTTATCAAAATGGAAATTATTTGATTTATTCTGGATGCGAGTAGTTTCATAAAAATCTTCACATCGCCATTCAACAAAGCAATCGGCCTCAGGTTCTGGGGACTATTTGGTGGTTTACCTGTCTTTGGTATAGTAACTATAGTAGCTTCGAGATTACTGCCTGCAATAAATCCTCTTTCCCTCCAAAATTCACAGCATCTTACTAATAGGGGAACTAGTTCCTCCGAATATTCTCGATAGTAGTTATTGGGGAACCCATCTGGACCCGGGGCGCTCCCTTTTCTTGTTTGTTTTATAATCTTACCAATTTCTTCTCTCGTTATCGGTGCGTTTAAATGTAACAGCTGAGTTTCTGTAATTTTGGGTAGATTACATTCATCTAAATATTTCTTTATTCCCTTCTCTGATGGTTGAGGGGTGTCCAGATCATCTTTTAAATTATATAATTTTAAATAATATTTGGCCATCTCCTCTGCAATTTCTGATGGTCTTCTACTTACTGTTCCATCTTTTTTGATAATATATTCAATCCTAGATTTTATTTCTCTTTTCCGCACTCTCCGAGCTAACAGAGCTCCCCATTTATCTCCTTCAGCATAAAATTTCATCTGTAATTTTCGCATATTGTCTGCATGTGTCTGTAACAGACTCTCTCTCAATTTAAATCTGATCTCCTGTATTTCAGCTGATATAGATAAGGTGGAAGCCTCTTTATTACGAACCTCTAAGGTTTGTAATCTATTAATCAGTTCTTTTCTATATTTCTCTTTTTTACGTTTAAGTATTGCAGCTTGTTGAATACAGACACCCTTACCACCACTTTATGTGCTAACCATAAACACTCATCATTTACTTCTTCATTATCATTTATATTAAAGTATTCCTTCAGGGCTGATTTTATTTTTCCCGCTACTTCCTCATTTAATAGCAGCCTCTCACTCAGACGCCATCTCCTTATCAAAGGATGGGAGTCCGATTGAGAGATTTCCAAATAGATTGGCGCATGATCAGACCATGTTATTAGTCCGATGTCCGCATTCGTGCTACTTGCCAAAATATTATCGTCAGCCAAAATATAGTCTATTCGACTATACGTTTGGTGACGATTTGAAAAAAAAGTATAATCTTTTTCTGACGAATGTGTATATCTCCATACATCATGATAATGATATTCCCAAATTAACTCTTTCATCTCCCCTCGACTTCCTGTACCCCCCTTAGTTGTATCTAGCTCTCTACTCATAGGCAAATTAAAATCTCCACATATTACCTTATTGCCCTGAGCTACTTCTTTTATTTTTTGCAAACACCGTTTAATAAACTTTTTTTGTCCCATATTAGGAGCATATATTGTCGCAACTGTATATAATGCCCCATTTATTCTACAGACCAAAACTAGGAGTCTACCTTCTGAATCTTCAGATTTTTGAACTACCTCAAATGTTACTGTATTTTTAATCAGGATACATACTCCTGCCTTCTTAACTTTATTATTAGAAAAAAAACTGTACGGAAAATTTTTATGTTGGAATCTACCATTATCTTTTCCCAATAAATGTGTCTCCTGCAGACATATAATATCTGCCTGAGCTCTCTCAACCTCCTTCCATATCATACCTCTTTTACCTGGAGCATTCATACCTCTCACATTTAAGGACATAATTTTTATCTTCATTTTAATTTGGGCCAAATTTTTTTTCCCAACGCTTGACCCATTTTTATTTTTTACTATCACTTTTATTCCAACTAAAGAGAGGAAACATTTTAAAAAAATTATCATAGATGTGTTTTCTCACGACTCCTATGAGAGTTAGCGAGTATTTACCACGAAAAAAAAAGTACCTGTAAAAAAAGGAAAACAAAAATACAAAAAAAAAAGAAAAAAACATTAAACTATACCAATACATACAACAAACATTATGGCCGATCTCCTGAGCCATAATAAGGCGCCCTGTTCCTTGGGCTACGGGCAGAACATATCTGCCATATCGGGAACCTAGAGCACAAATACTTGTCTCCAGGAATGTCCATGGAGCTACCCACGAGGCCTCATTTCTTCCCTCTTAAACTTTCTTCCAATCTGGTCTTATTTTCCTCCCCTGTATTATTTTCGCTGGGGCAAAGTCTATCTTCCAAGTAGTTAACTTCCCTTCCGCATCTTTAGGTGAAAAGCAGGTTACAGTCTTATCTTCATATACAATATGTAATTTGACTGGGTTAAATCCCCACTTATATCTAACATTGGCATCTCTTAGAGCAGTGCACACATGTGCATAATCCCTTCTTGCATCTAAAGTAGCTGCTGACAAATCTGGAAATACTTTAAGACCTTGATATTCTTTTGGTAGCATTTGGGATTTCCTAATTTGTTGAATAAATGCCTCTTTAATTGGAAAACGCAACATCCTAACCAAAATATCTCTCGGTAGTGCAGCATCTAAATGTCTCGGTTTTGGAGTCCTATGCACTCTCTCTATTAATATATCCTCAGGTGATCGATCCGGCAGAACAGCAATGAAAAACTTAGTCATAAAGGGCTCCAATTGATGGTCTCTTACATCCTCGGGGACTCCCCGGATTCTTATATTTTGTTTTCTGGATCTGTCCTCTAAATCATTTAATTTCAAGTGTACTGTACCCAATTCATTCTTTAATAACTTATTTTCATCTACCAATGCATTTATTGTAGATGTATATTCTGCCATCTGGTCTTCTATATAAGATGTTCTCTCACCCACTGCATCCAAGTCTTTTCTTATCTCATTTAACATATCATACATGTCTTCTCTCAAAGAAGTTCGCACCATGGTAATAAACTCTTCCATATCCCCCCTTGTTAATGGGGCATTCATTGCACCTCTGCTCCCTCTGCTCTGATTCCCACTATTGGGAGGGGAGCTCACAGTTTTACTTCCCCCTGTTGCTCCTGCTTGTGATCTTAGATCCTTAAGAGGTGATGCTGGTGTCACTTTCCCCTTAGCATGTATCTTTTGACCTGCTGGGTAAAAATCTGGCAGCCGTGGGGGAGATGTATGCTTCACTGCTTTCCCCCTCGTCATCATTTATGCTGAGTGCGGCTATACCGGCTATACCAGACTCTGTACTCACAGTTTTTTGTTTGTTTTTTTTCCCCCTTGAGGAAATCTTCAGGAGAAAAGCCGATACACTGACCAACTGCAAGCTCCAAATGCAGCACTCCTCAGGTGCCCTCCGGTGCCCGCAGCAGCCCGCAGCAGCTGTATCTTCAATCTACAAAACTTCAGTATCTGCCTGAGTCTGAGTCTTCTCTCAGTCGTCGCTCACGGCAGCACGCTGTAAGGTCGTAAAGCTGTCAAGCTGTCAGGCTAACATACTACCAGGCTGTCCGCTCCCGCACGCCGTCTCCAAGTCCGCACCGAGGCTGCACCTCGCCAGTCACATCTAGGCTGAGTCACGGAATCCTCACTCAGCAAGCCAAAATCCAACTGGCAGCAGCAGAGGTTCAGAGGGAATCTCAGAGGGAATCTCAGGTGCCGGTAATCGCTGCTCAAGGCCTCGTGGAGCTATGCTCCCGCAGACTAGGCGGCCGCCATGCTCACATGCGTCGTGCGTGCGCGCCTCCCTCCAGGATCGAAAGAAAAAAAAAGGAATCACACTTTTACTTTTTTTTTTTTTTTTTTTTTTTTCTTTCGCAAAAAGTGTGAAAGAAAGAAGAATCACACTTTTTGCGCTATGTTCTGCGACGGGTAGCGTTCTGATTTTTCGGGATCTGGGGCTGTGTGACGGTTAATTTTTGCGGCTTGAGCTGACATTTCTAATGATACCAATTTTGGGTGGATGCACTGTTTTGATCGACCGTTATTGCATTTTATAGCAATGTTGAGGCGACCAAAAAAATTTAATTTTGGCGTTTGGATCTTTTTTTCCGTTACACAGTTTACGGCTCTCATTAATTGATTTTATATATTTACTAGATGGTGGCCCGATTCTAACGCATTGGGTATTCTAGAATATGTATGTAGTTGACATACTGTGACTGACAGAACTTGTTAAGTCAACGTGAGTGAACTATATATATATATATATATATATATATATAGCAGCGCTATGGTATATGGTGGTACATTACCGCACATGTATAGCAGCACTATAGTATATGCCGGTACATTACAACACATATATAGCAGCACTATAGTATATGGCGGTACATTACAGTACCTGTATAGCAGCACTATAGCATATGGCGGTACATTACAGTACATGTATAGCAGGATGGTGGCGGGGGGCAGGATGGTGGCGGGGGGCAGGATGGTGGCGGGGGGCAGGATGGAGCTGGTGAGGCAGGATGGTGGTGGGGGGGGCAGGAAGATGACAGGGAGGGGCAGAAAGGTGGCAGGGGAGGGGCAGGATGGTGGCGAGCGGGGCAGGATGGAGCCGGCGGGGCAGGATGAAGCAAGCTGGGCAGGATGGAGCCGGCAGGGGCAGGATGGAGCCGGCGGGAAAGCATGGTTGGTGGCAAGAAAGCAGGATGGTGTCGAGCGGGGCAGGATGGAGCCGGTGGGGCAGGATGGAGCCGGAGGGTCAGGATGGAGCAGGCGGGGGCAGGATGGAGCCGGCGGGGGCAGAATGAAGTTATCGGGGGGGGGCAGGATGTTGGTGAGGGGGGCAGGCTGGAGACAGCGGGGGAGGCAGGATGGAGCAAGCGGGGCAGGATGGAGCGAGCGGGGCAGGATGGAGCGAGTGGGGTAGGATGGTGGCGGGGGCAGGATGGTGGTGGGGGGGCAGGGTGGTGGCGGGGGGGCAGGATGGTGGCAGGGGGCAGGATGAAGCCGGTGAGGAAGAATGATGGCGGGGGGGCAAGAAGGTGGCAGGGGGACCAGGATGGTGGTGAGCGGGGCAGGATGAAGCCGGCAGCGGGGCAGGATGGTGGCGAGCGGGGCAGGATGGAAGCGGCAGGGCAGAATGGAGCAAGCTGGGCGGGATGGAGCTGGCGGGGGGGTAGGATGGTGGCAGGAAAGCAGAATGGTGGCGAGCGGGGCAGGATGGAGCCGGCGGGGCAGGATGGAGCCGGTGAGGGCAGAATGGAGCCGGCGGGGGGGGGGGGGGGGGGCAGGATGTTGGTGAGCGAGGCAGGATGGAGCCGGCGGGGGCAGGATGGAGCCGGCAGGGCAGGAAGGAGCAAGTGGGGCAGGATGGAGCCGGCAGGGGCAAGATGGAGCGAGCGGGGCAGGATGGAGCTTGTGGGGGGGCAGGATGGTGGCGGGGGGCAGGACAGGATGGTGGCAGGGGAGCAGAATAGTGGTGAGCGGGGCAGGATGAAGCCGGCGGGGCAGGATGGAGCAAGCAGGGCAGGATGGAGCCGACGGGGGAGCAGGATGGTGGCAGGGGAGCAGGATGCAGCCAGCGGGGGAGGCAGGATGGAGCAAGCAGGGCAGGATGGAGCGAGCAGGGTAGGATGGTGGCAGGGGGCAGGACGGCGGCGGGGGGAAGAATGGTGGTGGGGGGGCAGGATGGTGGCGGGGGGGCAGGATGGTGGCAGGGGGCAGGATGAAGACGGCGAGGCATAATGATGGCGGGGGGCAAGAAGGTGGCAGGGGGAGCAGGATGATGGCGAGCGGGGCAGGATGGAGCCGACGGCGGGGCAGGATGGTGGCGAGCGGGGCAGGATGGAGCAAACTGGGTGGGATGGAGCTGGCGGGGGGGGTAGGATGGTGGCGGTGGGGCAGGATGGTGGCGGGGGTCAGGATGGAGCCGGCAGGGCAGGATGGAGCGAGCGGGGCAGGATGGAGCCGGCGGGGCAGGATGGAGCCGGTGAGGGCAGAATGGAGCCAGCGGGGGGGGGGGGGGGCAGGATGTTGGTGAGCGAGGCAGGATGGAGCCGGCGGGGGCAGGATGGAGCCGGCAGGGCAGGAAGGAGCAAGTGGGGCAGGATGGAGCCGGCAGGGGCAAGATGGAGCGAGCGGGGCAGGATGGAGCTTGTGGGGGGGCAGGATGGTGGCGGGGGGCAGGACAGGATGGTGGCAGGGGAGCAGAATAGTGGTGAGCGGGGCAGGATGAAGCCGGCGGGGCAGGATGGAGCAAGCAGGGCAGGATGGAGCCGACGGGGGAGCAGGATGGTGGCAGGGGAGCAGGATGCAGCCAGCGGGGGAGGCAGGATGGAGCAAGCAGGGCAGGATGGAGCGAGCAGGGTAGGATGGTGGCAGGGGGCAGGACGGCGGCGGGGGGAAGAATGGTGGTGGGGGGGCAGGATGGTGGCGGGGGGGCAGGATGGTGGCAGGGGGCAGGATGAAGACGGCGAGGCATAATGATGGCGGGGGGCAAGAAGGTGGCAGGGGGAGCAGGATGATGGCGAGCGGGGCAGGATGGAGCCGACGGCGGGGCAGGATGGTGGCGAGCGGGGCAGGATGGAGCAAGCTGGGTGGGATGGAGCTGGCGGGGGGGTAGGATGGTGGCGGTGGGGCAGGATGGTGGCGGGGGTCAGGATGGAGCCGGCAGGGCAGGATGGAGCGAGCGGGGCAGGATGGAGCCGGCAGGGGCAGGATGGAGCCGGCGGGGGAGCAGGATGGTGGCAGGAAAGCAGGATGTTGGTGAGCGGGGCAGGATGGAACCGGCGGGGCAGGATGGAGCCGGCGGGGGCAGGATGGAGCGAGTGGGGCAGGATGGAGCCGGCAGGGGCAGGATGGAGTGAGCGGGGCAGGATGGAGCCGGCAGGGGCAGGATAGAGCGAGCGGGGCAGGATGGTGCTGGTGGGGGGGCAGGATGGTGGAGGGGGGCAGGATGGTGGCAGGGGAGCAGGATAGTGGTGAGCGGGGCAGGATGAAGCCGACGGGGCAGGATGGAGCAAGCAGGGCAGGATGGAGCCGACGGGGGAGCAGGATGGTGGCAGGGGAGCAGGATGGAGCCAGCGGGGGAGGCAGGATGGAACAAGCGGGGCAGGATGGAGCGAGCAGGGTAGGATGGTGGCAGGGGGCAGGATGGAGCCGGTGAGGCAGAATGGTGGCGGGAGGGCAGGAAGGTGGCAGGGGGGGCAGGATGGTGGCGAGCGGGGCAGGATGGAGCTGGCGGCGAGGCAGGATGGTGGCGGGGGGGCAGGATGGTGGCAGGGGGGGCAGGATGGTGGCGAGCGGGGCAGGATGGAGCCGGCGGCGGGGCAGAATGGTGGGGGCGGGCAGGATGGAGCCGGCGGGGGAGCAGGATGGTGGCAGGAAAGCAGGATGTTGGTGAGCGGGGCAGGATGGAACCTGCGGGGGGGCAGGATGGTGGCAGGGGGGGCAGAATGGTGGGGGCGGGCAGGATGGAGCCGACAGGGCAGGATGGAGCAAACAGGGCAGGATGGAGTCAGCAGGGGCAGGATGGAGCCGGCAGAGGAGCAGGATGAAGCCGGAGGAGCAGGATGGAACCGGAGGAGCTGGATGGAGCCGGAGGAGCAGGGTGGAGCCGGAGGAGAAAAATAGAGCCGGAGGAGCAGGATGGTGGCGGGGGGGGGGGGGGGGGCAGGATGGTGGCTGGAGGGGGGCAGGATGGTGTGAGCGGGGGCAGGATGGAGCAAGCGGGGGCAGGATGGAGCGAGCGGGGCAGGATGGAGCCGGCGGGGGCAGGATGGTCGTGGGGGGGCAGGATGGAGCCGGCGGGGTGGGATGGAGCTGTCAGGGGGCAGGATGAAACCGGAGAGGCAGAATGATGGCGGGGGGGCAGGAAGGTGGCAGGTGGAGCAGGATGGTGGCGAGCGGGGCAGAATGCAGCTGGCGGCGAGGCAGGATGGTGGCGAGCGGGGCAGGATGGAGCCGGCAAGGGTAGGATGGAGCCGGGGGACAGGAGGGATCCGGCGGGGGCAGAATAGAGCTGTCGGGGGGGGCAGGATGTTGGTGAGCGGGGCAGGATGAAGCCGGTGGGGCAGGATGGAGCCGGCAGGGGCAGGATAAAGCCGGCGGGGGCAGGAAGGAGCTGGCGGGGGGGGCAGGATGGAGCCGGCGGGGGAGCAGGATGGTGGTAGGGGAGCAGGATGGAGCTAGCGGGGGAGGCAGGATGGAGCAAGCGGCGCAGGATGGAGCGAGCGGGGTAGGATGGTGCAGGGGGCAGGACGGCGGCGGGGGGGCAGGATGGTGGTGGGGGCAGGATGGTGGTGGGGGGGCAGGATGGTGGCGGGGGGGCAGGATGGAGCCGGTGAGGCAGAATGACGGCGGGGGGGCAGGAAGGTGGCAGGATGGAGCCGGCGGCGGGGCAGGATGGTGGCGGCAGGGCAGGATGGAGCGAGCAGGGCAGGATGGAGTCGGCAGGGGCAGAATGGAGGCGGCAGAGGAGCAGGATGGAGCCGGAGGAGCAGGGTGGAGCCAGAGGAGCAAAATGGAGCGGGAGGAGCAGGATGGTGGCGAAGGGGGGCAGGATGGTGGCTGGACGGGGGCAGGATGGTGTGAGCGGGGGAAGGATGGAGCGAGCGAGGCAGGATGGAGCCGGCAGGGCAGGATGGTGGTGGGGGGGGCAGGATGGAGCCGACGGGGCGGGACGGTGGCTGGGGGGACATGTTGGTGCGAGCGGGGGCAGGATGGAGCCGGCGGGGGCAGGATAGTGGGGGGGGCAGGTTGGAGCCGGCGGGGCAGGATGGAGCTGGCAGGGGAGGCAGGATGGAACGAGCGGGGCAGGATGGAGCCGGCAGGGCAGGATGAAGCAAACTGGTCAGGATGGGGCCGGTGGGGGGGCAGGATGGTGGCAGGGGAGCAGGATAGTGGTGAGCGGGGCAGGATGAAGCCGGCGGGGCAGGATGGAGCAAGCGAGGCAGAATGGAGCCGGCGGGGGAGCAGGATGGTGGCAGGGGAGCAGGATGGAGCCAGCGGGGGAGGCAGGATGGAGCAAGCGGGGCAGGAAGGAGCGAACGGGGTAGGATGGTGGCAGGGGGCAGGACGACGGCGGGGGGGCAGGATGGTGGGGGGGCAGGATGGTGGCGGGGGGACAGGATGGTGGCGGGGGGCAGGATGGAGCTGTTGAGGCAGGATGGTGTCGGGGGGGCAGGAAGGTGGCAGGGGGGCCAGGATGGTGGCGAGCAGGGCAGGATGGAGCCGGCAGGGCAGGATGAAGCAAACTGGTCAGGATGGAGCCGGCGGGGGGGCAGGATGGTGGCAGGGGAGCAGGATAGTGGTGAGCGGGGCAGGATGAAGCCGGCGGGGCAGGATGGAGCAAGCGAGGCAGGATGGAGCCAGCGGGGGAGGTAGGATGGAGCAAGCGGGGCAGGATGGAGCGAACGGGGTAGGATGGTGGCAGGAGGGGCAGGATGACGGCAGGGAGGCAGGATGGTGGTGGGGCGGCAGGATGGTGGTGGGGGGCAGGATGGTGGTGGGGGGTAGGATGGTGGCGGGGGGCAGGATGGAGCCAGTGAGGCAGAATGGCGGCGGGGAGGCAGGAAGGTGGCAGGGGGGGCAGGATGGTAGCGAGCGGGGCAGGATGGAGGCGGCGGCAGGGCAGGATGGTGGCGGGGGGCAGGATGGAACCGGCAGGGCAGGATGGAGCGAGCAGGGCAGGATAGAGTCAGCAGTGGCAGAATGGTGCCGGCAGAGGAGCAGGATGGAGCCGGAGGAGCAGGATGGAACCGGAGGAGCTGGATGGAGCCGGAGGAGCTGGATGGAGCTGGAGGAGCAGGATGGAGCCGGAGGAGCAGGGTGGAGCCTGAGGAGCAGGGTGGAGCCGGAGGAGCAAAATGGAGCCGAAGGAGCAGGATGGTGGTGAGGGGGGCAGGATGGTGGCTGGAGGGGGGCAGGATGGTGTGAGCGGGGGCAGGATGGAGCGAGCGGGGTAGGATGGAGCTGGCGGGGGCAGGATGGTGGTGGGGGGGCAGGATGGAGCCGGCAGGGCGGGATGGAGATGGCGGGGGAGGCAGGATGGAGCAAGCGGGGCAGGATGGAGCGAGTGGGGTAGGATGGTGGCGAAGGGGCAGGATGGTGGCAGGATGGTGGCGGGGGGCAGGATGGAGGCGGCAGAGGAGCAGGATGGAGCCGGAGGAGCAGGATGGAGCCACAGGAGCAGGGTGGAGCCGGAGGAGCAGGGTGGAGCCGGAGGAGCAGGGTGGAGCCGGAGGAGCAGGGTGGAGCTGGAGGAGCAAAATGGAGCCGGAGGAGCAGGATGGTGGCAGGGGGGGCAGGATGGAGCCGGCGGGGGCAGGATGGTGGGGGGGGGCAGGTTGGAGCCGGCGGGGCGGGATGGAGCTGGCGGGGGAGGCAGGATGGAGCGATGTGGGGGTAGGAGGTGGTGGGGGGGGCAGGATGGTGGGGGGGGGGGATGGGATGGGGCTGGGGGGCAGGATGGTGGGGGGGGCAGAATGGTGGCGGGGGGCAGGATGGAGCTGTTGAGGCAAGATGGTGGCGGGGGGGCCAGGATGGTGGCGAGCGGGGCAGGATGGAGCCGGCAGTGCAGGATGAAGCAAGCTGGGCAGGATGGAGCCGGCGGGGGGGCAGGATGGTGGAACGGGGAGCAGAATGGAGCTAACGGGGCAGGATGGAGCGGCAGGGGCAGGATGGTGGTGGGGGGGCAGGATGGAGCAGGTGGGGGCGGGATGGTGGCTGGGGGGGCAGGATGGTGCGAGCAGGGGCAGGATGGAGCAAGCGGGGGCAGGATGGAGGCGAGCGGGGCAGGATGGAGCTGCAGGGGAGGCAGGATGGAGCGAGTGGGGAAGAATGGTGGCGGTGGGGCAGGATGGTAGGGGGGGCAGGATGGTGGGGGACAGTATGGTGGTGGGGGGCAGGATAGAGCTGTTGAGGCAGGATGGTGGGGGGGGGCAGGAGGGTGGCAGGGGGGCCAAGATGGTGGCGAGCGGGGCAAGATGGAGCCGGCAGGGCAGGATGAAACAAACTGGGCCGGATGGATCCGGCGTGGGGGCAGGATGGAACTGGCGGGGGACAGGATGGTGGCAGGGGAGGAGGATAGTGGTGAGCGGGGCAGGATGGAGCAAGCAGGGCAGGATGGAGCCGGCGGGGGAGCAGGATGGTGGCAGGAGAGCAGGATGGAGACAGCGGGGGAGGCAGGATGGAGCAAGCAGGGCAGGATGGAGCGAGCGGGGTAGGATAGTGGCAGGGGCAGGACAGCGGCGGGGGGGGCAGGATGGTGCGAGGGGCAGGATGGTGGTGGGGGGGCAGGATGGTGGCGGGGGGCAGGATGGAGCCAGTGAGGCAGAATGGCGGCGGGGGGGCAGGAAGGTGGCAGGGGGGGCAGGATGGTGGCGAGCAGGGCAGGATGGAGGCAGCGGCGGGCAGAATGGTGCCGGCAGAGGAGCAGGATGGAGCCGGAGGAGCAGGATGGAGCCGGAGGAGCTGGATGGAGCCGGAGGAGCCGGATGGAGTCGGAGGACCAGGATGGAGCCTGAGGAGCAGGATGGAGCCTGAGGAGCAGGGTGGAGCCTGAGGAGCAGGGTGGAGCCGGAGGAGCAGGATGGTGGCGAGGGGGGCAGGATGGTGGCTGAAAGGGGGCAGGATGGTGTGAGCGGGGGCAGGATGGAGCGAGCAGGGCAGGATGGAGCTGACGGGGGCAGGATGGTGGTGGGGGGGCAGGATGGAGCTGGCAGGGCGGGATGGAGATGGCGGGGGAGGCAGGATGGAGCAAGCGGGGCAGGATGGAGCGAGTGGGGTAGGATGGTGGCGAAGGGGCAGGATGGTGGCAGGATGGTGTCGGGGGGCAGGGTGGAACCGGAGGAGCAGGATGGAGCCGGAGGAGCAGGATGGTGGCAGGGGGGTCAGGATGGAGCCGGCGGGGGCAGGATGGAGCCGGCAGGGGCAGGATGGTGGGGGGGGAGGCAGGCTGGAGCCGGCGGGGCGTGATGGAGCTGGCGGGGAGCAGGAGATGGAGCGAGTGGGGTAGGATGGTGGCGGGGGGGGCAGGATGGATCTGGCAGAGGAGCAGGATGGAGCCAGAGGAGCAGGGTGGAGCCGGAGGAGCAGGGTGGAACCGGAGGAGCAGGATGGAGCCGGAGGAGCAGGATGGTGGCAGGGGGGTCAGGATGGAGCCGGCGGGGGCAGGATGGAGCCGGCAGGGGCAGGATGGTGGGGGGGGGAGGCAGGCTGGAGCCGGCGGGGCGGGATGGAGCTGGCGGGGGAGGCAGGATGGAGCGAGTGGGGTAGGATGGTGGCGGGGGGGGCAGGATGGTGGGGGGGAGGATGGTGGCTGGGGGGCAGGATAATGGGGGGGGCAGAATGGTGGCGGGGGCAGGATGGAGCTGTTGAGGCAGGATGGTGGCGGGGGGGCCAGGATAGTGGCGAGCGGGGCAGGATGGAGCCGGCAGTGCAGGATGAAGCAAGCTGGGCATGATGGAGCCGGCGGGGGGGCAGGATGGTGGACGGGGGCAGGATGGTGGCAGGGGAGCAGGATAGTGGTGAGCCGGGCAGGATGAAACCGGCGGGGCAGGATGGAGCTGGCAAGGGCAGGATGGAGCTGGCGGGGGAGCAGGATGGTGGCAAGGGAGCAGGATAGTGGTGAGCAGGGCAGGATGGAGCCGGCGGGGCAGGATGGAGCCAGAGGGTCAGGATGGAGCTGGAGGGGGTAGGATGGAGCCGGCGGGGCAGGATGGAGCCGGCGGGGGCAGGATGGAGCCGGCGTGGGGGGGGGTGCAGGATGGTGGTGAGCAGGGCAGGATGGAGTCGGCGGTTGCAGAATGGAGTCGGCGGGGGCAGGATGGAGTCGGCATGGGCAGGATGGTGGCGGGGGGGCAGGATGGAGCCGGCGGGGGAGGCAGGATGGAGCAAGCGGGGGTGGCAGGATGGAGCAAGCGGGGCAGGATGAAGCGAGCAGGGTAGGATAGTGGCGGGGGGCAGGATAGTGGCGGGAGGGCAGGATGGTGGCGGGAGGGCAGGATGGTGGCGGGAGGGCAGGATGGTGGCGGGGGGCAGGATGGAGCCGGTGAGGCAGAATGGCGGCGGGGGGCAGGAAGGTGACAGGGGGGGCAGGATGGTGGCGAGCGGGGCAGGATGGTGGCAAGCGGGGCAGGATGGAGCCTGCGGCGGGGCAGGATGGAGTCAGCAGGGGCAGGATGGAGTCAGCAGGGGCAGGATGGAGCCGGCAGAGGAGCAGGATGGAGCCGGAGGAGCAGGATGGAGCCGGAGAAGCACAGTGGAGCCGGAGGAGCAAAATGGAGCTGGAGGAGCAGGATGGTGGCGAAGGGGGGCAGGATGGTGGCTGGAGGGGGGCAGGTTGGTGTGAGCGGGGGCAGGATGGAGCAAGCGGGGGCAGGATGGAGCGAGCGGGGCAGGATGGAGCCGGCTGGGGCAGGATGGTGGTGGGGGGGGCAGGATGGAGCCGGCGGGGCGAGATGGTGGCTGGGGGGGCAGGATGGTGCGAGCAGGGGCAGGATGGAGCGAGCGGGGCAGGATGGAGCCGGCGGGGCCAGGATGGAGCTGGCGGGGGCAGGATGGTGGGGGTGGGCAGGTTTGAGCCGGCGGGGCGGGATGGAGCTGGCGGGGGGGCAAAATGGAGCCGACAGGGGCAGGATGGAGCCGACGGGGGCAGGATGGAGCCAGCGGGGGAGCAGGATGGAGCAAGTGGGGCAGGATGGTGGCAGGGGGCAGGACGGCGGCGGGGGGGCAGGATGGTGGTGGGGGTTGAGGATGGTGGGGGGGCAGGAAGGTGGCAGGGGGGCAGGATGGTGGCGATCGGGGCAGGATGGAGCTGGCGGCGGGGCAGGATGGTGGGGGGGGGCAGGATGAAGCCGGCAGGGCAGGATGGAGCAAGCAGGGTCGGATGGAATCGGCAGGGGCAGGATGGAGCCGGCACAGGAGCGGGATGGAGCCGGAGGAGCAGGATGGAACTGGAGGAGCTGGATGGAGCCAGAGGAGCAGGGTGGAGCCGGAGGAGCAGGATGGAGGTGGAGGAGCAGGATGGTGGCGGGGGGGGGGGCAGGATGGTGGCTGGAGGGGGGGAGGATGGTGTGAGCGGTGGAAGGATGGAGCAAGCGGGGGCAGGATGGTGCGAGCAGGGGCAGGATGGAGCAAGCGAGGGCAGGATGGAGGCGGCGGGGGCAGGATGGTGGGGGGCAGGTTGGAGCCGGCGGGGCGGGATGGAGCTGGCGGGGGAGGCAGGATGGAGCGAGTGGGGTAGGATGGTGGCGGGGGGGCAGGATGGTGGGGGGGCAGAATGGGGCGGGGGGCAGGATGGAGCTGTTGAGGCAGGATGGTGGCGGGGGGGGGGGGCAGGATGGTGGCGAGCGGGGCAGGATGGTGGCGAGCGGGGGCAGGATGGAGCGGCAGTGCAGGATGAAGCAAGCTGGGCAGGATGGAGCTGGCGGGGGGGCAGGATGGTGGACGAGGGCAGAATGGTGGCAGGGGAGCAGGATAGTGGTGAGCGGGGCAGGATGAGCCGGCGGGGCAGGATGAAGCTGGCAAGGGCAGGATGGAGCCAGCGGGGGAGCAGTATGGTGGCAAGGGAGCAGGATAGTGGTGAGCGGGGCAGGATGGAGCCGGCGGGGCAGGATGGAGCCGGGAGGGTCAGGATGGAGCTGGAGGGGGTAGGATGGAGCAGCGGGGCAGGATGGAGCGGGGGGCAGGATGGAGCGGAGGGGGGTGCAGGATGGTGGCTGAGCAGGGCAGGATGGAGTCGGCGGTGGCAGGATGGAGTCGGGGGGGCTGGATGGAGTCGGCATGGGGCAGGATGGTGCGGGGGGGCAGGATGGAGCGGGGGGGAAGTAGGATGGAGCAAGCGGGGGCAGGATGAAGCGAGCAGGGTAGGATGGTGGCGGGGGCAGGATAGAGTGAGCAGGGCAGGATGGAGCCGGCAGAGGAGCAGGATGGAGCGGAGGAGCAGGATGGAGCGGCGGAGCGAGGATGGAGGAGGAGCAGGTGGAGCCGGGAGCAGGGTGGAGCGGAGAGCAAAATGGAGCTGGAGGGCAGGATGGTGGCGAGAGGGGCAAGAGTGGCTGGAGGGGGACAGGATGGTGTGATCGGGGGAAGGATGGAGCAGCGGGGGCAGGATGGAGCGAGCGGGGGCAGGATGGAGCCGGCTGGGCAGGATGGTGGCTGGGGGGCAGGATGGAGCCGGCGGGGCGAGATGGTGGCTGGGGGGGCAGGATGGTGCGAGCGGGGGCAGGATGGAGCGAACGGGGCAGGATGGAGCTGGCGGGGCAGGATGGAGCCGGCGGGGGCAGGATGGTGGGGGTGGGGCAGGGTGGAGCCGGCGGGGCGGGATGGGGCTGGCGGGGGAGGCAAAATGGAGCCGACGGGGGCAGGATGGAGCCGATGGCGGCAGGATGGAGCCAGCAGGGGCAGGATGGAGTCGGGGGGGATCAGGATGGTGGCAGGGGAGCAGGATGGAGCCAGCGGGAGAGGCAGGATGGAGCAAGCGGGGCAGGATGGTGGCAGGGGGCAGGATGGTGGTGGGGGGGCAGGATGGTGGCGAGGGGGCAGGATGGAGCTGGCGGCGGGCAGGATGGTGGCGGGGGGGCAGGATGGAGCCGGCAGGGCAGGATTGAGCGAGCAGGGCTGGATGGAATTGGCAGGGGCAGGATGGAGCTGGCACAGGAGCGGGATGGAGCGGAGGAGCAGGATGGAACTGGAGGAGCAGGGTGGAGCGGAGGAGCAGGGTGGAGCCGGAGGAGCAGGATGGAGGCGGAGGAGCAGGGTGGAGCCGGAGGAGCAAAATGGAGCCGGAGGAGCAGGATGTGGCGGGGGGGGGGGGCAGGATGGTGGCTGAGGGGGGCAAGATGGTGTGAGTGGTGGAAGGATGGAGCAAGCGGGGGCAGGATGGAGCTAACGGGGCAGGATGGAGCCGGCGGGGCAGGATGGTGTGGGGGGGCAGGATGGAGCCGGCGGGGCGGGATGGTGGCTGGGGGGGCGGGATGGAGGCTGGGGGGGCAGGATGGTGCAAGCAGGGGCAGGATGGAGCAAGCGGGGGCAGGATGGAGCGAGCGAGGCAGGATGGAGGCGGCGGGGGCAGGATGGTGGGGGGGCAGGTTGGAGCCGGCGGGGCGGGATGGAGCTGACGGGGGAGGCAGGATGGAGCGAGTGGGGTAGGATGGTGGCGGGGGGGCAGGATGGTGGTGGGGGGAGGATGGTGGCTGGGGGGCAGGATGGTGCGGGGGCAGGATGGTGGGGGGGCAGTAGGGTGTGTGGGGGGCAGGATGGAGCTGTTGAGGCAGGATGGTGGCGGGGGGGGCAGGAAGGTGGCAGGGGGGCCAGGATGGTGGTGAGTGGGGCAGGATGAAGCCGGCAGGGCAGGATGAAGCAAACTGGGCCGGATGGAGCCAGCGGGGGGGCAGGATGGAGCCGGCGGGGGGCAGGATGGTGGCAGGGGAGCAGGATAGTGGTGAGCGGGGCAGGATGAAGCCGCGGGGCAGGATGGAGCCGGCGGGGGAGCAGGATGGTGGCAGGGGAGCAGGATGGAGCCAGCGGGGTAGGCAGGATGGAGCAAGCAGGGCAGGATGGTGGCAGGGGGCAGGACGGCGGCGGGGGGGCAGGATGGTGGGGGGGCAGGAAGGTGGCAGGGGGGGCAGGATGGTGGCGAGCGGGGCAGGATGGAGCTGGCGGCGGGGCAGGATGGTGGCGGGGGGGCAGGATGGATCCGGCAGGGCAGGATGGAGCGAGCAGGGCCGGATGGAATTGGCAGGGGCAGGATGGAGCCGGCACAGGAGCGGGATGGAGCCGGAGGAGCAGGATGGAGGCGGAGGAGGAGGGTGGAGCCGGAGGAACAAAATGGAGCCGGAGGAGCAAAATGGAGCCGGAGGAGCAGGATGGTGGCAGGGGGGGGGCAGGATAGTGGCCTGAGGGGGGCAGGATGGTGTGAGCGGTGGAAGGATGGAGCAAGCGGGGGAAGGATGGAGCTAACGGGGCAGGATGGAGCCGGCGGGGGCAGAATGGTGGTGGGGGGGCAGGATGGAGCCGGCGGGGCGGGATAGTGGCTGGGGGGGCAGGATAGTGTGAGCAGGGGCAGGATGGAGCAAGCGGGGGCAGGATGGAGCGAGCGAGGCAGGATGAAGGCGGCAGGGGCAGGATGGTGGGGGGGCAGGTTGGAGCCGGCGGGGCGGGATGGAGCTGGCGGGGGAGGCAGGATGGAGCGAGTGGGGTAGGATGGTAGCGGGGGGGCAGGATGGTGGCGGGGGAAGGATGGTGGCTGGGGGGCAGGATGGTGGGGGGGGCAGGATGGTGGGGGGGCAGTAGGGTGATGGGAGGCAGGATGGAGCTGTTGAGGCAGGATGGTGGCGGGGGGGCAGGAAGGTGGCAGGGGGGCCAGGATGGTGGCGAATGGGGCAGGATGGAGCCGGCAGGGCAGGATGAAGCAAACTGGGCCGGATGGAGCCAGCGGGGGGCAGGATGGAGCCGGCGGGGCAGGATGGAGCCAAAGGGGGAGCAGGATGGTGGCAGGGGAGCAGGATGGAGCCAGCGGGGTAGGCAGGATGGAGCAAGCAGGGCAGGATGGAGCGAGCGGGGTAGGATAGTGACAGGGGGCAGGACGGCGGCGGGGGGGCAGGATGGTGCGGGGGGCAGGATGGTGGTGCGGAGGGCAGGATGGTGGTGCGGGGGGCAGGATGGTGGTGGGGGGGCAGGATGGTGGCGGGGGGCAGGATGGTGGCGGGGGGCAGGATGGAGCCAGTGAGGCAGAATGGTGGCGGGGGGGCAGGAAGGTGGCAGGGGGGGCAGGATGGTGGCGAGCGGGGCAGGATGGAGGCAGCGGCGGGGCAGGATGGTGGCGGGGGGTCAGGATGGAGCCGGCAGGGCAGGATGGAGAGAGCACGGCAGGATGGAGTCGGCAGGGGCAGGATGGAGCCGGCAGAGGAGCAGGATGGAGCCAGCAGAGGAGCAGGATGGAGCCGGCAGAGGAGCAGGATGGAACCGGAGGAGCTGGATGGAGCCGGAGGAGCAGGATGGAGCCGGAGGAGCAGGATGGAGCCGGAGGAGCAGGGTGGAGCCGGAGGAGCAGGGTGGAGCCGGAGGAGCAAAATGGAGCCGAAGGAGCAGGATGGTGGCGGGGGGGACAGGATGGTGTGAGCGGGGGCAGGATGGAGCGAGCGGGGCAGGATGGAGCTGGCGGGGGCAGGGTCGTGATGGGGGGGCAGGATGGAGCCAGTAGGGCGGGATGGAGCTGGCGGGGGAGGCAGGATGGAGCAAGCGGGGCAGGATGGAGCGAGTGGGGTAGGATGGTGGTGGAGGGGCAGGATGGTGGCAGGATGGTGGCGGGGGGGGCAGGATGGAGCCGGCAGAGGAGCAGGATGGAGCCAGAGGAGCAGGATGGAGCCGGAGGAGCAGGATGAAAATGGAGGAGCAGGGTGGAGCCGGAGGAGCAGGGTGGAGCCGGAGGAGCAGGATGGAGCCAGAGGAGCAGGGTGGAGCTGGAGGAGCAAAATGGAGCCGGAGGAGCAGGATGGTGGGCGGGGGGGGGGCAGGATGGTGGCTGGAGGGGCAGGATGGAGCAAGCGAGGGCAGGATGGAGCGAGCGGGGCAGGATGGAGCCGGCGGGGGCAGGATGGTGGGGGGGGGGGGCAGGTTGCAATCGGCGGAGCGGGATGGAGTTGGCGGGGGAGGCAGGATGGAGCGAGTGGGGTAGGATTGTGGCGGGGGGGCAGGATGGTGGCGGGGGGAGGATGGTGGCTGGGGGGCAGTATGGTGGCGGGGGGCAGGATGGGGCTGTTGAGGCAGGATGGTGGCAGGGTAGCAGGAAGGTGGCAGGGGGCAGGATGGAGCGGGCAGGGCAGGATGAAGCAAGCTGGGCAGGATGGAGCCGGCAGGGGGGCAGGATGGTGGCCAGGGGCAGGATGGTGGCAGGGGAGCAGGATAGTGGTGAGCGGGGCAGGATGGAGCCGGCAGGGGAGCAGGATGGTGGCAAGGGAGCAGGATAGTGGTGAGCGGGGCAGGAAGGAGCCGGCGGGGCAGGATGGAGCCGGAGGGTCAGGATGGAGCTGGAGGGGGTAGGATGGAGCCGGCGGGGCAGGATGGAGGCGGCGGGGGGGTGCAGGATAGTGGCGAGCAGGGCAGGATGGAGCCGGCAGGGCAGGATGGACCCGGCAGGGGCAGGATGGAGCCGGCAGGGGCAGGATGGAGCCGGTGCGGGCAGGATGGAGTTGGCGGGGGCAGAATGGTGACGGGGGGCAGGATGGAGCCGGCGGGGGAGGCAGGATGGAGCAAGTGGGGCAGGATGGAGCGAGCGGGGTAGGATGGTGGCGGGCGGCAGGATGGTGGCAGGGGGGCAGGATGGTGGTGGGGGGCAAGATGGTGGCGGGGGGCAGGATGGAGCTGGTGAGGCAGGATGGTGGCGGGGGGCGGGGCAGGATGAAGCAAGCTGGGCAGGATGGAGCCGGTGGTGGGGCAGGATGGTGGCGAGGGAGCAGGATGGAGCCGGCAGGGCAGGATGGAGGGAGCGGGGTAGGATGGAGCCGGCGGGGGAGCAGGATGGTGGTGGGGGAGCAGGATGGTGGCGAGCGGGGCAGGATGGACCTGGAGGGTCAGGATGGAGCTGGAGGGGGCAGGATGGAACCGGCGGGGGAGGGCAGGATGGTGATGGGGGGGCAGGATGGAGCCGGCGGGGCAGGATGGAGCCGGCTGGAGCAGGATGAGCCGACGGGGGCAGGATTGAGCGAGTGGGGCAGGATGGAGATGGGGGGTCCCCCTGTGCCTCTGTGTCCCCTTGTGCCTTTCCTCTCCCCCTGTGTCCCCCTATGCCTTTCCTCTCCCCCTGTCTGTGTCCCCCTGTGCCTCTCGTATCCCCCTATGCCTTTCCTCTCCCCCTGTCTGTGTCCCCCTGTGCCTCTCCTATCCCCCTGTGCCTCTCCTCACCCCTGGTCTGTGTTCCCCTGTGCCTTTGTGTCCTGTCCCCCTATGCCTGTGTCCCCCGTGCCTCTGTGTCCCCTCTGCCTGTCCCCTTGTGTCTCAGCCTTGCCCCCTTACCCTCCGTTCTCACCCCGGTAACTGCGGTCATGTGACCTGATGACGCTCTGTGACATCATCACAGGTCCGGAAAGCACAGAGACCTTGCAGGGAGGCAGCATTGGATAGAGGATAAGTGAGCATCACTAATGCCAGGCAGGGGTGAGAACGGAAGGGGTCGGGGGGGTTTCCGGTGGCGGGATTGGGGCTTTGGAAGCCCCGCTCTCGGCAACCGGCGGCCATATTGGAGCACCCAGATGGGTGTACAGGCAACTTCAGCCAGGATATGACGTACTATACCGTTACATCCTGTTGGAAGTTGCCTTAGGGTTTTATTATAATAGATAGATCGGGCGTTTCTGAACAATACCAATGTATGTGTATTTTTTTTCTACTGCTTTTATTTTGAATGGGGGGAAAAGGGGGTGATTTGAACTTTAAGATTTTTTTTCTCATATTTTTAAACACTTTATTCTACAATTAATTCATGTTTTTACATTACCCCATAGGGTGCCACAGCACAGTGGTGCAGGTGTTTCTATTAGACTTTTCCTCTGATTGCTCCACTCCTGGTTTTGTCTACAAATCCTAAGGTAAAAAACTCATCAAATACTCAGCGTGTGCACATGGCCTTACTGGCTCACAGCAGCTGAGCCCCTCCCCTACTCTCTGTGCCGGATCTGTCCAGCAGGAGAGCTGTCACCAAAGCTGCATTCCCATCACCTCAGCGGCCGGCCGCAGTGCTGGTACCCCTAATACCAGGTATCACAGGTGGCGTCATACCATTTCCCCCATCATCATCACCCCCACCACCTCCATTGAGGGTCCAGGGCACGGAATCGGGTCCAACCAGCCGTGATTCCCCACTGAAGTAACCACTTGTCCTGGTATCCGAGTACCCCCTACCCTGTCGACCGACTCATATATATTCCCCATCCTGGCTGGGCCCCTACCTCATGTACATGGGCTGCTTCCTGTGTATATATATGTCCCCCACCCTGGCTGGGCTCCTGTCTCATATATATGGGCCCCGTCCTCTGTATATACGGGGCAGGGACCCAGCCAGGATGGGCGACATATATATATACAGTAAGGGTCCATATATATGAGGCAGGGACCCAGCCAGGATGGGGGACATATATATATACAGTAAGGGTCCATATATATGAGGCAGGGCCCCGCCAGGATGGGGGATATATACATATATATAATATATATATATATATATATATAGTAATCCGTACATAAGGACTGCAGCACTACATGTCAGAGGTTGTGGAAGCCTTTAAGTGGTCTTCAGGGTGACTGTCATGCTGCTCACGTTTTTAAACCCTTTTTTTTAGATTTTTGCACAGCGATTAACATATGGCCATATATACCACACCTACAGAACTACAAATATCCTACTATTACATACAGACGTTCCCCTAATCTGAGAGATATTTTGACACATAGTTTGTATGAAGAACCACGAAGAGAAGGTATTTTCGGTACTGGAGGTCCAAAGTGGGGGTTTTTCCCCTGTGGGAAATGTGTTACTTGTCCAAATTTGTCAAGGGCTAAGGAGTTCTATTCAAGTAATGGCCATAAGAAGTTTAAAATTACTCAGAACATCACATGTAGTTCTGTAGGTGTGGTATATATGGCCATATGTCCTTGTAACTTGATTTATGTCGGGTTGACATCTAGACAAATTAAAGTCAGAATACGGGAGCATGTCTTGGACATAATCAAGGCGGAAGCAGAAGATGATTTATCTCAACTAAAACCGATAGCACGTCATTTTAAGACCACTCACAATTGTAATGCTAACCTATTGAAGGCCTTTGGCATCGATAAAATCCACCAGAATATACGAGGCGGAGATTGGAAAAAAAGTCTCGCTCAATTGGAGGCCAGATGGATAATGAAGGTGGGGTGTGTTCGCCCCCATGGCCTCAATGATGTCCTTAGCTTTGCGCCTTTTTTGTAGATCGTTGAAGAAATATATCTTTTAACAAAGGGAATTTGCTTTTTAATAAAAATAATTTTTATTATTAATTTTTGTTTTTGTGTATTATTTTAAATTTTCTTTAGGCCTGCCTTAGGATAAGAAGATATACAGCAATGGTGTGAATATACCGTATATACTCGTGTATAAGCCGAGTTTTTCAGCCCAAAATTTGGGCTGAAAAGTCCCCCCCTCGGCTTATACACGGGTCATATACGGGGGGGCTGTGTCCCGGGGGCTGTGGAGGCTGGAGGAGGCGGGGGGGGGCTGCTGTATGAGCGGCCCCGTCACGTGGGGCCGCTCATTATATATGCACTGCTTCCCCCTGTCAATCAGCGGCAGGGGGAAGCAGTGCATATGGCCCCCCAAAAGCTGGCATTGTCCCCCCTTGTAAGGCCCCCCCCCCCGCTGCTTATACATTACCATCCCGGTGTTCTGATCGGCGCCGCTCCTCGGTGCTGCGTCTTCATCCTCCCGTCTGCGCTGGCTGCATCTGGGTTCTCCGGCTGTCGCAGCGATATGACGTCATCGCGCGACCGCCGGAGATCCTGGATGCAGCCAGCGCGGACGGAAGGATGAAGACGCAGCACAGAGGAGCGGCGCCGATCAGAACACCGGGATGGTAATGTATAAGCAGCGGGGGGAGGCCTTACAAGGGGGGACAGTGCCAGCTTTTGGGGGCTGTTGGTACCCCCAGGGGGCTGCTGGGTACCCCCTGGGGGCTGCTGGGTACCCCCTGGGGGCTGTTGGTACCCCCAGGGGGCTGTTGGTACCCCCAGGGGGCTGCTGGGTACCCCCTGGGGGCTGTTGGTACCCCCTAGGGGCTGTTGGTACCCCCTGGGGGCTGTTGGTACCCCCAGGGGGCTGTTGGTACCCCCAGGGGGCTGCTGGGTACCCCCTGGGGGCTGCTGGGTACCCCCTGGGGGCTGTTGGTACCCCCAGGGGGCTGCTGGTACCCCCAGGGGGCTGCTGGGTACCCCCTGGGGGCTGTTGGTACCCCCAGGGGGCTGTTGGTACCCCCAGGGGGCTGCTGGGTACCCCCTGGGGGCTGTTGGTACCCCCAGGGGGCTGTTGGGTACCCCCAGGGGGCTGCTGGGTACCCCCAGGGGGCTGCTGGGTACCCCCTGGGGGCTGCTATATGTACCCCTGGGGGCCTGCTGTATACCACTGGGGCTGCTGTATACTACCACTGGGGCTGCTGGGGCTCCTGTATACTACCACTGGGGCTGCTGTATACTACCACTGGGGCTGCTGGGGCTCCTGTATACTACCACTGGGGCTGCTGGGGCTCCTGTATACTACCACTGGGGCTGCTGGGGCTCCTGTATACTACCACTGGGGCTGCTGGGGCTCCTGTATACTACCACTGGGGCTGCTGGGGCTCCTGTATACTACCACTGGGGCTGCTGTATACTACCACTGGGGCTGCTGGGGCTCCTGTATACTACCACTGGGCTGCTGGGGCTCCTGTATACTACCACTGGGGCTGCTGGGGCTCCTGTATACTACCACTGGGGCTGCTGTATACTACCACTGGGGCTGCTGGGGCTCCTGTATACTACCACTGGGGCTGCTGGGGAATCTGTATACTACCACTGGGGCTGCTGGGGCTCCTGTATACTACCACTGGGGCTGCTGGGGAATCTGTATACTACCACTGGGGCTGCTGGGGAATCTGTATACTACCACTGGGGCTGCTGTATACTACCACTGGGGGGCCTGTATACCACACTGCTGGGGGCTGTATACCTGTGCTGGGGTCCACCCTCGGCTTATACACGAGTCAATAGGTTTTTCCAGATTTTTGGGGCAAAATTAGGGGGGTCGGCTTATACACGGGTCGGCTTATACACGAGTATATACGGTACTTAAAAAAGAAGAAAAAAAGAAAAGGAAGACATTACAGAAATTATGCAGCAGTTTATATAGAAATTATGCAGTAGCTCATATTACTTTGTATATGATGTTTATCATTCTGTGAGTGAGTATGGGTAATGTATGGCACCGGCCGGTGTGATTATGTATGTGAGTGACTGGATATTTATTGAATGAAAGTGATATATTTAATATTTAATCATATTGTTATTTTGCACAATATATGCACTTTATTGATCAAATCTTAGTTTTTGATCTCTTAATATGTAGGTTTTTTCCTTTATAACACTTTGTATATATTAATATCTTTATGCACTTTAAACACTTTTGGATGAATTGCTGCTCTATTATAAGCTGATAGTATGTTATTGTCATCTTTTTATACTTCTAATGGATTACAGTGTTATCATTACACTGTGATCAAAACCACATTGTTGTATACATTATCTATAATCTGTATTGTCCATAGTATATTTATGTAATATAAGGTCGTTTTGTTTATAGATATTTTCCCAGCAGCCGGTGTCCTCGTTGCCATACAAACAGCGTCTTTTTTCCCTATGACGTCTGCTGCATTCCCGGATGCCTGTGGGCGTGTCCTGCGCTCGCCTTCGTGACCGCCTGCCGCTCTGTTTACAGATGCGGTAGGCGTGACGCTGGGGGCGTGTGTGGTTCGTACCCATTGGTGCATCCGATGCAGCGTCATAAGGGGGCGGACATCTCCGCTGATGTGAGGCATGACGCGGCGCTGGATACTTGAACCGGCGTGAGTTACTATTGGCCGGGGCGCCATAATATGACGCCGCCAGTTACTGAGGCAACTACAGACGCCGGATTTGACACACTGACATCTGCGACTTCCGGTTTTCGGACCGGACGTCATGCGGTACGCTGGGTTAATTGAACACAATATAAATAGCTGGCTTTCCCTTAACACGACCACCCTCCTCAGAAGAAGCTGGTGCGAAACGCGTCAGGGGGCGGTCGCATTAAGGTAAATAAGACCCATGACTTGATGATTTTATATGTATTACCCTCTCTTGGCACATGGAGTGTACCCAGTATTTGGGGCACTGATTATATCCTTTGGATGGTGTTTGTTGGTTCCTGTGCTTGAGGATTTAATACCATTGTGGTCTCTATTCTGTCATGTGGTTTTTCCTTCTGTGTACCTTGTTTTACATTGTCATTTTTTAACACAGTGTTGGAATTTTAATAAATATTAATTGCGATTGATTGGGCCTGACTCCTTGGAGTTTGTTTATGAAGTATACAATGACACTATACTGTATACAGAGCCCCTATGTACAATGTCAAAGGTGATCACTGTTTTACCTGTACACTGACACTATATACAGAGCTCTTGTGTGTAATGTTACTCATGATCTCTGCATTACCTGTACACTGACAGTATATACAGAGCCCCTATGTATAATGTCACTGGTGATCTCTGTATTACCTGTACACTGAGACTATGTACAGGCGCTCTTGTGTATACTGTCACTGGTGATCTCTGCTTTACCTGTACACTGACACTGTATACAGAGCTCTTGTGTATAATGTCAAAGGTGATCACTGTTTTACATGTACATTGACACTATATACCGAGCTCCTAAGTATAATGTCACCGGTGATTACAGTCTTACCTGTACACTAGACACTATATACAGAGCTTCTGTGTATAATGCCAGTTATAATCGCTGTATTACCTGTACACTGACCCAATATGCAGAGCTTTTTTAACTTTTCACTATTGTACTATTATTGGTTACTATGTGGTGGAATTATGTGCTATGGTCATGATGTGGCAGTTTTCGTCCCTTATATGTGGTATTATTCGGTCACTATGTGGTGGTAATATGAGATTTGTTTTGTCATGGTGTGGCAGTAGTTATACCTTGTACATGGTAATATTTGATCACTATCTGGTGGTATTATTGCTCTGGTCATGGTGTGGCAGTATTTGTGCTTGTATATGGCATTATTTGGGCACTATGTGGTCGTAATATATGCTATGGTCACGGTGTGGTGGTATTTCTCCCTGCTATGTGGTATCATTGGTCTTGGTATAGTGGATTGTGGTCGGTCATTTGATTTTACTGATATTAATAAGGGGAATATTTTTTTATTTCCAATAGATATTAAATACTTGGATGTTTAACCCCTCCTTGTCCTGTGACTATTACACAGCACCAGAGATGCACTTGTAGCAAGTTATCATCTCGTCAAAGACCATATGCACATGGTGAGTATTTAGTGAGATTTTCACCTCAGTATTGGAACCTTGTGGGGCCAGACTGGACACCATAGCCATCATCTACATAAGGGTGGGTGTATCCTATGATTACCAACCTGATGTGTTTACCATGACTGCCCTGATGAAGAGGGATCTGAAACGCGTCGGGAGGAACGCATCAGATGAAATGGTGGCAACTATAAAGTACTGAGCCCTGAGCAGCCTGGACAACATCAATGAAAGGTTGATCCAAGTCTATGTAGACTCACTTCATGTGAAGCGGTGGAGTAACTGGGTGAGATCGCTCCGATTTGGAGTGCATACTTTGTTTTTTTTTCCACCTATACATGTGGTCTGTGTACCATGAGAGAAGTGTATGAGCCTTGATATTGCACTTCCTGTAGGTAGGCAGACGCGACTAGAGACATAAGCCAGTATTCCTAGGTATATGGACGGGATCTGGATTTGGCTCTATTAACCCCTTGGAAAAGAGTAAAGGGGATTACTGACAGCAATACACAGTTTTTTGCACTGTCACTTTTGCACGACTTTCTGTTTTTGTTAGTCTAGACAACTAGGTCTTTTTAACATTTGAGTTTATTAAAAGTTATATTTTAACTTCTCTTTTTATCTATGCTATTGCTTTAATTTGACCTGACCTGTATGAGAACCATTGGTTTGAGCAGGAGGTAACCTGACCCGCTATTGATACAAATCCAGGAGTAGATGAAAAATGCAAAATAAAATTACCTCTGATTGTTCTACTCCTTATGTATTACAAATACTGAGGTAAATATCTCACCAAATACTCATTGTGTACATAGCCTAAGGATAAATAATGAGATATTAATTGGTGGGGGTCCAACTGATGAATGTGCAACTTTTATCCCATTACATGTCCAAAAAATAGAAAAAAATCCAGCACAGAATCCTGAAATTTAGATCCTTAAAAGTTAATTTAATTCGGAAAAAGACAAAGCAAAAACACACTGAAGACACATTAAAATCATCGTCTTTAAAGACAGTCTTTGGTCCTGGTTTGTTTTCTCCCCATTAGACTGGAGCTCATTTATGACTCGACCACTGATCCGCTCATTCCCTCAGTGGCTGTGAGCGCTGGGTTTGGCTTTTTTCTGGGAGCTCCAATGATGATGAATGGAGCTGCGGTAACGTCATCCCCGGACACTGTAGTTTATAAAGGGGATAAAAGCTCCACATTCTTTTGACTACGCGGTTTCCACTGGCAAAATCCACCAATAAATAAGTGATCACCTTCCTAGCCTGTGGATCACCGATAACTTGTTTTCACTAAAGAATCCCTTTAATGCAAACTAAAGTAATTGTACATCACAGTAATGGTGAGTGCACAGGGATGTGCAGGAGCCGTCAATATAATGGGTATAACGGCTAACAGGTGGCTGCATATAGCTGAAGAGTGGGCGGGCCCCTGGAGTCAGATTCCCTGGTGGGCCCTAGACTGTCATGCACATAAATTGAGGTAATTTTTGGTGCGGTTACAATTTTTCACTATATATATAATGTATGTTTAGGTGGAGGTGGAGCTAGGGTGGAGGTGGAGCCTGGGCAGAGGTAGAGCAGGGGTGGAGTCTGGGTGAAGTCTCAGGGGGGCCCCAATATTTTGGCAGTAAGGGGCCCCAAAATTCCTAGTGGCAGCCCTGGGAGGATCACAGCGGCATAGCCGGGCCAGCTCATACATAGGACGACTGGGACATCATGATCTGTGACTCTGGCCCGCCACCGGCTCAGTCTGTGGTTCTGGCCCGCCGCCTGCTCTGCCTTTGGCTCTGGTCCGCTGCCTGCTCTGTCTGTGGCTCTGGCCTGACACCGGCTCTGTCTGTGGCTCTGTCTATGGTGCAGGCTCTGCCTGTGGCTCTGGCCCGCCGCCAACTCTGCCTGTGGCTCTGTCTATGGCGCAGGCTCTGTCTGTGACACTGGCCCGCCGCCGCCTCTGTCTGTGGCTCTGGCCCGCCGCCGGCTCTGTCTGTGGCTCTGGCCCGCCGCCGTCTCTGTCTGTGGCTCTAGCCCGCCGCCGGCTCTGTCTATGGCTCTGGCCCGCCGCCGGCTCTGTCTGTGGCTCTGGCCTGCAGCCGGCTCTAGGGTTTGTGTGTGTGTAATATATAATATAGAGAGTGTAAAAAATAAACAAAAAGGTAAAACAGCATAAAAACATAGAAAAAAGTGGACTTTATTGCCCAATGGCGTGGTCACGCATTGTGGAATAAAGTCCAATTTTTGCTATTGTTTTGTGCTGTTTTCCTTTTTTTACTCTACTACAAGGAACCGTCTGGAATGGATTGCTGGTTGGTAAAGCTTTGCATATAAATTGAGGTAATTTTTGGCGCTATTCCAATTTTTCACTATAAATATAATATATGTTTGGGTGGAGGCTTGGCAGAGTCTCAGGGGAACCCAAAAATTCCTAGTGGCAGCCCTGAGTGCAATAAACTTATAATGCGATGTCCAAAACAAGATAATATAGAAAAAATAAATCCAGGTAGAACTCCAATTAATATGCAAAAAATAGACTTTATGAGCCCATTATGTGGCGAGACATTTTGGCTGACAGCAAACCTTTATCAAGCCTTGATATTTATTTTTTCTAGATAGATGGTACTTAGATGATAGATAAATATATGTAGCCCCTGTATCTGCCCCATCCATCGTTCCTACAGTCCCTACCCACCATCCCCACAGTCCCTATCCCTATTCCCCACTGTACACTTGATTTGGCAAAAGCAATATGTATTTAGTCCTGATGTGGCGCCCCTGCGGGCTGGCCGCCACAGTGATGCTGCAAGCACTCCACAGGTGTGGTATCATCACTCTCAGGTGAGAGAGGTCGCAAAGCCGAGACGCATAACCTGCACACGACACCATCCCAACTCCAGTCCAGGGGAAGGGACCCCATGATGGGCAGACCCCATCTGCTGGCTGGAGGAAAAAATAGGTAGAGGGGGTGGGACTAAAAGAGAGAGTTAGAGTGAGGAGTCCAGGGAGGACGGAGGAGGAGGAGGAAGGACGTAGAGAGAGGGAGTCCTAGGGGACACGGGAGTGGAGGATCCACCCATGGGCCCCAAATCAGGACCCAACTAGGGATGAGCGAATATAATCGTTGCTATTCGGTACTCTCCGAATAGTAACAATATTCGGGCTACTTGCTACTCCCCGAGTTTCATGTGATTACTCGGGAGTAGCGAGTAGTCCTTTAACTTTCGCAGTGTATCTATATATACACTGTGAAAGTGCACTAAAAGTGAATAAAAGTTGTTAAAAAATAAAAAAATATCATACTCACCTATCCGACGCCTGCACCGGGATCGGCAAAGAAGACATCCGATCAACGACAAGGACCTGCGAGTCTGACAGCCAATCAGATAGCTGGTAGCGATCTGGCCAATCAGATGGCCAGACGTCACAAACCACCTGATCGCTACCAGCCACCTGATTGGGCAGATTGCCAGGTCTTGAACGTGTATCAATGACTGGCAATCTGGCCAATCAGGTGGCTGGTAGCGATCACATGGTTTGTGACGTCTGGCCATCTGATTGGCCAGATCGCTACAGCGATCTGAATGGCTGTCAGACTCGCAGGTCCTTGTCGTTGATCGGATGTCTTCTTTGCCGGTCCTGATGCAGGCGTCGGATAGGTGAGTATAATATTTTTTTATTTTTTAACAAATTTAATTCACTTTTAGTGCACTTTTGCAGTGTATATATAGATACACTGCGAAAGTATTCGCCCGGCCTATTCACTGCCATTGTAATCGCTATACTTGCAATGAGTACCAAGTACCGGGACCTACTAGGTACGAGTATAGCGAGTCCGATTATTGCAGTACTCGCTCATCCCTAGACCCAACCCGAGTCAGGCGGAGGGACTGGTTGCGAGAGGGGACTGGCACCTATATGGTGGAACGCTTCAGGGTTCAGCAGGGAAACCAGAGGCCGCTGCAACTGTATGAGCAGTGGTTACTTTCCATGGTCAATCCGCAGGATGGTGGCTAGAAGTAGGGTCAGGGGATGTGTCACCTGACAGGGCCTGCAGCCACCAGCTTGGGACACTGTACACGAAGGCGCATGGCAGAAGAGAAGATTAATCCAGTGCAGAGAGAGCAACCTGTGAAGGCTACAAAGGGTGCCTCGGTGGAGCGATCCTGATAGCTTGAGAGCTGACCTTACCGCATCCTGGAAGAGTACAGAACCCGGCTGGGTTGCCCTTGCCTGATCAGTAAGTAAAGAGGTAAAAGAACTGCATGAAGTGTGTCTGTCTGCTCCTTCAGCGCCTTGCTGTCTTCCGCACCGCTATAGCCCTCATCTTTACTATCGACTCTAGCATCATCCCTGGGGCCCCGATCCACATCACAAAAAGACTTCTAAATCCACTGTAAATACCCCCTTCACTGCACGGCCAGGGCCACGGAGCTGGGCCACAGCCAACGTGACCTCCCAAAGCACCAGCCGGCCCAGCTTACTGAGTCCCCCCCGGCCATGCGGCCGTTGCAATGACATTAAAGCTTCTTTGAATTGAATTAATATAGAAATATATAGATAGATAGATAGATAGATAGATAGATAGATAGATAGATAGATAGATAGATAAAAAAGTTTAGATGCCAGCACTTCCATTTTCAGTGAAAGAAGTGACATTATTAGCACATACTGAACAGAGGCGACGGACAGGGTCCTCTCTCCTCACTTGCTGTATCCTCACCCATCCCTTGTAGACTGTGAGCCATCGCGGGCTGGCTCTTCTCTCCTCATCTACTGTATCCTCACCCATCCCTTGAAGACCGTGAGCCCTCGTAGGCCGGTCCTCTCTCCTCACCTACTGTATCTTCACCCATCCCTTGTAGACCATGAGCCCTCACAGGCTGGGTCCTCTCTCCTCACTTACTGTATCCTCACCTATCCCTTGTATACTGTGAGCCCTCATGGGCAGGGTCATTTCTCCTCACCTACTGTATCCTCATCCATCCCTTGTAGACTGTGAGCCCTGTGGGCAGGGTCCTTTCTCCTCTCCTACTGTATCTTCACTTATCCCTTGAAGACTGTGAGCCCTCGCAGGCAGGGTAATTTTTCCTCACCTACTGTATCCTCATCCATCCCTTGTAGACTGTGAGCCCTCATGGGCAGGGTCCTTTCTCCTCACCTACTGTATCCTCACCCATCCCTTGTAGACTGTGAGCCCTCACGGCTGGCTCCTCTCTCCTCATCTACGGTATCCTCACCCATCCCGTGTAGACCATGAGCCCTTGCAGGCAGGGTTCTCTCACTTACTGTATCCTCACCTATCCCTTGTAGACTGTGAGCCCTCATGGGTAGGGTCCTCCATCATCACCTACTGTATCTTCACTTATACCTTGAAGACTGTGAGCTGTCGCAGGCAGGGTCATGTCTCCTCACCTTCTGTATCCTCATCCATCCGTTGTAGACTGTGAGCCCTCGTGGGTAGAGTCCTTTCTCCTCACCTACTGTATCCTCACCCATCACTTGTAGACTGTGAGCCTCACGGGCTGGCTCCTCTATCCTCACCTACTGTATCCTCACCCATCCCTTGTAGACTCTGATCCCTCGTGGGCACGGTCCTCTCTCCTCATCTACTGTACCTTCACCCATCCCTTGTAGACCATGAGCCCTTGTAGGCAGGGTCCACTCTCCTCACCTACTGTATCTTCACCCAAGCCATGTAGACTATGAGCCCTCGCAGGCAGGGTCCTCTATCCTCACTTACTGTATCCTCACCCATTCCTTGTAGACTGTGAGACCTCATAGGCAGGGTCCTCTCTCCTCACCTACTGTATCCTCACCCATCCCTTTTGTGGCACCCCTGCAGTCTGACAACCACAGTGGTATTTAAAATCATCGGTACTAATGTCACGTCTAAGGAGAATTGAGGCACCCTATGCTAGACTCCCGAAGCAGAAACACTCTGCCTGAACTCTGATCAGAGGTTTGGCACAAGAAGGCCGGCTTTAGGCGGTAAAAGACTTTGGTTGGAGGGAGGGGTTAGCAGTAGTGGGTAGTAGGGAGAGGTGGCAACAAGAGTTAGTTATTGAGTCAGTGAAGGAGAACAAAAGTCTGTCGTCAGTTCCAGGCCGAGCAACTGCTCAAAGCAGCAGAAGGTGCCAGAACCACGAACTACCAGGTCTCCACCACTGGAAGTGAGCTGGAGGCTAATGGGCTTCAAGCACAGTAGTCACGCTGTGGGACTATCCAGGAGCACAGCAACTGCCAAAGGACTAGAGAGACGGGTGGGTCTGGCTGCTCATAAAGAGTCTGTGCTGCCTGCCTGGCTGGTAGCCATCCACAAGGGAGCAAAGAAGGATACAGGAATGCTACAGGCACCTACATCCTCATCCCAAGAAGAAGTCAGCTGGTAGGTCCTATACCTATCCAGCAGAGCGGTCCTCAGTGCTCCTCAGACTGACCAGACCGATGGCCCGGTGAACCATTACCCTGGACCTGCTGATGAACTGAATTGCAGAGTAAAAAGTATAGAACAAGAGACTGTCTCCTTGCCTCCTTCCTGCGACCTCTCTGCACTTCTCGCACCACAACCTTCACCATCTTCTTCTACATCATCACCGGCTTTTTTTCCCCAGGGGCCTGCTCCTGCTGAGGCTCCAATGTGCCCTTGATGGATTGAATTGAACAAAGTATGAAGCTTCAGCCTCCATTTGCCCTTTTTCAGAGGGGTCAATAATTTCAGACGACACAATCCAGATTTTCATGATTCAGTTGGACGCCTTGTGTCAAGACTTGAATGCACAGCTGAATGTGGTGTGAATGGGTCCTTACATCCTTCACCACCCCAGGGGACCCTCGTTATGGAGTTTGGCTCCTGGGCTGCTGCAGTTATGACCACCACAGGGGCATCTTTGCTTTTCTGGGGCTCTGATGTAATGAATATCTGAGAAGAGTCCTAGAGAAGCAAGAGTCCTAGAGAAGCAACCAAGAGGTGGTGGCCTCAAGCCAGGTTTAGTGTTGAAGACTTTCTGACTTTTATCTATTGAGTATGAGTACCATAAGAAACAAAGATGTCTCGTGTGCTTAGTAAGGCAGTGGTGGGCTTCATGTGTCAAACTATCAGGGGTTTCTATCGCCCTTTTGGGTCTAAGACACTAGAACCTGCAGTCCCACTCATGTCCCAATGCTTTACCTGCACTAATAGAGGTGCAGGTAAAGCACCCGGACCCCAATGCTGCCGCTTACAAGAGGTTTATAGACTGATTGTTGTGCAGCCCATAACATGTAAGTCTATAGTAGACCCCGGCGCCATCAGCTTTTTGTAACCTTTTTTATGTGGGGACCCTGCACAAAACCGGTCCTATCTCCATACGTCTCCCATTAATGACCGGTCATAATAGGGAAAACCAGTGATGTGAGGAATCCATCCAGATGTTCTCATCCATCAGAAATCCCTTTAAAGAGAACCTGACACTTTCCATACTTTTTATTTTTGTTATTTTACCTGGTATAAATATGGCTGTTCTGAATCCGGTTGTTGTTCTGTCTTCCTGTCCCTCTGTCTTTCTTCTTTGTATGTAAATCATCTTTTTAGCCAAGAGCGCTAAGAAGAGTGGGAAATATCAAAAAAATTGTTCTCACCCTCCCACAACCTGATTAACAGATGTGTGTACATCTCCTCTGATGGACAGATGTGTTACATCTCCTCTGATGGACAGATGTGTGTACATCTCTGATGGACAGACGTGAGTACATCTCTGATGGACAGATGTGTGTACATCTCCTCTGATGGACAGATGTGTGTACATCTCCTTTGATGGACAGATGTGTGTACATTCCTCTGATGGACAGATGTGTGAATATCTCTGATGGACAGACGTGAGTACATCTCTGATGGACAGATGTGTGTACATGTCCCCTGATGGACAGATGTGAGTACATCTCCTCTGATGGACAACGTGTGCACATCTCCTCTGATGGACAGATGTGTGTACATCTCTATGGACAATGAGTACATCTGAGGGACAGTGTGTATGTCTTGAGACAATGGTACATCTCTCTGATGGACAACGTGGCACATCCTCGATGGACAGTGTGTGTAATCTATGATGGACAGATTGAGTACTCCTCTGATGGACAGAGTGAGTACTTTCTGATGGACAACATGTCAATCTCCTCTGATGCACATATGAGTGTACATCTCCTCTGATGGACAGATGTGTGTACATCTCCTCTGATGGACAGATGTGTGTACATCTCCTCTATGGACATATGAGTTAATCTCCTTGAGGGACAGATGTGAGTACATCTCCTCTGATGGACAGATGTGCGCACATCTCCTCTGATGGACAGATGAGTGTATATCTCCTCTGATGGACAGATGCGTGTACATCTCCTCTGATGGACAGATGTGTGTACATCTCCTCTGATGGAGGCGCTCTGCGGGTCATTATTACACATATAGGGGTTGTCCTGTGCCGCTCACTTCTGCATCAGGTAGTGACTTTGTTCTGGGAGATACTGGACATGTATATGAATGAAAAGGTGTATAGGCTCAGCGCAATTGTTTTTATCAATAGCTTATGTATACTGTATATCAATATAACTCACAATATGTATGCTAAAAAAATAAAATATTTGTGATTTTATTTAAGATTTTTTTTAGCATACATATTACATTGATACACCTTTTCATTCTTTGCCTATTGTACATGAGGATATTTGCACGAAAGATCCACCGCAGGCTTTCAAGCAGCATACCCACAATTAATACAGTTTGCTCCAGTGTATACCCAACAATCCAGGACATGTATATAATTAACATAAATCGTGTATCTGTCCTATCCGGATACATAGGTGCAATATTTGGCACAAATTCCCCCATGTTTCTCTTTTTACTATAGCCGGTGTTAGTTAATGTGCCATTGTGATCATTCCTAACCCCCTCCGTTGTGTCCTGTGACTACTTGTTGCCCCTGTGTCGCCTATTTCCTCCTTTTCCTGAATCTCCTGTGTTCTGCGTCTTTGTGACCCACTTTTCAGTCGTCTTTCAGGCAGTTTATCATATAGGACCTATAAGATGTGAGTTCCCCATCACTGAGACTGATCCCATAGTGATCTGACATGGGACAGGTGACATCATGGCTGGACCTCTACGATGTGAGTGCCCCCATGACCAAGACTGACCCCCCATAGTGATGTGACGTGGGAGAGGTGATGTTATCATCGCTGGAGACATGTGACTCGCTCTGTGTATGGCGCCCCCTATATTCCCAGTCCTGCAGCCAGCGACCGCCATGTATATGGATGAGACACTTTATTAGATACCTGATCAAGTCTGGTTCTAGAGTATTGAGCGATTCTCGCTATGTAGGGTGAAGTGCAGACAATTAAAACAAATATATAATCTCTAATAATTTTTTAATTTTTTAATTTTTGGAATAGCAATAAGCAAAATTGTAATGAAAATATTTACCGGTCCTTCAATAAATTTAGGGTCACGGTGTCTCTCAGGTCCAATGGAGACCACAGAACCTGCTTCGGACATTGCGGACCTGATGAGACACCAGACCCAAAGATCCAGAGGAAGGTGAAGAAAACCCCAGAGTTCTACCTCAGGGGGAAAAAAAATTCTATCCTCACCCCATTTCTTGTTCAACATTTTTATTGGGTTATACACAATTTTACAAAGGTCGCCTTAACAATGACGGTACAATAGGATAATCAAAAAAAAAAAATACATGTTACAATAGTATGATGATAACGGAAAATATCAAACAATAAACAATAAGAAAGTTCGGTATTCTCGATAATTCCAAACAGGGTGGGGGGGGAGTGAACTGGGAAGGGAGGGCAGTGGGGAGAAGGAAGGGAGAGAAATGATTCACAGTTATGCTTGACTAGACTATTCTGCAGCAAATTGGAAAGGAGTCAATTCAGGTCCGAGTAAAAGGGACATCTTGTTGATAGAAAAATTGGTTCCATGGCGTCCATTTCTTTTTGTATTTTGCTTGGAGATTATTTCTCAGAGAGTGCATATATTCGTAAGAGTTATGTGATGCGATGGTCCCCAAAACTGCATCAAGCGTGGGTGGATCCGGGTCCTTCCAACGCGTTGCAATACCATTTTTACACGCAATGAGAATGTGCACTATAAGGACTCTGAGGTCTGAAGGTATGTCGTTGATTCCTATTGATAGCAATGCAAGTTCTGGAGTAAGATCTAAATTAAGTCCAGTTATATCACAAAGAAGTAGATGAATTTTTCCCCAGAAGTGACGAAGGGAAGGCACAGTCCCAAAATATATGTGACATTGAGCCAGGGTGACCGCAGTTCCTCCAACACAAAGAAGACAAGGTGTTAGAAAATTTTTGAAGTCTCGTGGGAGTGAAATACCACCTGGTCAAGGTTTTGTAATAGGACTCAAGTAAAGTTGCACATGATAGACTTTTGAGCACAGTTTGTAATGTTTCTTCAATTAAGTTGATAGGGAGCGGGACTTGAAGTTCTCTACTCCAGGCTTCAATGTTGGGAGTGATCGAGTATGCAGAGTCAAGAATCCATTCTCTGTAAATGGATTTGAAAGACCAGAAAACCTTCGACTGGTTGAAACGGAAGAGCTGGGTAATGTTTAGCGGGAGGTTAAGATTGAGACTGTTTTTGTTGAGTATACGTTTGATTTTGGTCCAAGTTCCGAATTCTTCCTCCGGTAAGCCAAATTTGGTCTGCAGGATTGTAAAGGATTTAAGTTGTGTATCCTCATCGAGTATGTCAGACAAGGTGTGAATACCGCTAATAGTCCATGTATTGATATCTACAGCTGACGAGAGTGCTGGTAGGAGAGACAAAGGAATCCAATAAGGAGAAGACAATCGATTTGATGCTTGTGATTTCATGGTCAGGCATCTCCATGCGCGTATGGTTGCTTTTAATGTGGGCATAGAGGGTAACTTCTTGTTTTTGTCACACAGATAGGAGAGTAATGTCCAGTGGAGATCTGCCGTCTGGTGAAATGCTTTCTCTATGTTTATCCATCTTGGAGTCTCCTCCGAACCCCACCAATTTTGACTCAGTTTGATCAATGCCGAATGGTAATAGGCCGATATGTTGGGCACAGCTAAACCACCATGTGGTTTGCTTTTTTCTAAAGTAGAGAGAGCAGTTCTGGGTTTTTTCCCTCCCCAGATGAAGTTGGATAATTGGGTTTGAAGTTTTTTGCACCAATTAGAATTGACCTGGAGGGGGATCGAGCGAAAAATATAAAGTAGTTTAGGTAAAATGAATAGTTTATAACGCTTCTATCCTGCCCAACCATGTCAACTCAGTTTTGGAAATATTAGTTAGGTCTATTTGTACAGTTTTGTATATCTTTCCTAAATTGGATTCATAAGTATGAGATATGGGTTTAGTAATTATAATTCCCAAATAATCCAACACATTCTTCTCCCAATCCAAACCATTATTTTGTTGTAAGGAGGAAATAATCTGGTCTGGGAGGTTATAACTAAGTACTTGCGTTTTAGCAATGTTTATTTTTATAGTGGGAGACCTTAGTGAAGTCTTCCATGAGGGAAAGGAGATTACACATTGAGGATATTGGATCTGTGAGAGTTAAAATTATGTCATCCGCAAATAGACTAATTTTATAGGATTCGCGGTTCAGTGTAATACCAGTGATTTGCGGATGAGATCGGATTTTTTTCGGCCAACGGTTCAATGAATAAATTAAAAACAGAGGGCGAGAGGGGACAGCCTTGCCTTGTGCCGTTAGTCAACATAAATGGGGCAGATAAGTGATTGTTAGTGAGTAACCTTGCCGAGGGGGCAGTGTACAAGGCTTGAATGGAGTTAAATATGGGGCCATTTATTCCAAATTTGTGCAGGACCTCAAATAGGTATCCCCAGTGGACTCTGTCGAACGCTTTTTCTGCGTCGACAGAGACCACTATCATAGGGGTTCCAGAGGATTCAGCGTGAGCTGACAGGTTTAAAATTCTTCTCGTCGCGTCAGTGGAGCTTCTTTTTGGGGTAAAACCCACCTGGTCCTGGTGGATCAAAAGCGGGATAATTTTTTGCAGTCTGACATTAATTGCTTTAGAGATAATTTTAATGTCAGTGTTGAGCAGAGAAATGGGTCTGTAATTAGATACCAATTCTCTATCTCCTTTATTTTTCGGAATCACTGAAATTAATGCTTGAAACATCTCGTGCGGAACAGATTGATTGTTATTGGATAAAGAATTAATTAATTTAGTGATGTAGGGGGTAAGTAAGCTTTCATAAGCTATGAAGTATTCATTTTGGAGACCATCAAGGCCTGGGGATTTATTCTTTTTAAGTTTAATGATAATATCTTTTATTTCCTGTTCGGTGTAAGGTTGAATGAGTCTATTTAGGGTGTCCTCTGTAAGGGTCGGGAGTGTAATGGAATCCAGAAAGGACTTAATATTCTGCTTTGTGGGTTGATGCTCCAATGGATCATTTTTGAGATTATAGAGGCTTTTATAAAATTCTACAAAGGCTCTAGAGATTTCCACGGGGGTTTTAACCACATGGTTTTGTTTGTTCCTGATTTGGTGGATACAAGTTTTAGATATATGGATTTTAATCAAATTTGCGAAGGTTTTGGAGGGCTTGTTCATATTAGAGTAGAAATTTGATCTGGAGATACGGGCCATTTTATCATAATCTGATAAAAGAAGAGATTTCAGTCGGATCCGGAGTTCAAGAAGATCTTTGTGAAAATGCTGAAAAACATCTAAGAAAAACCAAATCCAGGTTCTACGCCATGGGGGATAGAGCAGGAGCCCTGTTGGCTAGGAGAATTAAAAAGAGGGAAGCCCAGTCCAGAGTCTCTACCTTGCTGACCCCATCAGGAGATACTGTACGCAACCCAATTAAAATTGCGGAAGAGTTTGGTAAATTTTACCAATCCTTATATAACTTAAAGGACTCGAAAGACATTCCTCAGCCCTCTAGTGAGACCATACAGGCTTTCATATCCAAAGCTTCTCTCCCTCGCCTCTCTCAAGAACAATTGGGATTTTTGAATGCCCCGATCACTGAAGGGGAAATAACAATGACCATACGGTCAATTAAGAAACGTACCTCCCCTGGCCCAGACGGTTTCTCTTACGCATATTATTCTTCCTTTTCTACTCTCCTCACTCCCTACCTTTTGAAACTTTTCACCTTCTGGCAGCAGAGAGGCTCAATTCGTAAGGAGGGACTGGAGGCACTTATATCCACTATTCCTAAAGAGGGGAAACCACTCACCTCCCCTGGAGACTTTAGGCCCATATCCCTACTCAACTGTGATCTCAAGATTTATGCGAAACTCCTTGCTGCCCACCTCTCGGCTGTCCTCCCCTCCTTGGTTCAACTGGATCAGGTGGGCTTTGTCCCTGAACGTCAGACTTCTGATGGTACACGCAGACTCCTGAATGTGCTGGAGCTGCTTGAACGTCGGAAACTCCCCAGTGCACTCCTATCTCTGGACGCTGAGAAGGCCTTTGATAGGGTGCACTGGGGATACCTGGACGAGGTCCTCTTGAAGTTTGGACTACGGGGACCGATCCGAGATGCAATTAATGCCTTGTACTCTAATCCCTGTGCGGCGGTCAGTGTTTCAGGTTTTCACTCTCCGCGCTTTAACATCACCAATGGCACTCGTCAGGGCTGTCCTCTTTCTCCTTTAGTGTTTGCCCTGATAATGGAGCCACTTGCCTCCATTGTCCGAGACTCTACGGACATACGAGGGGTTAAAGTTGGCTCCCTTGAACACAAAATAGGGCTATACGCGGACGACGTGATTTTCTTTTTGCACTGACCTGCGCACCTCTCTGCCTGCCATTCTTTCAGTCTTGGAGGAATTCTCTCTTGCCTCCTACTACAAACTGAACTTTGCTAAATCTACTATTCTCCCTCTACATCTTCCTGCTGCTGACCAAGCGTTTTTCCAACGTTTATTTCCGTTCACCTGGGCCAGGGAAGGATTTAAATACTTGGGGATATATATCACCAAAATTTCTGCAATTGTTAAACGTAATTGGGAAACCTTACATGGTGATATCAGAAGGGAAACTGAGAGACTCTCGGGACTGCAGCTATCTTGGATTGCCAGGATTCAGATTATCAAAATGTCCATTCTTCCGAAAATTCTTTACCTGCTACGGTGCATACCTCTGAACTTCCCAGGTAATTCAATACGAGCACTGCAAGCCACCTTAGGTCGTTTTGTGTGGAATGGTAGACCCCCCCGAGTCGCTAGACGGGTCCTCTTCCTCCCTTATTCTAGGGGAGGAATGGGGCTACCTAGTATTGCGTCATATGCAAGGGCTGCAGTCCTTCAGGCTGCCGGGAATTGGTGGTCTGATGCTTCCTCTTCTAGATGGATGCAGATGGAATCCCACTTTTCTCCGGGGGGCTCTACCCGTCTATTATTGGAGATGAACTTACTTAAGTATCAGCCTCCCCCCGACTCTCTTAGAGTCATGACCACCTTGTTGGGAGTGTGGGCAAAGATTGGTAGATCTCATTTTTCCTTCCTCTACCGATACGTTTCTCTAGTTGCGGTGGAGAGATTGGTCCCAGATCTGTCTCTTCTGGAGTGGAGGAGAGAAGGGATCAGGTATATATCGGAACTGTTGGACTCATCTGGATGCCTCCAACAGTTCTCCGCCTTGTCTCTTTTATTTACCTTGCCGAAAACTACTTTTTACCGGTATTTGCAGATCCGACACTTCCTGACCTCACTGTTGTGGCCAACTCCAGATCTCACAGCCATTGACCCAGGACTCCAGACTTTCATGAAGGCTGGAAGGTCTGCTAGGCATGGAGTCTCTATCATGTATAGAGCTTTGCTGTGCTCTGAGGGGAACCTTAAATTACCTTACATGTTGAAGTGGGAGGCACTGTTGTCCTTCTCTGTCTCATGTGAGGAATGGCAAATGGCTGCATCACATGCGTCTCGCTACTCTTCTTGTGTGACGCATTTGGAACAGTCCAAAAAAACCCAAATGCAATGGTATCATACTCCTGAGCGTCTGGCACGCTTCGCCCGGGGATCCCCTGGGACCACTCCCTATTGTTGGAAAGGCTGTCGGATTCTTGGAGACACGCTCCACATGTGGTGGGGTTGTCCGGTGATCTCGCAATTTTGGAAAGTGGTGGAACGCTTGTTGGTGGAACTGGCTGGGTTTCCCGTCCCTTTTTCCCCCCAATTGGCGATACTAGGCACAGGTCTGGAACATTTTCCTACGCCAATACGTCCTATTGCCACTAATATTATCATTGCAGCAAGACAATGTCTCGCAGCAAGGTGGAGATCAACTGTGGCTCCTTCCCTGACAGACCTGGTGATTGGGCTTAACACACATTTCCAGTATGAATTGATACTGGCTCACTCATTACCTAAAAGAAATAGAGTTCTTACTTGGTGGGATCCCTGGATCTCTTCTGTGCATAATACTGTTCATGTGTAATCATTTTCTTTCAGCCTTCCCCTGCCTCCCTTTCCCCCCTTTTCCCTCGACCCTTGTCTTACCACCCTATTTTCCTAAATTCCCTCTCCCCCCCCCCCCTCTACCTAATTTATTGATTGGTGGATTATATGATCATTCTCATGTATGTGGATGTGTTTAATACTTTTGTGATTTGTTTGGAAATCTTAATAAAAACTATTGGTTCAAAAAAAAAGAAGATCTTTGTGTTTCCTCTCGGATGGATCTGCCAAGATATCTCTTTCTAAGTTGGAGATTTGGTGGATCAGCTTTTTCGTGTCTTCTTGTTGAGCTTTTTTGTGTTTCGCATTTAAATAAATTAGTGACCCTCTTAAAGTCGCTTTGTGGGCGTTCCATAGTGTGAATAAGGATACCTCAGGAGTTTCATTTTCTTTAAAATATAATTTGAGTGATTCTTGAATCTCTGTTTTATATTGAGGGTGAGTGAATAGGTAAGAATTGGCCCTCCATGGGGAATGTGCATTAAAGGGGGGGCAGTTGGAACATTCGAAAATAATGGGGGAGTGATCCGACCACGTTCTTGGGAGAATGGATATGGTTTTAACTCTAGATAGGGAATGAATGTCAGTTGTAACTAAGTCAATTCTAGAGAAGGATTTATGCAAGTTGGAATAATGGGTGAACTCCACAGATGATGTGTGTAAGCATCGGAATACGTCGAAGAGTTCTTCCTTTTGTAAGAGAGGGTCAAGTTTAGTATTAAGATTCCTCGATTTATTAGAAAAATCTAATAGGGGATTCGGGACTGCATTAAAATCCCCAAAAATTAAGAGTGTCCCCTTTTGTTTTTCATGGATTAGGGCAAAAAGACGTCTGAGGAAAGTGATTTGGCCATTATTAGGCGTGTAAACGTTCGCGAGTGTATAGGTGGTGTCATTGATCTTGCAAATCAAGATTATGTACCTTCCCTCGTTGTCTTTAATAAGCTTGAGCTCTCCAAATTTCAGTGAGTCCTTGATAATTAATGCTACTCCCGCTTTTTTTTTGGGGTTGGACGATAGGTATATGTGAGGAAAATTTTTATTGGTGAATTTGGGAGGGTTCTGTAAGGGGAATCTAGTCTCTTGGATACCCGCTATATCAACACGATTTGATTTCATCTCCTTCCATAAGCTGAATCGGTTTTGTGGCGAATTAAGTCCGTTTGTATTGAGTGACATAAATCTTAGTGCCATTGTGCTAGTCAAGCAATTATACTAAAGCTTTATGATAAGGGGAGGGTAAGGGGGGTTTGGGTGAAGAAACGGAGGTAAAGAGGTACTTGGGTAAAATACAACAAGAATACAAAAAAGAATGTAAACAATACGAATTAGATCGTAATGGGAAGGAAGAGTTCCAGGGGACTGATGTGAGTCTTCCTCTTGGGCTAACGGTGGGGCCTTTGGTGCTAGTTGTAATGCCAACAATAGGGAAGTCGGCAGAGTTACTCATGTATGTGATGGTGTTTGAGGAGTTTTAAACCTTCCGTGGAGTCCTCTATTGTGATCTGCTTTTGTTTGTGGTAGAATATGACAGAGGTAGTAGGGCGACCCCATCTGTAGGCTATCTCTTGTTTCCTTAAAACTTCAGTGATTGGTCTAAAGGATCGTCTCTTCATAGCAGTTTCTCTGGAGATGTCAGAGTATATTTTTAGGGAGTCGTAAGGGGCAGGCAGGAGGCCATTTTGTCTGGTATAATTATTTATTTTATCTTTTGTCTGAAAAAAGGTGAATTTTACAATAACATCCCGAGGGACGTCTTCAGGGAAGCGCGGAGGTTTAGGGATTCTATGCGCCCTTTCTATTGAAAGCTCTATGTCTGGCAGAGAAGGGATCAATTTTTTTGTCAGATTTTTAATGAAAGGAATCAATTCGTGTGACTTAACCTGTTCTGGTACACCCCTAATTTTTAAGTTAGATCTACGGTCACGATCTTCTCTGTCAATAAGTTTGACAGAGAGGTATTTGATGTCACCTTTGGCTTTAGACAACTCAGTACGGCATGCTTTAATCTCTTTCTTTAAATTGTCTACATCAGTTTCAGTTTTATCTAATCTTGAGTTTATGGTGTTATTTGATGCTTTCACATCTGTAAATTGCTCTCTCATCTCCTCCCTTAATGAAGAGAACAGCTGAAGGAGAAATTTCTTGTCAGGAATTTGGTTTGGATCCAAGATGCGATTGACTTCGCTCTCAGCTTGAGTGACTTTGATTTTTTGCCTCGCTGGGCTTCTGCATTGTGATTGTGCCTCATCCTGTGGAGGCGATTCAATGTGTTGGCGGGGGGGAGAGTCTATCTCCTTCCTCTTTGAACTATGTTGGGAATTCTCATATAGCATCGAGTCCTCATGAGGGTCTGATTCTTCAGTTAGTGGTAGGGTTTTGGTGGGATGATCTCTTCCCTTAAAGGTTTTACCAGGGCTATGTGCCATGGTAGGTATTTTGCTCTTGGATCTGCTTTGTTGCGCTTCCATGTTCTTATCAGAATGGTCTGTGTTGGAAGTAGATCTGGATTTGGAGGGCATTAGTCCCCCAGTATCAGGAACAATCGGGAGGTTCGTGGATTCAGGCGGCGTGGATCTTGGAATCCTGGTCTACGAAACTGGCTTGCGTGGGGGGCCCGATAACTCCACTTGCTAGAAGCGATCTTCCCGTCCGAACCTTTTCTTGCAGGTCGCTCAGCGTTGAAACAGTTAACAGTGAAGAAGAATGCAATCTGTAGCTCCTTTAGTACCTTAGCGCTCAGGGCTGAAACAGTTAACAGTGAAGGAGAATCTTTGGCTCCTCAGTACCTCAGTGCTGAAACAGTTAATAGTGAAGGAGAATCTTTAGCTCCTCAGTCTCTCAGCGCTGAAACAGTTAATAGTGAGGGAGAATCTTTAGCTCCTCAGTACCTCAGGGTTGAAACAGTTAATAGTGAGAGAGAATCTTTAGCTCCTCAGTACCTCAGCGCTGAGACAGTTAATAATGAAGGAGGATATATGGCTCCTCAATACCTCAGCGCTGAAACAGTTAACAGTGAGGGAGAATCTTTAGCTCCTCAGTACCTCAGGGCTAAAACAGTTAATAGTGAGGGAGAATCTTTAGCTCCTCAGTACCTCAGCACTGAAACAGTTAATAGTGAAGGAGAATATATGGCTCCTCAGTACCTCAGCGCTAAAACAGTTAATAGTGAAGTAGAATCTATTTCTCCTCAGTATCTCAGCGCTGAAACAGTTAATAGTGAAGTAGAATCTATAGCTCCTCAGTACCTCAGGGCTGAAACAGTTAACAGTGAGGGAAAATCTTTAGCTCCTCAGTACCTCAACGCTGGAACAGTTAATAGTGAAGTAGAATCTATTTCTCCTCAGTACCTCAGCGCTGAAACAGTTAATAGTGAAGTAGAATCTATTTCTCCTCAGTACCTCAGGCTCAGCGTTGAAACAGTTAATAATGAAGTAGAATCTGTGTCTCCTCAGTACCTCAGCGCTGAAACAGTTAATAATAAAGTAGAATCTGTGTCTCCTCAGTACCTCAGGGCTGAAACAATTAATAATGAAGTAGAATCTGTGTCTCCTTAGTACCTCAGCGCTGAAACAGTCAACAATGAAGGAGAATACAATCGTGAATGATCTTCTCTGCCAGCAGGAGCCCAATATGGCGCCGTTACCTCAGACTGAAGAAGATGGGGTTCTCCTTGTGTGGCTTTCTCCTCATCAGATCTCAGCAGAACTCGCCTCGTTCGGTCACTGCGGGTAGCTGGTTAGGCTGGTAGCTAGTTGTGGAATCAGAATGGTATTAAAATGTCATTAAGTCCGTCGCTTTGGATAAAGCACCAGGAGCTCCCGTGAGTGTGACTTCACATAGAGCCACAGGCCACGCCTCTTTCCCTGACCCCATTTCTGGCGATCGGATATCTCCCTGGATCACGTGTGACCTGCTGCTTATTGCTGTATATATTTAAGTAATTATAAGTTCAGGAAAGCTGACCTGGAAAGGAAAAGACATGCACCTGCCCCTAGGAGCTCACAATCTAGGACAGCGGATACTCTTAATAAAACATACACACACATACATTCATTTTTATCTATTCCTCTATGAGTTCTTCTCAGCGGCGAAAAAAATTCCTTCCTGACCCCAAATATGACGATCAGATCAAATCCCAGGTAAATAGCTAATAGGATGACGACAGCTTCCAGACCTGCGCCCCTGCAACACAAAACTCCATTACTGGGCACTAGACGTGGAGGAGACATCAAGCTGGGACCCTATTTCCAAAGATGATGTCATCCACCCAACTCTCAAAAAAGCTGTTGGGTCTTCAGGAGAGATGGGTAGTCGAGCTAGGCTATCAGACGGTCATCTTTGGTGTGATCATCCTACCCCAAATATGACGATCAGATCCAATCCCCGGTAAATAGCTAATAGGATGACGACAGCTTCCAGACCTGTGCCTCAGCAACACAAAACTCCATTACAGGTCACTAGACTGTGGAGGAGACAACATGCTGGGACCCTATTTCCAAAGATGATGTCTTCCACCCAACTTTCAAAAAAGCTGTTGGGTCTTCAGGAGAGATGGGTAGTCGAGCTAGGCTATCAGACGGTCACCTTTGGTGTGATCATCCTATGGTTCAATGCAACATGTAAACATATCCTTAGACTAAGCATTCACTCCATCATTAATAAAGCAGACACACACATATATTATGTAGAGATGGGCAATCGAGCTGGGCTATCAGATGATCATCTCTGTAGAGGCTGTGCCATCGTCCTATGGTTCTGTGGTACCACATGTGTCCTGGAGAGGACAGATACTTACCTGGACTTCTTACCTTTGTGCTTTCAGGACCTAAAAACAAAATGATTCTGGTTCAGAACTTTGTCCTTTCTATTCTATTGGTGATGTAACAGAATGTTGGTGTAATACAGGGGCTATGTGTGGGCTCCTGGTGTAATACAGGGGCTATGTGTGTGGGCTCCTAATGTAATACTGGGGCTATGTGTGGGCTCCTGGTGTAATACAGGGGCTATGTGTGGGCTCCTGGTGTACTACAGGGGCTTTGTGTTGGCTCCTGGTGTAATACAGGGGCTATGTGTGGGCTCATTGTGTTATCCAGGGGCTATGTGTGGGCTCCTTGTGTTATCCAGGGGCTATGAGGGGGCTCCTGGTGTAATACAGGGGCTGTGTGTGGGATCTTTGTGTTATACAGGGGCTATGTGTGGGCTCCTTGTGGTATACAGGGGTTATGTGTGGGCTCCTTGTGTTATACAGGGGCTATGTGTGGGCCCCTTGTGTTATCCAGGGGCTATGAGGGGGCTCCTGCTGTAATACAGGGGCTATGTGTTGGCTCCTGGTGTAATACAGGGGCTATGTGTTGGCTCCTGGTGTAATACATTTCACTTACATCAAGATACAAAGATTAAATGATAGTATAGGCTCTGTAACGCTAGTAACGTTTTTGTGTATTTATACTTATACTAGCTGTAGTACCCGGCTACGCCCGGGTTAATAAATAACTGCTGTTAGCTATAACAAAATAGAATTTGAATATGTCATATTAATGACCTATAGGAAAATAGAAGCTGAGCTGTGATTGATTGCTATAGGCAGCCTAATAAATCTCCAGCCAACAGTAAACCCTCCCCCTGGTAGTATATGTTACCTCACACAAACACATAATAGACAGCTCATGTGACTGACATCTGCCTTAATTCCCTATATGGCACATGTGTTGCACATTGGCTGTTTTTAATCAGATGTTTATGTTTGGAAAATAAAGATAGCACACGTATGAGGTGAGTTGTGTGAGGTGATTTGTGCACATCTGTGTCTGTTGTGTGGTGTGTGTCCCTGGGGTGTGTATGTGTGTGTCCCTGTGGGATGGGGTCTGTGTGGTGTGTGTCTCTGTTGTGTGTGTCTCTTTATGGTGTGTGTGTCCCTGTGGAGTAAGTGCATGTGCCCCTATAGGGTGTGTATGTGTGTGTGCCCCTGTGTGGGGTCTGTGTGGTGTGTGTTGTGTTGTGTGTGTCTCTGTGTGTGTGTGTGTCCTTTGGTGGGGTGGTGGTATGTGTCCTATAGGTGTGATGTGTGTTTTCCCTGTGCGGGGTCTGTGTGGTGTGTGTGTGTATCTGTGTTGTGTGTGTCTCTTTGTGGTGTGTGTGTGTTCCCTGTAGGGTGAGTGCATGTGTCCCTATAGGGTGTGTATGTGTGTGTGTGTCCCTGTGTGTCCTGTGTGTGTGTCCCTGAGGGGTGAGTGCATGTGTCCCTATAGGGTGTGTATGTGTGTGTGTCCCTGTGGGGGGTCTGTGTGTGTGTGTGTGTATCTGTGTTGTGTGTGTTTCTTTGGGTGTGTGTGTCCCTGTGGGGTGATGTGCTGTGTCCCTATAGGGGTGGGGTGTTATGTGTTGTGTTGTGGTGTTCCCTGTGGGGGGGTGTTCTTGGTGTGGGGTGTGTTTGTCTCTGTGTGTTGTGTGTGTCCCTTTGTGGTGTGTGTGTGTCCCTGAGGGGTGAGTGCATGTGTCCCTATAGGGTGTGTATGTGTGTGTGTCCCTTGGGGGGGTCTGTGTGGTGTGTTTGTGTCTCTTTGTGGTGTGTGTGTCCCTGTGGGGTGAGTGCATGTGTCCCTATAGGGTGGCTATGCGTGTGTGTCCCTGTGGGGGGGGTCTGTGTGGTGTGTGTGTGTCTCTTTGTGGTGTGTGTGTGTCCCTGTGTGGTGAGTGCATGTGTCGCTATAGAGTGTGTGTGTGTCCCCTTGGGTGTGTGTGTGTGTCTTTGTGGTGTGTGTTTGTTCGGGTGCGTGGTGAGTATCCAATGTTGGGGCTGCACCTTAGCGACTATACACTTGCTGTTAGTCTTTGTGTGCGTGTGGTGTGTATACATGTCCCTGTGCGTGGTGAATATCTCATGTTGGGGCCCCACCTTAGTGACTATATGCTGGTATGTGCTGTTAGTCTTTGGCGCTATCATTAAGTCCCTCTCATTCACAACTGTCAACTGGTAACGGTCACTTTTTCCTCATTATGTAGATAGGGGCAAAATTGTTTGGTGAATTGGAATGCGCGGGGTTAAAATTTCGCCTCACAACATAGCCTATGACGCTCCCGGTATCCAGACGTGTGACTGTGCAAAATTTTGTCTCTATAGCTGACATCTGTCGATTTTCCTCCCACACGTTTCCTTTCCCTTTTTTCCCATTATGTAGATAGGGGCAAATTTGTTTGGTGAACTGGAACGCGCAGGGTTAAAATTTCGCTTCACAACATAGCCTATGACGCTCCCGGGGTCGAGACGTGTGACTCTGCAAAATTTTGCGGCTGTAGCTGCGACGGTTAGATTCCAATCACCGGATATAACATACACACATACACACACACATTCAGCTTTATATATTAGATAAATATTTAATATCATCTGTATCAATACAAAAACAGTGCCCTTCCCCCATTATAATAAATCTATCTACTGCGTGATACACCCTAATAGTGGAGAGCTCCCTACCTGGACTCGTCCTCTCCAGCTGTCAGGTCCAAGTGGCACAAGCTGGCTCCGGAGCAGATCTCTGCACATTCTATATCATGTGTGATGTCATTCAGAGTCTATGATGTCATCATAACGGCCTGATACTGTACTCGCTCCAACATGGTGAATGTGAATATAAATTAGTTTCATAAGTGGATCACAGTATTTGATCATTGTGTAAGATTCCTTTACAGGGGTTGTCCGGTGAACGTATCCACAAGTTTTTTTAACCCCGTCATCCCTGGGCGATTTTCCATTTATCGTTTTGTCCTCCTCTTCTTCCAAGAGCCATAACATTTTTATTTTTCTGTCAATATAGACATATGGGGGCTTGCTTTTTGCGGGACGAGTTGTACTTTTGAACATATAGTGCACTGAAAAGCAGGAAAAAAGTTCCAAGTGCGATGAAATTGCAAAAAAAGTGCAATTATATTTTTTTGAGTTTTTTTTATTTACCATGGTCACTAGATGTAAAACTGAGGTGATGGTGTGATGCCTCGGGTCAGTACGAGTTCGTAGATACCAAACATGTTACTTTTATTGTTATCTAAGTGGTGAAAAAAAATTCTGACGTTTTTAAAGAAAAAGAATTGTGAATTTGCGCCATGTTCCGCACCCGGCAGCGTTCTCATGTTTTGGGATCTGGGGCTTTGTGACGGCTTATTTTTTGTGTCTCGAGCTGACGTTTCTAATACTATTTTTGGGTAGATGTGATGTTTAGATCGCCCGTTATTGTATTCTATCGCAATGTTGCAGCGAGAAAAAAAGTAATTTTGTAGTTTTGACTTTTTCCTTCTACGCAGTTTACCGATCTGATTGATTTTATATTTTGATAGATCGGGCATTTCTGAACGCGATGATACCAAACATGTGTGTTTTTTAATTTTTTTTAATAGCTTTCTTTTCAATGGGGCAAAAGGGGGTGTGATTTGAAATTTTATGGGCTTTTTTTATACATAATTGAAAAAAAAATTTTTTTTCTTTATTTTACGTAGCCCACTAGGGGCCTCAGTAATCTACTATCCGTTGGCTTCTCTTGTCTTCCGATGAGCTGCTGTTCATCAGAAGACACGGGAAATGGTCACTTCCCGCCGATGATGTCACTGGGTCATCGCCAGCAGGAAGTGAATCAGGACAGCTTCCGAGGTCATTACAGGACCCCGGGATGTCCAGGTAAAGTATTGAGTTCTCGTTATCGCATCAGGGGACCTCCGATACCAGTGAGGAGCGGCGCAATCCTCGCCGCGGTGCTTTGGTTCGTGCTGTCAGTGATCACTGATCAGATCGGTGCTCTTAGCTACATATCACAGCTGATGAGACCAGCTGAGATGTAGAAGGACAATGTGAGCTCCCGCATGAGCTCGCATTAGGGGGTGGGAAATGACCAAGGATGTGCCATTACATCCTTGGTCGTGAAGGAGTTAATCACTGCTTATGGTTGACCACCAGTCCATCCATTTGCTATGTGGTGGCCTATGGAGAATGAATGGAGCATCAGTTGTTCGCTCAACTTTTGGTTCCATCTTGAAACAGGATTGAAAGTGCCCCATCCATGATAAAACCTCCACAATCAGCTGCCCAGTGTGGGATACCCCATGATCAGGACGTTATTGCCCCCCCTGTGATGACATCTGCCATTCACTGAGCAGACACTTTAATCCCTTCATGATGAAGGGTGTATATGTACGCAGGGGTGAGCGGCGCACCCCTTCCCCCCCCCCCCCCACAATAAATGTTTTAAAATTGGTATAAATAAATCTGGTTTATACAGAACTATATCTATCCTGTAAAAATAAGAATATTGGCCATTTTAATTTGCAGACATAGAAAAAAAGACGTCTAAAGACAAGATTGTCAGCACCATCACACGCTCATACAAGAACCACACGGAAGAATCCAGAACAAGGATTATTAATGGCAATGGCAGCTTGGTACAAGCTACAGACACACAATGATGGCGGCAGAGTGGTGGTCCTGTATGCAGGCACAGTCCTGGATCATTATAGCACAGGAGGCAGCACTGACTGCCAACATATTGTCTGAACAGTCAGACATGTCCACCATACCGTCCACACACAACATGTAGCGACCTGCAGTCTGAGCATCAAAAACTGCCACTGAACTAAGCTGGAGAAATGGTGCGTCTTCCCCAACAGACCACACCTCCTTCTCCCAAAACACTTAGCCAATCACAAGCACCACACATGAGGCTGTCCAGAGCTAAAAGCAGGAGCCTTCCTATTGGGTTGAGTAAGGGATGTGGGAGTGGGGACGAGCGCCACCGAGCAACCACCACTCAAGAGAAGCATGGCTGGATGTCTGTATGTACCGAGGGGTGGCATTAGACATGGTGTGTAAGCTATAGCCAATCAGTCCTGCATCATACGTGAAAGGGACAATGCATCCTGCACCAGGGGAGCACATAGAAATCATGGTCCCATAGCAGAAGTTCTAATTGGGCCCTTCCCCCCCACAAAAAATATTTGGCTCAGGCTGGATCACTAATACAATGCACTATCCATAGTCTTCCATATAACAAAATGCACCCCTCATAGTCCTCCATATAGTATAATGCCAGCGTGCAAGCCTGTATCAAGGGCAAGGATACAACCTTTGAAGTATATGAATGTCAAAGGTGGTGAAGGGGTTAAATTACATGATATACTTGTATACAGCACACATATACTGGACAACACATGCTCATTACATACATCATACATGTCCATTGAACACACATACTATATAACAGATGCACAGTAGGTACACATCATATACACAGAACATGCATGCAGGACAAGTGTATATATACACACTTCAGTATATTCAAAAGATGTCCTAAATACACACAGAGACACAACCCGCACACCACAGACACAACACAGATAGACACAACACAGACACAACCCATACACATACAGACAAACAATCCGCACGCAGACACAACCCGCACACACAACAGACACAACGCACATGTGTGGCGCCCCTATGGGAAGGCGCCACAGGGAGGTACTGCACCCCAAACAGAAAGTGTAGTGCCTCCGTAGTCATGCGATATGGAGTTCTCACAGAGTCTGTTATAAGCACTCATACAATAGGCCACCTTAGGATAGGGGACCGTATATTCAGTAGGTTCCAGGGGGGTGGAGCCTAGAGTAGAGCGGGAGACTTGAGTGACAGTTACTATTCAATCAGAAAGAGGAGTCAACGTGAGAGGAGCAGGAGGACGGACGTCGCTGACAGGATAGCACCTCTTTGGAGAGGGGTGACTGATACTGAAGGGGACAAACCAGGACCGGTTGGAGTCGGCTGGGGAGTCCGGAGTCGTCACCGGCATACCGGAGCCGAGTCAGTCAGTCGGTCTATCACTAACTGCAAACCGACAAGTTGTGGGACCGACATAAGGGAGCCATAGCGCCACAGACTGAATCCCTACCTCAGTTCCAGATTGGGTACAGGACACTTTAGGAAAAGGACCGAATTCCGGTGGCGGGAGGACTATCTTGCTGTCGCTCCCGTCCATACCGGTAAGGAACCGACTGTACCTAACAGTAACAGATCTGGGGACGAGCAAAAGGGCTCTTTAGTGGGGTTAAAGAGAGTTAAAGAGCAACCCAGACCCAGAAAGTTATTACAAGCGGGACCACCGACAGACTCTGCAAAAACTCCTCAAAATCTGTGGCTACGTCCCCGGTAAATCAGACTGTACTGTGTACCTGTTTATTCATCTGGAGACAGTAAAAGAACTTCTTGAGCTGATCTGGTGTCTGTTGCTCCTCTTCTGTGCCGCCCGGAGGGCTCCCACAGCATCAAACTGGTGAGGACTACTACCCCCAACATCTACCCCGCTGCCCTGAGGTAAAGCTCCGCCTGTGGGGAGCTGTACTACTCTGAGCTGCACCTCCATCACCTCAGCGGCCGGCCGCAGCGCTGGTAACCCTATTACCAGGTTCCACAGGTGGCGTCACGTTAAACAACAATTCCCCCATCATCATCACCTCCATCCCTTGCCATTGAGAGTGCAGGGCACGGAACTGGGAAGCGACCAGCCGTGATCCCCAGTGAAGTAACCGCCTATCCCAGTATCCGAGTACCCCCTACCCTGTCGACCACCTCACATACATGCACAGAAATACAACCCACACACATGTAGACACACAACCCACACAGACACAAAACCCACACGCAGACACACAACCACACAGACACACAACCCACACAGACACAAAACCCGCACACAGACACCCACCACACAGACACAAAACCCGCGCACAGAACACACACGCACAGACACAAAACCCGCGCACAGAAACACAACCCGCACAGACACAAAACCCGCACACAGACACAAAACCCACACAGACACAAAACCCGCACGCAGATACACAACCCACACAGATACAGAGACACAGCCAACAAACAAACACACATACACAACCCACATGCAGACACAGAAACACAACCTGCACACAGACACAACCTATACACAGAAATACAACCCATGCACAGACACAACCCACACACAGAGACACAAAACCCACACACAGAGACAACTCACACACAGAGACACCTCACACACAGATACACAAAACCCACACACAGACACCCCACACACAGAGACAACTCAAACACAGAGACAACTCACACACAGAGACAACTCACACACAGAGACAACTCACACACAGAGACAACTCACTCACGGGGACACGAAACCCACACACGGGGACAGGAAAACCACACACGGGGACACGAAAACCACACACGGGGACACTAAACCCACACACGGAGACATGAACCCACACACGGAGACACAAAACCCACACACGGAGACACAAAACCCACACACAGACACCCCACACACAGAGACAACTCAAACACAGAGACAACTCACACACAGAGACAACTCACACACAGAGACAACTCACACACAGAGACAACTCACTCACGGGGACATGAAACCCACACACGGGGACACGAAAACCACACACGGAGACACAAAACCCATACACAAACACCCCCCACACACAGACAACCCAAACACAGAAACAACTCACACTCAGAGACAACTCACACACAGAGACAACTCACACACAGAGACAACTCACTCACGGGGACATGAAACCCACACACGGGGACACGAAAACCACACACGGGGACACAAAACCCACACACGGAGACATGAAACCCACACACGGAGACACAAAACCCACACACGGAGACACAAAACCCACACACGGAGACACAAAACCCACACACAGACACCCCACACACAAAGACAACTCAAACACAGAGACAACTCATACACAGAGACAACTCACACACAGAGATAACTCACTCACGGGGACACGAAACCCACACATGGGGACACGTAAACCACACACGGAGACACAAAACCCACACACAGACACCCCACACACAGAGACAACTCAAACACAAAGACAACTCACACACAGAGACAACTCACACACAGAGACAACTCACTCACGGGGACATGAAACCCACACACGGGGACACGAAAACCACACACACGGGGACACAAAAACCACACACGGGGACACGAAAACACCACCACCATGGGGACACAAAACCCACACACGGAGACACGAAACTCACACACGGAGACACGAAACCCACACACGGAGACACAAAACCCACACACGGAGACAAAACCCACACACGGAGACACAAATCCCACACATGGAAAAACAAAACCCACACATTGAGACACAAAACCCACACACAAAACCCACAAACGGAGACACAAAACCCACACATAAATCCCACACACAAAACCCACACACGGAGACACGAAACCCACACACGGAGACACGAAACCCACACACGGGGACACGAAAACCACACACAGTGACACGAAAACCACACACGGGGACACAAAAACCCACACACGGAGACACGAAACCCACACACGGAGACACAGAATCCACACACGGAGACACAAAACCCACACACGGAGACACAAAACCCACACATAAATCCCACACACAAAACCCACACACGGAGACACGAAACCCACACACGGAGACACGAAACCCACACACAGAGACACAAAACCCACACACGGAGACACAAAACCCACACACAGAGACACAAAACCCACACAGGAGACAAAACCCACACGCAAATCCCACACACAAAACCCACACACGGAGACACGAAACCCACACACGGAGACACGAAACCGACACACAAAACCCACACATGGAGACACAAAACCCACACACAAAACCCACACACTGAGACACAAAACCCACACATGGAGACACAAAACCCACCCACAAATCCCACACACAGAGACACAAAACCCACACACAAATCCCACACACAAAACCCACACACGGAGACAGAAAACCCACACATAGAGACACAAAACCCACACACAAATCCCACACACAGAGAAACAAAACCCACACACAAAACCCACACACGGAGACACAAAACCCACACACAAAACCCACACACGGAGACACAAAACCCACACACAAAACCCACACACGGAGACACAAAACCCACACACAGAGACACAAAACCCACATACAAAACCCACACACAGAGACACAAAACCCATACACAAAACCCACACACAGAGACACAACATACACAGATACAACCAAAACAAAGACACAACTCACACACAGAGACATGGAGACACACACTCATCTGTGCTGTAGGGGTGGAGGCTGGTGTACATGTGCAGCTTGACCTGCTCACAGCAGCTGAGCACCTCCCCCACTCTCTGTGTCGGGACTGTCCAGCAGAGCAGAGGTGTCTTATCCTATTTGCTGGCTCTCACCTCTTCACTTCAAAGACCGCGCCATGCAGGAGGAGGAGAGCTCTGGCCAATCAGCTCTTCTGTCACTCAGTCTAATGTAAGAGGTTAATTGGCCAGTGGTCTTCTCCTGCAGGACACGCCCCTCTGACAGTTGCTGAACCCGGAGGGTAAAAGCTGCTGCACAGTGCACACATGAAAGTGCAGGTTCCCCCAGCATAGAGCGGCAGTGGCGCTGCACTGCATGAGATACTGCAGAATGTCATGGGAAGAAGAGCTGCCAAAGGCAGTATCTGATAGAGCAGCCCTTCAGCACCTCCACAGATGCCGCCCCCCATTTTATCGGCAGATGTTCCCACCTGAAGCACCTGTCTCAACTTGCCTTATGACAGATGCGGCCCTGCTTACAACCATATGGGGGTGTTACATTCACAGAAAGCATTCTGCGTAAGCTGTAAGAGCAGGCATGCAGGCAGTGGTGACAGTGTGACAAGCGGTCCCATCACAAAGATTACTGCAATTCAGTCTCGAGTGGCCCCACAGGAGCTATCCTGTGAGTTTGAACTACATTGCACTTTCTGACATCACCGCTACTTATGTGCGCTGTCTTGCGATATGGCGAGATAGATAGATAGATAGATAGATAGATAGATAGATAGATAGATAGATAACCAGCATCGCAGCTTGCACCAGTTCACACTATATCTTGAGTGCTGTGCAGCTTTTTTCAGTTTATGTCTAATAGGTGGAGTTTCTGGCTCCACAGCTACACTTTGCACCCTCATTGCCCCCAGGTGGTCTGTCATTGAGATGGTGTCCACCCACTTAGAAGTGGGATAGGGAGTGACAAGGAGGACAGTGATGTCAGCGTAGGACTCATCAGATCTAAGATCACCGTGGAGTGGTTGATGAGCAAACAGATATTGGGCAATATATGTACCAAGAAACTTAGTAAATAAAAAGATAAGAATATTGAGTTTTTTGAAAAAAAACGAAAGTTAATAATTTTTTCCTCATATATAAACCGCTTGTTAGCACCTGTACGTATTTGGAAGTAACTGAGTGCTGCAGTGAATTTTTTCTGGCTGTTTGTTCCAGCATCGCAGCTTGCACCAGTTCATACTATATCTTGAGTGCTGTGCAGTTTTTTTCAGTTTTTTTCAGTTAGATAGATAGATAGATAGATAGTAGATAGATACAGTGTTGGCCAAAAGTATTGACACCCCTGATAATCCCAGATGATACTCAGTTTCTTCCTGAAAATGATTGCAATCACAAATTCTTTGGTATTATTATCTTCATTTAATTTGTCTTCAATGAAAAAAACACAAAAAGAATTGTCCTAAAGCCAAATTGGATATAGTTCCACACCAAACATAAAAAAGGCAGTGGACAAAAGTATTGGCACTGTTAGAAAAATCATGTGTTGCTTCTCTAATTTGTGTAATTAACAGCACCTGTAACTTACCTGTGGCACCTAACAGGTGTTGGCAATAACTAAATCACACTTGCAGCCAGTTCACATGGATTAAAGTTGACTCAACCTCTGTCCTTTGACCTTGTGTGTACCACATTGAGCATGGAGAAAAGAAAGAAGACCAAAGAACTGTCTGAGGACTTGAGAAACCAACTTGTGAGGAAGCATGAGCAATCTCAAGGCTATAAGTCCATCTCCAAAGACCTGAATGTTCCTGTGTCTACTGTGCGCAGTGTCATCAAGAAGTTTAAAGCCCATGGCACTGTGGCTAATCTCCCTAGATGTGGACGGAAAAGAAAAATTGACAAGAGATTTCAAGGCAAGATTGTGCGGATGGTGGATAAAGAACCTTGACCAACATCCAAACAAGTTCAAGCTGCCCTGCAGTCCAAGGTTACAGCAGTGTCAACCCATACTATCCGTCGACGTCTGAATGAAAAAGGACTGTTTGGTAGGATACCCAGGAAGTCCCCACTTCTTACCCCGAGACATAAAAAAGCCAGGCTGGAGTTTGGCAAAACTTACCTGAGAAAGCCTAAAACGTTTTGGAAGAATGTTCTCTCTTTTTGGGCAAAGGCATCAACATAGAGTTTACAGGAGAAAAAAAGAGGCATTCAAAGAAAAGAACACAGTCCCTACAGTCAAACATGGCGGAGGTTCCCTGATGTTTTGGGGTTGCTTTGCTGCCTCTGGCACTGGACTGCTTGACCGTGTGCATGGCATTATGAAGTCTGAAGACTACCAACAAATTTTGCAGCATAATGTAGGGCCCAGTGTGAGAAAGCTGGTCTCCCTCAGAGGTCATGGGTCTTCCAGCAGGACAATGACCCAAAACACACTTCAAAAAGCACTAGAAAATGGTTTGAGAGAAAGCATTGGAGACTTCTAAGGTGGCCAGCAATGAGTCCAGACCTGAATCCCATACAACACCTGTGGAGAGATCTAAAAATGGCAGTTTGGAGAAGGCACCCTTCAAATATCAGGGACCTGGAGCAGTTTGCCAAAGAAGAATGGTCTAAAATTCCAGCAGAGCATTGTAAGAAACTCATTGATGGTTACCGGAAGCGGTTGATCGCAGTTATTTTGGCTAAAGGTTTTGCAACCAAGTATTAGGCTGAGGGTGCCAATACTTTTGTCTCGCCCATTTTTGGAGTTTTGTGTGAAATGATCAATGTTTTGCTTTTTGCTTCATTCTCTTTTGTGTTTTTTCATTGAAGACAAATGAAATGAAGATAATAATACCAAAGAATTTGTGATTGCAATTATATTGATAGATAGATAGATAGATACAGTTAGGGCCAGAAATATTTGGACAGTGACACAAGTTTTGTAATTTTAGCAGTTTACAAAAACATGTTCAGAAATACAATTATATATATAATATGGGCTGAAAGTGCACACTCCCAGCTGCAATATGAGAGTTTCCACATCCAAATCGGAGAAAGGGTTTAGGAATCATAGCTCTGTAATGCATAGCCTCCTCTTTTTCAAGGGACCAAAAGTAATTGGACAGTGGACTCTAAGGGCTGCAATTAACTCTGAAGGCGTCTCCCTCGTTAACCTGTAATCAATGAAGTAGTTAAAAGGTCAGGGGTGGATTCCAGGTGTGTGGTTTTGCATTTGGAAGCTGTTGCTGTGACCAGACAACATGCGGTCAAAGGAACTCTCAATTGAGGTGAAGCAGAACATTCTGAGGCTGAAAAAAAGAAAAAATCCATCAGAGAGATAGCAGACATGCTTGGAGTAGCAAAATCAACAGTTGGGTACATTCTGAGAAAAAAGGAATTGACTGGTGAGCTTGGGAACTCTAAAAGGCCTGGGCGTCCACGGATGACAACAGTGGTGGATGATCGCCGCATACTTTATTTGGTGAAGAAGAACCCGTTCACAACATCAACTGAAGTCCAGAACACTCTCAGTGAAGTAGGTGTATCTGTCTCTAAGTCAACAGTAAAGAGAAGACTCCATGACAGTAAATACAAAGGGTTCACATCTAGATGCAAACCATTCATCAATTCCAAAAATAGACAGGCCAGAGTTAAATTTGCTGAAAAACACCTCAAGAAGCCAGCTCAGTTCTTGAAAGGTATTCTATGGACAGATGAGACAAAGATCAACCTGTACCAGAATGATGGGAAGAAAAAAGTTTGGAGCAGAAAGGGAACGGCATATGATCCAAGGCACACCACATCCTCTGTAAAACATGGTGGAGGCAACGTGATGGCATGGGCATGCATGGCTTTCAATGGCACTGGGTCACTTGTGTTTATCGATGACATAACAGCAGACAAGAGTAGCCGGATGAATTCTGAAGTGTACCGGGATATACTTTCAGCCCAGATTCAGCCAAATGCTGCAAAGTTGATTGGACGGCGCTTCATAGTACAGATGGACAATGACCCCAAGCATACAGCCAAAGCTAGCCAGGAGTTCATGAGTGCAAAAAAGTGGAACATTCTGCAATGGCCAAGTCAATCACCAGATCTTAACCCAATTGAGCATGACTTAAGACGGAAAGACCCACAAACAAGCAAGACCTGAAGGCTGCGGCTGTAAAGGCCTGGCAAAGCATTAAGAAGGAGGAAACCCAGCGTTTGGTGATGTCCATGGGTTCCAGACTTAAGGCAGTGATTGCCTCCAAAGGATTCGCAACAAAATATTGAAAATAAAAATATTTTGTTTGGGTTATGTTTATTTGTCCAATTACTTTTGACCTCATAAAATGTGGAGTGTTTGTAAAGAAATGTGTACAATTCCTACATTTTCTATCAGATATTTTTGTTCAACCCTTCAAATTAAACGTTACAATCTGCACTTGAATTCTGTTGTAGAGGTTTCATTTCAAATCCAATGTGGTGGCATGCAGAGCCCAACTCGCCAAAATTGTGTCACTGTCCAAATATTTCTGGCCCTAACTGTAGATAGATAGATAGATAGATAGATATAATAGACAGATGAAAAGAATAGATAGATATGGAAAGGATAAATACATACGTTGATACATGTAAAATGCCTATGTAATATCCCACCCCCCTATATATTGTAAGCTTGCACCCTTTAAGTGCCTTTCATGCGGCACTAAAGAGTGTTTTAGCCTTGAATTTAGCTAAAAATAATTATTCAAAAAAAACATTGTAGGGTCACCCCAATTTGGAAAACCAGCCAAAGTAAAGCTGACATCTGGGGTCTGGTATTCTCAGGGTGGGAATGGCCATGGTTATTTGCCCTCCCAGCCTAAAAATAGCTGGTCACAGCTTCCCCAAGACTGGTGCCTCCCTTAGATATGCCTTCTTGCAGCCCAGGTGCATTGCCAAACA
>JARQOC010000003.1:169586094-169689627 GCA_033576535.1 Allobates femoralis
CCATTCTAACACCTGGATACCTTTATTTTTGAACCATTCCATTGTAGATTTTGCTTTATGTTTGGGATCATTGCCTTGTTGGAAGATAAATCTCCGTCCCAGTCTCAGATCTTTTGCAGACTCCAACAGGTTGTCTTCCAAAATGGTCCTGTATTAGGCTCCATCCATCTTCCCATCAATTTTAACCATCGTCCCTATCCCTGCTGAAGAATAGCAGACCATGATACTGCCACCACCATGTTTGACAGTGGGGATGTTGTTTTGAGAGTGATGAGCTGTGTTGCTTTTATGCCGAACAGATTGTTTTGCATTGTGGCCAAAAACTTCGATTTTGGTTTCATCTGACCAGAGCACCTTATTCCACATGTTTGGTGTGTCTCCCAAGTGGCTTGTGGAAAACGTCAAACGAGACTTTTTATGGATATCTTTGAGAAATGGCTTTCTTCTTGTCACTCTGCCATAAAGGCCAGATTTGTGTAGTGTACGACTGATTGTTGTCCTATGGACAGACTCTCCCACCTCAGCTGTAGATCTCTGCAGTTCATCCAGAGTGATCATGGGCCTTTTGGCTGCATCTCTGATAAGTCTTCTTCTTGTTCGAGATGAAAGTTTAGAGGAATGGCCGGGTGTTGGTAGATTTGCAGTGGTCTGATACTCCTTTTATTTCAATATGATCACTTGCACAGTGCTCTTTAGATGTTTAAAACTTGGAAAATCTTTTGTATCCAAATCCGACTTTAAACTTCGGCACAACAGTATCTCGGATCTGCCTGGTGTGTTCCTTGGTCTTCATGATGCTCTCTGCACTTGAATCAGAACCCTGAGACTATCACAGAGCAGGTGCATTTATACGGAGACTTGATTACACACAGGTGGATTCTATTTATTATTACCAATCAGTTAGGACAACATTGGATCAATCAGAGATCCTCACTGAACTTCTGGAGTGAGTTTGCTATACTGAAAGTAAAGGGGCCGAATAATATTGCACACCCACTTTTCAGTTTTTTTATTTGTTAAAAAACTTTAAAATATCATAAATATATTTTGTTCCACTTGTTTGATTCTTCACAAAAAATTTAGAATTTATATCTTTATGTTTGAAGCCTGAAATGTGACAAAAAGTTCAAGGGGACCAAATACCTTCTCAAGGCACTGTATATACCCTTAAACTAGAGTTATGTTACTCAAAATAGTTAATAAATAACAATTCCCCACGTCTACTTTTCATCAGCATCATTTTTAAGACTTTTTTTGTTAGGAAATTAGAAGAATTCAAAGATTATCAGTAATAATGAGCAAATCTACTCGTCACTATTCAGTACTCGCATGGATACACGGCATTTGGTCTACTTTGTCTTTGCCGAGAATTTTGTTCGCACCTCGCAAGATTTGAGTGTCATACCCAGCATGTTTAGCACCTGATTTTCAGGCACTTAACATGCTGGGTTTGCTTGTCAACCACAGAAATGCCATAGTCATCTTAGTTGTGGCATTCTGTGATTGACTGCCCACCCAGCATCATAGGGGCTATATAGGCCCTGCTGCCATTTTGCGTATATTGCATCTGGAAACAGCGTAGTGTGAGCGTAGGGACAAAGCAAGCAGCGTTTAAGGAGAGTGTTTCTGCCACCTAAATATAACACAACAGCTCTTTTAAGAGCTGAGTATAAAGTAGGAAGAGTTTTTGGAGCTGGAAGAGAAAGCAGAGTAGCGTTCCAGCACCTGCATATTATACCAACAGCTCTTTTATGAGCTACATTAATTCCCTGCTACCTGAGTATAGTATAGAGAGAGGTTTTGGAGCAAGGTGAGACAAAGAAGGATAGTGATTCAGGTCCTGCAGGTTATACCAACAGCTCTTTTTAGAGCTACATTTTCACCACCTATTGTGTACAATGTAACTGAGTAGTCCCATGTTTTGGTGTCCTGGAAAAACTACTGAGCCTTCTGCCATCCATAATTTATGGGGTCACATTTTGCTTGACCTGTTACAAAAAGTCCAAATTATTAACAGTATACTAGTGATCTACTTAAAGTGCTGTTAAATAGGGTAACCCCATTTGTTGATGTCCTTTAAAAACCAGTGGGCCTTCTGCGCCCATAATTTTAGGAGTTACATTTTGCTTGGACTTTGAAAAAAAGTTGAGAATACATACAGCGTACTAGTGAGCTACTTCAAATACAGTACTAATATTATGTAAGAAGGGAACTGGCATCACCAATGTTAAGGTGCAAGCAAAAAAAACAATCTATTACAAAAAGAGAAATTGCTGCAGCACTAAACATAATATGAATGTGGAAGAGCTAATGGCCAATGACTAAGGGATAACAATGAAACACAGGGCAATATGTACAGCTAAAAGGGGTATATGAAATAGGATGACAGTAAATACTGCACTAGAAAAAAGAAAAGAGAGACTTAGCTTCAACATTGGCGCCACTGTGGAAGAGCCCGGTAACTACGCCAAAGTGCTCTCATCTTACTGGGTCCTACGCTAACACTCTATGCTGTGTACTACTGCTTGGATGGGTTTATGAGCCTGTGAATGCAGTTAAAATCAGCTGGGATGGTGTGTCTCAGGACCAGAGCTACAGCAAAATGGAGGGGCAGGTGTAGCTACAGGGCGGGGGAATGGTGCACAGTCCAAAAAAAGTCTAATATTATATAAGAAAGGGAATGGCATCACCAATGTAAAGGTGCAAGCAAAAAAACAATCTATTACAAAAAGAGAAATTGCTGCAACACTAAACATAATATGAATGTGGAAGAGCTAATGACCAATGACTAAGGGATAACAATGAAACACAGGGCAATATGTACAGCTAAAAGGGGTATATGAAATAGGATCACAGTAAATACTGCACTAGAAAAAAGAAAAGAGACTTAGCTTCAACATTAAATACAGTACTACCATTTTTTGTTGTCAAGTAAAAACTGAAACCTCGGCACCCTAAGTTTGGGGTTACATTTTTCTTGTTACCTGAAGTATTTACCATATGCGTTCAAAAAATCAATACGCCAAAACCTGACAATAAGAAACAGGGATGTGGACGTGGGTGTTTTGTTGACTGTGGTGTCTGCCTAGGCAGTGTGACAGGTCACAAGAAGGCTGTTGTATCTACTTTTAGGTTCCTGTCACAAATTCTTGTCTGCGCCGTAATGATTTGTTGAAGCTAGAACTGCACGAACAGGTTCTGCGTTGGATGGTAGCAATGTTTGTAGTCAGTTCACAAGCACCAAATTTTCCACACAGTCCAGTCTCAATAGCCAAGAGGCTGAGCCAGCAAATCCTCAACCTGGTCCTCCTTCCTCCTCCCATCATGAGTCCAAGGAGACATGACTCCAAACTTGGCGACTTCAAGGATATCTTTGTTGGGGAACGTCAATTACTGTCTCAATAGGTGGAGAATGATGATGAGACACAGTTGTCATCAAGTCAGCCTAAAATCTCAACTCAGAAGGAGGATCAGATTAAGGAATTGGAAAACAAAGTGGTTGCTGATGAGACCACTTATCCAACCTTTCCCAGTGGCACACATGGTGAGCACAGCAGCATAGTGGGAGATGGATCTGTAGCACCAAAACAGGCAGGAAGGAGTAGTGGATTGACTAGAGTGAGTCAACTGCTCCCAAGAGAACCCCCACTTGACCAGATACCAAGCCAAGGGGCATTCTTCCACCGTATGTCAGTTTTTTTCTGATAATCCTTCAAACAAAAACACTTATCTGTAGCATCTGCCATACCAAGCTGAGCAGAGGCAAGAAGAATGCCAACCTGAACACCAGTAGCATGGTCAAGCATATGGCAGCCAAGCATCCCAGTATGTGGGAGGAACACCTGTGTACAAAACCTGTGTCTCAGGGTGAATCCACATCCACTTCTCCTGGGCTACATCCTTCCCAATCTGATGTCCAGGAAGGAGGCGCTCATACCTCCTGCCCACAACCTGCAGTTATACAGACACAGCAATAAACAGCATCCCTGTTCACTCATTTGTCCCTGCCCCAGATGTTGGAAAGAGAGCGTAAATACCCTGCCATGCACCCACAGGCACAAGCAGTAAACGAACACATTGCCAGATTGCTAGCCTTGGACATGTTGTCAGCTCAGCTTGTGGGAACAGAGTTTTTTAACAACCTCTTAGCATTGGCCGCATTATGGTACTCGGTTCCCAGCCACCACTATTTTGCCCCGTGTGCCATTCCTGCGTCACATAAGCATCTGTCAAACAATATCAACTGTGCTCTGACCAACACCATAACTTGGAAGGTCAACCTAACAACAGACAAGTAGAAAGGTTGTTGTGGACAAGGATGATACATTTCTCTGATGGCACACTGGGTGGACCCGGTGGAGGATGGGACAGAGTAAGATCCTGGGACTTCACACATCCTACCCACATTAAGAATAGCGGGCCCAACTTCTATCAGGTTTCTGTCTCCTTGTATGCCAGTTCCTGTCTCCCCTCCTTCTCCTCCTGCTCCTCACTGTCTACTAAATTAACCTCCCCATCACTCCCAAGCTGGGAGCTTTGCAGCTGTGTCTCGGAGAAGCGACAACACGCTCTACTGAAGCTCATCTATTTAGATCATAACCCCACACTGCAGAAGAGCTGTTGCAAGGGATAAAAGACCAGACCAGTCAGTGACTCCCCCCACTGAACCTCCAACTGGGTCTGACTGTGTACTCGGCCAGCTGGTACACATTCCATGCATGGTTCCAGTGCTGAACTTGTACAACAGTTTTGAAAAACATACTCTAACTTGTTGTGCCTAGTTGGCAAGGAATGCCGTGTCAGCGCCCATTTCAGAATGTCATCTCATGCTTTTGCTGGTCTTACAGCATTGCAGCTGCACTTGAATTGGCCTCATCGCTGAAAGGTTTGGGATCTGCCCACACAATGGAACTCATCATTAGAGATGAGCCACCACCCTAGTGTTCGAAATCGATTTGATTCGTTCAATTGGGGGGGATGGTGTTTGTCGAATGTTTGTCGAACACCGTCAAACACCATTAGGCAAACACAAACACATAGAAAACACCTTCTAAGGTGTCAAAAAGGTGACAAACTGCTCAGAAGACACAACAAACACATGGAAAAGTGAGAAGTACATATAAAAATGGGAAAAGAAAAGAGCTGAATGAGTAAAAGGAGGAGGAGACACAGATATAGGCATGTCATGCCCTTCTAAAATCATGTCAAGCACATTGAGGGGACTCCAATAAGAGTCTCCATTTTTTCCAAAAATTTGGGCACAGACACCACTTAAGTGGCATCAATTGCCCCACAGTTGCAAACTTTAAAAGGTTACTGTCATGAAGCACAATCAAAAATCCACAAGCCTTTAGTCTCCCCAGGATGACACAGGGGTAGAAAAGTCCTTGCGGATCCATGACTTGTTCATCTTGATGAATGTAAGTCTGTCCATATTCTGGCTGGACAGATGCGTGCGCTTATCTGTCAGCACACCACCACCAGAGAACTCTTGCTGGCATGACAGGATCTCCAAGGTGTGAGCGGCCAGCTCAGGCCATTTTTCCAGATTGGAAGCCCAAAATGAGAAAGGCTCCAGTTCCCCAGTCATGGCATCGATGTTCACTTGGAGATACTCCTGTGAGATTCACTCTGTATACCACTGCTGTTTTGTGGAAAAGCCGATCTAAGATTGTGTAACAGCTTCTGCTGATACTCCTGCATGCGTGCGTCCCTTTCTATGGCAGAAATTATTTTGCCAAATTTTGTCTTGTACCGAGGATCTAAGAGTGCAATCCAGTAGTCGTCATTACTTCTAATTCGGACAATCTGAGGGTCATGTTGCAGGTAGTGCAGCAAGAAGGCGTTCATGTGTCTTGTGCATCCAGGAGGACCAAATCCTTGTTGTGTTGGTGGCAGAGAGGTGAATGAGAATCATGCCCTCTCCCCCCAACCTCTGCCCTCTCCCCCCAACCTTGCACAACAGAAATGTCATCAAGGTCTCCCTCATCTGCTGGGTCTTCCATGCCCATCGCCAGTTTGTCCTCCATTTCTTCCTGGGCTCCTGCACCTTCCTCAACAGTTTGGCTGCAACATTGTGCCCTCGTTAATCCCTCTCCCCCACCCTCCCATGCCTGCCGTCTTGATGCTACCGATTGTGAGGACCTTGGTGATCTTGTTATCCCTTCCGCATAGGATTCCTCTTGTATTTCCTGTACCTCCTCTTGTCCCACCTGACTCTGAATACTGTTTAGAGTGTGCTCCAGCATGTAGACGACTAGAATAGTCATGCTGATAATGGCATCGTCAGCACTAAAAACATCATCGTCACCATTTCAAAACTGTGCAGAAGGGTGCATAGGTCCTTGATCTGAGACCACTCCTGCAGCGTGATCGGCCCCACCTCTGGATCTCGTTGGCCCAGGCTTTACGTGATAATGTATTGCAACAGGGCTCGGCTGTGCTGCCATCGTTCCTGCAACATGTGCAGAGTGGAATTCCAGCATGTCGGCACATCGCATTTCAGCCGGTGAACCGGCAGGCCGAAAGACTTCTAGAGCGATGCAAGTCGTTGAGCTGCGGGATGCGAATTCCGTAATTGAGCACATAGCGACTGTGCCCTCTGCAAAAGCCCATCTAGGCCGGGATAGTGTGTTAAAAATTGCTGGACAACCAAGTTCAACACGTGAGCCATACAAGGCACGTGTGTCACATTGCCCCGGCAAAGGGCCGCACCCAGGTTTGCAGCATTGTCGCACACGGCCTTCCCTGGCTGCAGGTTGAGTGGAGACAACCATTGCTGAAACTCGGTCTCCAGAGCTGACCACCACTCCTCAGCTGACTCACATTTCCCAGACATTTCAAGGTAAACACCGCCTGATGGTGTTGAGCTCTGCTGCCAGCATAGTAAGGAGGTGTGCAGGATTCCTTGTGCGCAGTTACAACGCGGGTGGCATTACCAGACAGGCTTTGGGTGCAGGAGGAAGACGAAGGATCAACGAGGTTGAGGAGGCAGAAGCAGTGGAGGAACTGCTACGTACCGAGGATTGACGCACAACTCGTGAAGAAGGCAAGACTTGTACAGCAGACCCTTCTCCAGCTCTCACCATAGATACCCAGTGCCCAGTCAGCGACATGTAATGCTCCTGTCCATGCTTACTGGTCCAAGTGTCTGTGGTGAAATGCACCCTGTCACATACAGAATTTCTCAAGGAAGCGGTGTTGTCTGCGACATACTGGTGTAGCGCAGGCACGCCTTTCTTGGAGAAGTAGTGGTGACTGGGCATCTGGTACTGGGGCACTGTGATGGACATAAGGTCTCTAAAATCCTCTGTGTCCACCAGGCGGAAAGGCAGCATTTCTGTAGCCAACAGCTTGCAGATGGTGAAATTCAACCGCTTAGCTTTGTCATGACTAGGAGGAAATGGTCTTTTACTTGTCCACATCTGAGAGACAGAGGGCTGGCTGCTGTGCTGAGACCGGGTTGAGTAGGGTGTCCCCGGCAAACTGCTGGTCTGTGAGGAAGGTGCAGGCGGAGATATAATGTTGCCTTCATCCAAAGGTGGTGCTCTTGATGTCTGAGAGAGCTCAACACCAGAAGCATTTTCCACGTCATAAACAAGTGACGACCTGGCAATCACACTGCCTGTTGCGGGTAAAGAGGTGGAAGTCTGCATCCAAAAGCATGTGTGACAGCTGTCTCCACAGTCACAGAGGATGAAGAGCACGCGGATGGGGCAGATGGTGGTAGGCCCGCCTCGCTAGCCTGCATTGTAGCACAGTGGGCTTCCCACTGCAACTCGTGCTTCATATCCATGCGACGGTTCATGCATGAAATACTTAAACAATTGAGTTTTTGGCCTCTACTCAGAGATTGGTGACAAATCTTACAGATCACATGAGTTGGGTGATCCTTGGCGATGTCAAAAAAGGCCCAGGCTAGGCAAGGCTTAGAGCCCATGCGACCTGCAGAGCCACCACGACATCGCTGAGCGGGTTGACAGATTACCGGGAGGGGCTGGTGAGGACCCAGCGGTCATGGTGCACATTGTCACAAATGACAAAGTTAGAGGTAGGTGGAAGGTCCTTAAAGATGATTTCAGGGAATTAGGCTGCAAGCTTAAGGCAAGGACCTCCAAGGTAGTATTCTCTGAAATACTGCCTGTACCACGTACCACACCAGAGAGGCAAAGGGAGATTAGGGAGATAAATAAGTGGCTCAGGAATTGGTGTAGGAAGGAGGGGTTTGGGTTCCTGGAGAACTGGGCCGACTTCTCTGTTGGCTACAGGTTCTATGCTAGGGACGGGCTGCACCTCAATGTGGAGGGTGCAGCTGTGCTGGGGAGAAAATGGCTAGAAAATTGGAGGAGTGTTTAAACTAGGGATTGGGGGGGGGGGTATATTCATTGTATAGGAGGGGAAGATAGTGTAAATAGTAACCTGGGCACAAGTAATAAAATTGGGGGTGGCATGGGGGGTGGGGTTAGAACAGTCAATCTAGTAGGAAGGAATAGAGGTAAAGAGAGATGCATAAAGTGCATGTACACTAATGCCAGAAGCCTCACCAACAAAATGGAGGAATTAGAATTGATTTTGTTGGAAAATAATTATGACATGGTGGGGATTTCGGAGACTTGGCTGGACGAGAGCCATGACTGGGCTGTTAATTTACAGGGCTATTGTCTGTTCAGAAATGACCGTACAAATAGGCGAGGAGGGGGCGTATGTTTATACGTAAAATCATCCTTAAAACCCATCCTGCGTGATAATATAGGTGAATCTAATGGAAATGTAGAGTCCCTGTGGGTGGAGATAAGGGGATGGGGAAAAAAAATAAATTACTGATAGGGGTTTGTTATAAGTCCCCAACAATAATGGAAGTGGAGGAGAATATCCTCATAAAGCAAATAGATGAAGCAGCGACTCAGGGAGAAGTTATTATTATGGGGGACTTCAACTACCCTGAAATACATTGGGGATCAGAAACCTGCAGTTCCAGCAAGGGTAATAAGTTTTTGAAAACTATGAGAGACAATTACCTTTCACAACTGGTTCAGGACCCAACAAGAAGGGGGGCACTGCTGGACCTAATATTAACCAACAGGCTGGACCTCATATCAAATATACGGGTTGGAGGTCACTTGGGTAATAGTGATCATAACTTAATAGGCTTTCAAGTCCTTTACTAAGACGTGTAGTAGAGGGGCTACAAGGACACTAAACTTCAGGAAGGCAAATTTCCAACCGTTGAGAGATGATCTTAGTGCAATAAACTGGGACGATGTCCTGAGACATAAAAGTACACAACACAAATGGGAGATGTTTATTAGCATCCTGAATAGGACCTGTGCACAATATATACCCTATGGGAATAAGCATGCTAGAAATAGGAGGAAACCACTATGGCTAAATAAAGCGGTAAGAGGTGCAATATGTGACAAAAAGAAAGCATTTAGGGAATTAAAGCAAGTAGGTAGTGATGAGGCATTAAATAAATACAGAAAATTAAATAACATTTGTAAAAAGCAAATCAAGGCAGCAAAGATTGAGACAGAGAGACTCATTGCCAGAGAAAGTAAAAAGAATCCCAAAATATTTTTTAACTACATAAATAGTAAGAAACTAAAAATTGATGGTGTTGGCCCCTTTAAAAATAGTCTGGGTGAAATGGTGGATGAGGATGAGGAAAAAGCCAATATACTAAATTTACTTTTTTTCCACAGTATTTTACAAGAAAATCCCATGACAGACAATATGATCAGTGATAACAAAAATTCTCAATTAAATGTCACCTGCTTAACCCAAGAGGAAGTATGGCATCGTCTAAAAATCACTAAAATTGACAAATCCCCGGGCCCGGATGGGATACACCCCAGAGTGCTGCAGGAATTAAGTACTGTCATAGATAGACCATTATTTTTAATATTTAAAGATTCCATAATAACAGGGCCTGTACCACAGGACTGGCGTATAGCAAATGTGGTGCCAATATTCAAAAAGGGGACAAAAACTGAACTTGGAAATTATAGGCCAGTAAGCTTAACCTCTACTGTGGGTAAAATCCTAGAGGGTTTTTTAAGAGATGCTATACTGGAGTATCTGAAGAAAAATAACCTCATAACCCATTATCAACATGGTTTTACAAGGGACCGTTCCTGTCAAACTAATCTAATAAGCTTCTATGAAAAAGTAAGTTCTGGACTGGACCAAGGAAATGCAGTGGATGTGGTGTATATGGACTTTTCAAAAGCTTTTGATATGGTGCCACACAAAAGGTTGATACATAAAATGAGGGCAATGGAGATAGGGGAAAATTTGTGTAAGTGGGTTAAGAACTGGCTTAGTGATAGGAAACAAAGGGTGGTTATTAATGGAACACACTCAGAATGAGTCACAGTTAACAGTGGGGTACCACAGGGGTCAGTGTTGGGCTAGCTTCTATTTAATATATTTATTAATGACCTTGTAGGGGGCATACAGAGTAGAATCTCAATATTTGCGGATGACACTAAACTCTGCAGGGTAATCAATACAGAGGAGGACAATTTTATATTACAGGAGGATTCATGTAAACTAGAAGCTTGGGCTGCTAAATGGCAAATGAGCTTTAATGGGGATAGATGTAAAAGCCATGCACTTGGGCAGAAGAAACAAAAGGTATAATTATGTGCTTAATTGTAAAACACTGGGCAAAACTGTCACTGAAAAAGACCTGGGTGTATGGGTAGATGACAAACTCACATTTAGTGGCCAGTGTCAGGCAGCTGCTGCAAAGACAAATAAAATAATGGGATGCATTAAAAGAGGCATAGATGCTAATGAGGAGAACATAATTTTACCTCTATACAAGTCACTGGTGCGACCACACTTAGAATACTGTGTACAATTCTGGTCTCTGGTGTATAAGAAAGACATAGCTGAACTAGAGCGGGTCCAGAGAAGAGCGACAAAAGTCATTAGAGGACTAAGGGGTCGGCAATACCAAGACAGGTTATTAAACTTGGGGTTATTTAGCTTGGAAAAACGAAGGCTTAGGGGTGATCTTATAATTATGTATAAATATATGAGGGGACAGTATAGAGACCTTTCTAATTATCTCTTTACTCTTAGGCCTGAGACTGGGACAAGGGGACATCCTCTACATCTGGAGGAAAGAAGGTTTAATCATAATCACAGACGCGGATTCTTTACTGTAAGAGCAGTGAGACTATGGAACTCTCTGCCACATGATGTTGTAATGAGTGAGTCACTACTAACATTTAAGAAGGGCCTGGATGCCTTTCTTGAAAACTATAATATTACCGGTTATACATACTAGATTCTTTGATAGGGCGTTGATCCAGGGAACTAGTCTGATTGCCGTACCTGGAGTCAGGAAGGAATTTTTTCCCCCAATGTGGAGCTTAGTGTTGCCACATGGGTTTTTTTTGCCTTCCTCTGGATCAACATGTTAGGCTATGGGTTGAACTAGATGGACTTAAAGTCTTCCTTCAACCTTAAAAAACTATGACATCTGCTCAGAGGCAGAGTTGTGGCTGTGGATGCTGTTGTGGACGTGCTTCCAGTACTCCGTCTCTGTCCAAGAAGGCGCAACCGAACCTCGATGTCACTATCATCCTCCTCCACGTCCTCTGCTGACCTCATCGACTGGCTGACTGTGGGTTGACACTAAGTGGGATCTCCAACCTCATCATTACCCTGTGTGTTATCACATCCCTCGTCCTCAGAGACAACCTCTTCCTGCACTGACCGAAAAGTTAAGTTGTCGGTGCAATCAGGTATAGGAGTCTCATCAGCATCTTACTCATTGTCTCCACCAAGAGGAGTTACAGTTTGGGAATGAGTGTCTACATTATGCTCAGAACCTTCTTCATCTGGGCCTGGATCTGACTCATAAAGCTTCTGGGCATCAGTGCAGATCAGTTCCTCGTCTGGACTCACTGCAGCTTTGAAGCAGACCTCTGATTACCAGGCTATAGTGTGACTGAACAGCTCTGCAGACTCAACCATCTCTGTTACCCCATACTCATTAGGGCAGCTAGAGACTTGTGAGCTGGGGGGATGCAAGTGCAGAAGACTGGAGGAGAGAACACTTGATGGAGCACTTGAGATCCTTTCAAGCACCTGCTCATTTCGTGCCTCATCTACAATAGGTATCGATGGTCTTGTCCGTAAGAAAGGGATCATATCAGATTGTCCACGGAAAGAAGTAGACATCTTACTTTGGCTGGAAGATGGTCTTCTTTCAGCAGATGTTACTGTTGCTTTACCACATACCCGACGGACACAAACTTTTTTCCCCTTTCCACCACGCTGATTCCCCTTTCCACCATCAGCAGGCCTTTTGCCATTAATTTTGTATGTGACCAAATTGGCAACTCTGCAGTTGTTGGGGAAAAAAAAATAGGATGGAAATCGAGCAGAGCTGAGTGGCCAAACAGTGGTACTAGGCCCAAACTATTACCTGGGCTAGGTGCAGTTAAAAATTAGTCTGAACTAGACAGGCGGTGTAGCTGGTTTCACAACTGCACTACACCACTATCTAAATGACACTACTACTAGGCCCAAACTATTACCTGGGCTAGGTGCAGTTAAAAATTAGTCTGAACTAGACAGGTGGCGTAGCGTGTTTCACAAGTGGGCTACCCCACTGTCTAACTTGAGATTCGCTCACTATCTATCTAACACTTTATAGCGCCTACAGCAGCAGTAACGGTGCCTGACTGACACACAACTGCAGCACTGAGGAAATGGCGGCGATGGGGAAAATGGCTGGGTCTTATAGGGCAAGGACATGTGACTTACACAGCCAATGACTTATGCCCTTGCTTGTGTGCAAAAAATGCACTTTGCTTTGTGTCTGTGTGATTGGCTGACAGCCTTCACCACCCCACTGTATATGCAGTTAGGAGAAAAAAAAAATAGAGATCGGCATTATTTTTGCAGCACTGATCTAAACCCTGCCACCACCCCTCCCCGCACACTATACACTGAAACTCAATATTAACATTCATTAACAGTATTACTGTGAAAAGCCAGTTACACTTTTGGTGATCGAACCGTTATCGAACATAACCTCGAACTACCGAATTTGAAGCTAATTGTTTGCATTTGTCGAATGACTCGAGCACCGCTCAAAACAGCTCGAATTTGAGATTGGCGAGCATTTAAAAAAAAAAAAACACCGCTCATCTCTACTCATCATATTATCTGTTGTCAAGGATTAGTGAGCAGCAGAGGGAATTAGCTAAATAACAGCTTCAACATGCCCATCAGACTTACATTCAGCCATCGCACAACTGTTGAGTGGGCGTGGATCGCTGACATTTGTGAGGTTCTAGAAAACTTTGAGCAGTGCACCAAGATCATGAGCGGTGATGGTGCTATTATCAGTGTAATCATCCCGCTGCCCACTGCACAATCTGAAAGTGAAATCTTTGTGTTACATATTGACAGCCTTGCTGTATGGAAGTGCTGCTGCTGTGGTTTAAATGAAGCCTTTTTTTGTGAAGAGAGGAAGCTAATGAGCTGGAGCTGAAAGTGCAGGTGTGTGGAATGAATATGACTCATGGTTAGGTGAGCTGAGGGGCATGCCTGGGCTGGTTGCTCCCCACCCCTCGGCCATAAATGGGTCAGCTCACATCCACCTGATGTTGCAGATTGAGTTCACTTTTGGACTGTGACCTGATGTGAGCGGATTCTGATCCAGAGCTGCTGCTTTGCTCTCCATTGGAAGTTGTTGGGTTCTGTGGTCCATGGGTGGAGGTAGGGGCTTATGCTTAGGGCTTCTCAGGAGTTAGGGACTTAGGCTGGTGGCTCGGACCTCTTCACCTTTAGAGGTACCTTCGAGATCAGGGCGAGTCAGGAACCCCAGTATCAGGGCCAAAGCATGCTCCCCTGACCCCCTACGCCCAGCTCCCTCCTACGTCTGGGCACCCCAGTCCCCCCAGCGTGACACTTCCAATAAGTGATAATACCCAGCCGAGCTTCAGCCAACATTCTCACATTGGATGATGATGACGAAAAGAGGAAGAGGATGAGGAGAAAAAAAACTTGTTTGTCTGTGCTACAGAGGGGACTTTCAACCCCAGCTTTGTGTCTGCCCAGCATAGATGGCCTGAAGAGGAGGAGCAGAGGGAGGAGGCAAGGTGGCATGAGGAGGAGAGGATAGTTACAGTTAGTTCTGTTGGAGACACTGAACCCTTGGCTCTTTGTAGTCTGTCACACATGACACAGATCATGCCCAATTATCTTTCCAAAGATGCTCACGTGATAGATATTTTGGACACAAATAGTGGTTGTGCAACTTTCTCAACCCGTGGTACAAGGGGAAATTTCCTTCTCTCACCTCAGAGTCAGAAAAGGGTTGCACAATGGAATTAGTAAAGAGGACCATTGTAGATCAGTGTCCAGCATGGATGGCCTGAAGAGGATGAGCAGTAGAAGAGGCAGCAAGAGGAGAGCATGGCTAGTCTTCATTCTGTTGAGGACACTAAAACGTTGCCTCCTTGTAGTCTGGCACACATGGCACAGTTCTTGTCCTGCTGTCTTTCCCAAGACCCTCACATGATGCACATTTTGGCCACCACCAAATACTGGTTGTGCACCTTTCTTGACCCACAGTACAAGTAGATATTTTCTTCTTTCATTCCGGTGACAGAAAGGGTTTATAAAATGCAAACATACCTGAGGGCCATCATCGAAGAATTCCTAAAAAGATCACCCTCAGGGTACCGTCACACCTAGACATATCGCCGGCGATTCCATAGCGATTCACATGCGCGCGCACGTATTTGCGTGTCGCCTAGGGTCGCCGACGCTTATTTACATGAGAAGACAACTTAGGCGACGCTTGAGCGGCAACCCGAACGAAAATTGCCTGAGCGTCGCCCAAGGCCCAGGGACGATAAAGTCACTGGTCGCCGCTTCCGCGTCACACAGAGCCACCACATTAGCGATGTCGGCGTAATTTTGAGCAGCATCTCAGAGACAGGCTTTAACATAATGTTGTGTGATGCCTTGAAGACGTGTGATTGGTCATTATTTAATGTGTCCTTGTTCGCCGCGCCACATCGTTACATGTAAAGGCATGTGCGTATTGGCTCGGTGCTTTATAGACAACTCTCGTGTGATGTGTCGCGGATTATTGCTATACGCATTGGCGTTGCCAAGAAGGCAAAACGCAACGCTCGCGTGATGATTTCTTTTTTTTATAGTGAATTTGTACAGCGCTTTTATGTTATGTGTGTTGTGCTACTGCGTTGGCTAATAAAATCACTCTTGTGTTCTTGGTCTGGATAATTTTGGAGCCTTGAAATTATGTGTGTGCACATATATGTGTGTTTGCACTTATGTGGCATACATATGTATTGTTTACCTAAACATTTCCTTCTCCGTGTGTGTGAAGAATATATGTGCAATGCAACACATGTATATGTGGGATAACACACACAGGCACCATACAGTGTCACCACAAAGGCCTTTCCCTAGGTCCCGTACATATGTCCACAATGCTTATGTACCCCTTTAAATCTGAAATTATGTCACCATACCTTTGTGGTACACCATACTGGGACATGCATCTCTTTACTGGGACCAATAATCACTTTTGAGGACACAAAAGATGTACTTGTGGTATCGTGTCAACCTTTCGTACATAATAATGGTATGGCCTAAAACCCCGTTACAGGGGTAAGAAATATTAAACATATACATTCCTTCACAAAAACACGTACAAGAGTACATGGTATCCAAAAAACTTTTAATCCTAAAACACAGGACCAACATGATCCATACAAGTAAAGTGACAAACCCCATGAACGTGGTTAAAAAATTTTTTTTTTAAGAAAATAAACATAGGGTAGGAGAGGATGGGCATCTTGAGGGGAAGAGGTGTGATGGTCCCATTTGTAGGCCTCAATGAGGCGGTGTAATCGGGCCAGTTTGCCAGCCGCTTCTGCATGGGCCGCCTCCAGGTCCTGCAGGGATGGGCCACCACAGAGGATACAGAACATCAACATCAGCAACATGTTTAGGACACATAGCAGATGTGTTTTCATAGAAGTGTTTGCACTTACCAGGGGGCTGGGGAGCCACCATTTGGGGGGGAGGTGATGGCGAGGGGCTAACTGCCCAGTCCACCGCGTCGCTGGGAGGATTATCTGTAATGAGATCAGCATATGTGTATTTGTTAGCCCATAAGAAAGGTCCCTACATACAAATTAAGGGGAAACAAAAAGAAAGACAGATATAGTGCACAGTATATATGAGTAATATTGACATTACACACACCTTCTTGGCCACCTGTGGGGTCCGGAGGGGACACATCTGTCGGCGTTCCTGTCGGCGGTGTGCCTGGTGACCCGGGTTGGCTCTGTGGTGGTGTAGGTGGTGGTGGTCCTCCCGCAGGGGATGGGGGATGGTCAGGTCTTCTTTCCCTACCTGTTGAGGGAACAACATACTTTGTCACAACAATAACATGGCCTGATATGTGGGGACTGAATACACAGTGCTGTTTGAAGTTCATTAGGTCAGGATGAGTTAGATTGAAAGAATGGCAGGATACGCCAACATTATGTCATATGTGGGTAGGGTAAACATATGACAATATGTGGCTAGGTAAAGCAGACATATTTAAAGGGGAATACAGGATGTATGTGGATGAATCAGGTAGATGATCCTGCAGCTGCAGAGACATGAAGAAGCTGTCACATACATTGGCCCTATATATGTTGGGGTGTACAGTGGCATGTGCTGGCCTTCATATGTCTTTCGTTACACAGAAGGGGATGTGTATGTATTGTCAGGCTACTCACCCCTCATCCAGGCAATCCTGGCACGCAGTCTGGTGATGCGTCCGGGAGTTTTAAATTTCAGATCTGCAATCTTTTTGCAGATCTGTTTGTGCTTCTCAGAACCCCCAACCTGCTCTCAAGATGCCTCTGCACCCTCCGCAGGACATCCTGCTTGTGGAGTAGGGGATGTGTGTGGTGCTGGTGACACCAGTAATCCTTCTGGTCACAAGTGGCGATCAGCAGAAGAAGCTCAGGCTCTCCCCAAACTGCAGCTCTCCTGGGTGCCGCCATTTTGACTATTCTGCAGGGGAAGGAGAAAGCAGCAGAAAGGCGGCGCCAAAAGATTGACAACGCTCGGGCGAATGAACGCACTGGAGATATGTCACATGTTGACGGGGCCCAGAGGCGCAGCAAGAGCTACAGTATTCACTGTATGCTTTTGCGTCATGTAATACAGGAAGGCTGCCACTACAGCGCTCATGCAGACTTAAGTTGGTATGTAATGACAATTGCGTTTCTGTTTGTGCCACATCTCTGCACTTTTGAACACAGCCGCAAACACAGAGGCGACATCAATGCACTACTGTACAGTATGTACGCTCCTGGGTAATACACTTTGGACGCACACAGCATCAAATATGATGCTAAAGCACAAGACAACCAATCGGAACGCTCGAGCTGGCACCAATCCACGGAGACCGCCAGAGCTAGTAAATACACCCTGAAGTGCCTACCGGAATGGTATAGGCGATGTGTGCTGTCGCCTTTCACATCGCTCATGAGATGTTACACAGGGCGATCAGCACACATCGCCCAAGAATGGTCGCCTGGTTTCACAGCTCTGATGTGAAACCAGGCGACCGCTCAGACGTGTTGTCGTCTACCATTTACATTAGGCGACGCATTGGCGATGTTGGCGGCGACAGGCGTCGCCTGTGGAATTGCCGGCGAGATGTCTAGGTGTGACTGTACCCTCATATAACGCTGGTGGCAGAGGTACCTCCTCTTTTTATCACCAAGAATTACAAGGGAGGGACACGCACACCAGGTGCAACACAAGCGAGGGTAAAATGTGCAAAAACTGGGCCATTTTCAATGCACCGTCACATCAGAAAGGGCTATCTGTGGGTGTAGCAATGACAAGGAGGGAGAAGTTGACCAAGATGGTGAAAGATTATTTAAGTGACCATACCAGCATCCTGATGCTTCGGTTCCCTTTAACTATTGGGTGTCCAAGCTGCACACTTAGCCCAACCTCTCCTTGTATGCTTTGGAAGTGCTGGCTTGCGCTGCTGCTAGGGTGTTGCCTGAGCATGTTTTCAGTTCTGCTGGAACAATCATAACGGTTAGGTGCACACTCCTCTAAATGGAAAATGCAGACAGGCTTCCTCTCATAAAATTCAGCAAGGGATGGATTTCTCCTGAGTTTGTACACAAAATATCCCAACATCCATCAATTCCCATCCAAACTTATCTTGTTCTTAAATTAAAATCATACTCCTTCTACTGCAATATTTACTTCATGGTCAACAGCATCCTGCCAATGTTAAGAAATGAAATGGTTTTCATCTGAGGCCCTTGTCACAGTCTTTTCCTGTGTGTATGAAACAGCGCCCAGGCCTAATGTTTTTAAAGCTGATGCACATTCTGCACTGGCCCAACTACTGTAGTAGTCCCACTCTCTACCAATTAAAAGAAATAGTTCTGAGGCCCTACACAGGGTCTATTTGAGCATTTATTAGAGAACCTGATTCTGATATTTGGTTACGCACTTGGACATTGTGGCAAAGCACCATTGGCATGATGTGGCCTATGAGGTTCTTCAACTTAACTTTGTAACAATGCCCGTTACCTCAGTAATATACTCCACACACTTCTTTAGGTCTCAGCCTTACATATAAGAATATTATATGAGTAATAATAATGAAATATGCTCTATATACAGTTCCTGACAAACGTTATGTCGCTTATCTATGTTATGTAAATAAAAGCTTATAAACTGACATTAAATTCATCCATTGGTTTTATAAATTACTGTATTGAAAGCTGAAACCCTCCCAAATGTGGTTTAGGTTAAGAAAATATATTGGCATCAATGCTGAAATATTGGTCATTTAATGAACACAGAATGGTCAGATTTTGACAAGACAAAAGTTTTGTCGCCTGGTAATATAATGCACCCAATCCTAGTTTACATCCTCATCTGTGCTCTGTAAATGATCGGTTAATTAGTGGGTGTGTATAAAAAGAAACCCAGCACCCTAGACCTTCACTTGAACTGCAAATTGAGCTCTAACAATATACCAAAAATCCACCCTTCGATCAAAGCCTTGATTATCAAGAGGCTGAAGACCAGATCCACTGCGGAGGTGGCTGGCACCTTTAATGTGTCTCAGCGTCAAGTACAAAGAATTAAAAAAAGATTTGAAGTGACTGGAGATGTGTTTGACAAGCCCAGGTCTGGCAGACCTCGCAAGACAACTGCTTAGGAGGAACATTTGTTGACTAGAAAATCCAAAGCAAGCCCCTCTTCCACTGCAGCAAAGCTCCAACAGGCCTGGTCACCTCAAGTCCCTGTGTCACCTCCATGGTCGAATCAGTGCGCAGAAGCCAGTACTAAACAAAAGGCAAATAAAAAAGCATGTAGCATTTGCAAAGTCCCACAGCCTGCTAAACAGATGGACGCTGGAAAAGTGGCAGAAGGTGGATTTCTCTGATAAATCTTCAATAGAATTACACCAAAGCCACTGCAAATACTGCAGGAGACCTACTGGAGCCCGTATGGATCCAAATTTGGTGGTGGAAATATCATGGTCTGGGTTACATTCAGTATGGGGGTGTGCAATATATTTGCAAGGTGGGAGGCAATATCAATAGCCTAAAATATCAAGAAGTATTAGCTACCTATTACATTCCAAATCATAAAAGGGGTCAAATTCTGCAGCAGAATGGTGCTCCATCTCATACATCCATCTCTAAAACAAAGTTCCTCCAGGCGAAAAAATCAAGGTGCTCAAGTACTGGCCAGCCCAGTCACCCAACATGAACATCATTGAGCATGTTTGGGGCAAGATGAAAGAGGAAGCTTGGAAGACAAAACCAAAGAATCTAAATGAACTCTGGGAGGCATTTAAGACTGCATTCTTTGCTATTCCTGATGACTTCATTAATAAATTGCATGAATCATTGTTAAACCACATGGATGCATCCTTCAAGCTCATGGAAGTCACACAAAATATTATATATGACTCTAATAGCACCACAACTTCATTCACCAATGTTATGCAACATATACCGTATATACTCGAGTATAAGCCGAGTTTTTTAGCACAAAAATTGTCCTGAAAAGTGCCCCCCTCGGCTTATACTCGAGTCAATGTGCTGGCTGAGAGGGGGGAAGGGCGGTGATCGGGCGCTGTAGGAGGCGGGGGAGGCTTCAGAAGGAGCGGGCGGTCACGTGACGCCGCTCATTAGTGTAATGAATATGCACTGCATCTCCCTGTCCATTAGCGACAGGGGAAGCGGTGCATATTGCACTACACTAAGTCATCTCACCCCCCCTGCTGGCACACTGCCCCCCATCAGGATACAGACCCCCTCCTTGCCGCCGCACTGATCTCACCCTCTTACGTCCTGCAGGCAACGGGCGTCCTCCGTCCGCTCTTCTTGTCTGTATGCCGGCTTCTAATCCTGTGACCGGGCCTTTGAAGATGTCATCGCTGCTGCGCCGCTCACAGCAATAGAAGCCGGCATACAGACAAGAAGAGCGGACGGAGGACGCCCGTTGCCTGCAGGATGTCTGAGGGTGAGATCAGTGCGCGCGGCAGGGGGGGGCTCTGTATACTGATGGGGGGGCGGTGTGCCAGTAGGGGGGGCTCTATACAGAGATGGGGCCTGTATTCCAATGATGAAGGGCCTGTATATTACTGATGGGGCCTGTATACCATTGCTGGGGGCTGTATACCATGTATACCACTGCTGGGGGCTGTACACCACTGCTGGAGGCTGTATACCATTGCTCGGGGCTGTAATACCACTGATGGGGGCTGTAATACCACTGATGGGGGCTGTAATACCACTGATGGGGCTGTATACCAGTGATGGCGACTGTATACCAGTGATGGTGGCGACTCTATACTAGTTATGGGCACTATATACCAGTGATGACCGCTATATACCGGGATGGTGGGGTATATACCAGTCATAGGGGGCTTTATAACAGTATGGCGGACTTCTGCATTTCTTACCCTAGGATTATACTCAAGTCAATAAGTTTCCCTAGTTTTGGAGGGTAAAATTAGGGGACTCGGCTTATACTCAGGTCGGCTTATACTCGAGTATATACGGTATTTGTGTGTTAAGTTAATTATTTGTTTGAATATCACATTACTTTCTGTGGGTGACAAAACGTTTGTCTTGCGAAAATCTGACCATTCTGTGTTCATTAAATGATCAAAATTTCAGCATTGATGCCAATTTATTTTCTTAACCTAAACCACATTTGGGAGGGTTCCAGCTTTCAAAAGAGTAATTTATAAAAGCCATGGATGAATTTAATGTCAGATTATAAGCTTTTATTTACATAACATGGATAAGCGACATAACTTTTGTCATCCTTTTAAAAAGTGAAATTATACATAATACCTCTGTTGCCATATACCAAATACTGTTGACATACGCAGCACCCCAGTAGGTGGTTGGAACATGTGGGAAACAAAATGGTGTCTGAGTGTGAAACCTCTGACACTTCCCCAGTGTTTAATCTTTCACAATATACTGTGCAGGAAGCAGCACTGATGCCTCCTGCTAACAGAGTGCAGTTGCACATACACAACAAACATTCAGAAACCATTTACACTTTTTTGTCCTAGCGCAGTGTTCAGTTTTCCCTCTTCGGCGGCCGTCACACGGAACGATATCTTGCCCGATATCGTTTAAGCGATCTCCTTTTTGATCGCTTAAGCGATATCGGGCTTAAAATCGATGCATGTAATCAAGCGATTCACGATGTGAAATCGCTTGATCGTGACATCGCTGATCTGAGCTCCGGTTCTCAGATCTAGCGATGATCGATTTCACGATCTCCTTCATCGTGGTGTATGACACCACGATGAACGATCTCCCAGCGGCAGAGCCTATGCTGGGAGATGGTAACTATGGTACACGTTGGGTAACTAAGCGACGCGCGGCGCCTAGTTACCTGATGTGTACCATAGTTACCAGCGAGATCGCGGATCCACATCGCTGGTGAGTCTGTCTGTGTGACAGCTCACCAGCGATGTGAGCGATATTGTAAGCGATTGCGCGTGCACGTGATCGCTTACAATATCGCTATAGATATCTCAGCGTGTGACGGCCGCCTTCAACATATATGTGTAGTTCCAAATAGTTTCTTAGAGGATACATATGCAATAGCAATTTACAGACTATTCCCATGCTGTGTCGTTTATCCTTGGGGTAATATGCTCCGCAGACCTATTCAGGATTGGAACACACATCAAAAGGAGAAAAACATGTGGAGCCAAATTGCTTTTAAAGTTTGCATTTAAAATTACCGGGCGCTGTGTGATGAGTGGTGTGTCGCGCCAAAAGTGACATCACCGACGGTGGATGGCGACTGTGCATGCGCCAGTCCTAACGATCTGGTTGGTTGAGCGCAGCACGTGACTGCTAGGTGTATGCGGATATAAACTCCGCTATTGTATTTTATTACCACTCCTCATGATGAAGCATATGCCTGTTTAAAGAGCGTGAAACGTACGTAAGGAGTCTGATACTGAGGGTGTCCCCTCTTTTCTTTATCCTGCACTGGCACCTTATCTATTAGATGGCATAGCGCTATTGAAACTGTATGTAACTTGTATGCACTTTATGGGATGTTGCAATATGTGAGTTGTGAGCTGCCAGTCTGAATTGATAGATTACTATGGTAGTCACATTTTTGTCCTATATGACAATGCATGTAAATTATCGGTCATCCTGTGATTGTATACTATGATGAATTACTGTTACGTGTATCCATCTGATTTGTAATGGATTATGTGCTATGTGCCTGTAAGTTATGCGCTCATTTTTCCTGCACAAGTGTGTTTAAATCTTGTCTTCATAATAAATTGAATTTTAAATGCAAACTTTAAAAGCAATTTGGCTCCACATGTTTTTCTCCTTTTGATGTATATTCTGTTAAGTGTTTGAGCAGCTCAGCTGATTAGGGATTCCCTAATAGCTGTATATATAGAACTATATGGAACATTTATATCTCACATATTGGAACACATCCATTCCCACACTGGGCTGTTTAGCTTAGCTCTGTACCAGTGACTATTCTTGGGGTAATACACTCTGCAAACCTATTCAGGTCACTGCCTGACACATAATGGAACATGGTATAGAGATGGGCTTGAAACCTGGTTCAATTTCATAACTGCAAAGTTTAGCAATGGCCTCATCTGCAATTTCTCTTGATGAATAACGTGCATATGCAATCCTCAGTTGACTTCACTAAAGGTTGCTGCTGACTGAAAATTATTCCTGGGTTGTCCCATATTTTTACTCAGATAGGGGATACATATTTGATAGCAATTTACAGTGACCGCTGTTGGCAGAACATCCCTGGGTTGTTCAGGAATCAAATTGAGACAACTGTCTCTCTTTCCCTAAATCATTGTTTCCATTAAATTTAGTCCAAAGTATTGTATGTTGGGATATGCTCCATTTCAGGATTTATCTTCTATACCTGAGAAATAGGTGTAATATGCTCTGAAGGTACTCAGGTCGCAGCCTGACATGTATTGTAACACATCCATTCCAACGCTGGGACATTTAGCTTAGCTCTGTACCAGTGACTATCCTTGGGATAACACGCTCTGCAGACTTATTCAGGCTGCAGCCTCTCACATATTGGAACACAGTACAGAGTTGAGCATAAAGGGAACCAACCACCCCAAATGACCCCCCCGGACTGTTAATATGTGTCCCTACACCCAGCACACACATTTGGGGCAATCGTTTTTGCTAAAAAAAACTGTTTAGTAGAAGCTAAGATATAGCTTTATAAACTTTAAAAAATGTGGCCGACTGGGTGTTACCTAGCTTGTCCTCCTGCAGTGTTCATGTGCCTGTCAGCCTCCTCTTCCCCCTCCCTTCAGTAAAGCCCTGCCCTTTCAGCCTCTCAGGTTTCAGCCTTTCAAGTGATCCTAAACCCAGAAACTGACCCCCCCTTATCTTTAGACCTGTCCCTGCACCCCCTCTTATCATTTCTAGCCATCCCTTTTGCAGAAAAAATTGCTTTCGTAAAGTAAGAGAAAAGGTTATAATACTTTGTCCTGTGTAAGTTCTCTCTTTCTGTGGAAGCCGAGATGGGACGGGCCTGTCTGCTGCTGCCTGGTAAATATGCATGCCCCTCTCTGCTTCTAAGAGCCTGGCCGCATCATGAAAGGGGGCGGGGCTCCGGCATGCGCGATTTAGCCCCGCCCCTTTCATGACGCGGCCACATTTTTTAAAGTTTATAAAGCTATATCTTAGCTTCTACTAAACAGTTTTTTTAGCAAAAACGATTGCCCCAAATGTGTGTGCTGGGTGTAGGGACACATATTAACAGTCCGGGGGGGTCATTTGGGGTGGTTGGTTCCCTTTAAAACCTGGTTCACTATCATAATTGCAAAATTTGGCAATTGTCTGCTCTGCAATGCGCCTTGTTAAATAGTGTGAGTATGCAAAGCCACAGTTGAGTCCACTGAAGTTTGCTGCTGACAAAAAAACATTCCTGGGATGTTCCACATTGTTACTTAGTTTGGGGATACATATTCAATAGCAGTTTATGTGGTGTTCTTACGGATCCAGTCACCACAGAGGCACTGCACCCCTGTTAGGGTGTAGTATCCCACTCTCAGGTAAGGGGGGTACAGACCGGTACTGGGACATACAGGCCAAACACTAGGAACCATTTAGTGGGGCTGGGTGGTGAAGGAAGTAGTTAGAGGGAGCACTAGGGAAGGAGTGAGGTCAGGAAGAACACACGTAGATGACGTGGGACATGTGAAAAAAGGGTATAAATAGATCAAGAAAGAACGCAGGAGAGATAGTTGAACCGCAGAGAGGAGAGGTGCTGCAGAGAGATAAAAGGAGAGTGGAGCAGCTAGAGTTGAGTTGGAGGGAAGCTAGATATAGATATTAGAAGCCTGTAGAGCATCCCCAGATGTGTTGACTGGTATGCAGCCACTTGTGCTATACCGTAGTGAGTTATATACCCTGCCTTCCTGTATACATCTAAATTAATCCTCAAAAGGACTGTTGTTTTGATGGATTTTGTATCCCAGCACCTACACTACCTAACAGACCCATAATCTGTCCCTCACTCAGCAGCATCTCTCCCTACACTAACTGACAATGTGGAGCAGAGTGACAAGCACAGCACCATCAGGTCTTATATAGACCTGATGACGCTGTGCGGCCAGCCAATCACTGTAATGCCGCAACCAACATGGCTGTGGCATTACAGTGTGTGGCAGCCAATCCCTGCATGTGTATGTGCAGAAAAAAATTTGTGTTTTAAGGAGCGCTCATACAGGAGGACCCAGGGCGTTATTAATTACACTCAGCTTTTATTCCACAATGCGTTTCAATGGCGGCACACCATCTTCATCAGGTGGGGGTTACAAAAGACCAAGGGAATGACATTATATAGATGTTAGTAAATTCACAACCAATCATGGACAAGTAATTACTTTCAAGTCATTTAACCCTTATGGTGGGTTTACACGCTCCAACGTCGGTCTGAAATTGGATCCGACGCCGCGGGAGCGCGCTTTTTCTGGCCAGATTTCCAAGATCGCATCGGAGATTTACACAGCGCGATATCGGCATACAACGTTTCTACGATGTCTACGTCCCCTTGTACGGCCGACCGAGGAACGACCATTTAACATGGGAGTGAATAGGGGACGTTGTACTGCACATCGTAGTTGGGCGTTCACACAGCACGATTCTGCTCCAACCTCCATCCAATATCGGCCCGTTGGAGAGCAGGCTCATTCGATCCCCGATATCGGTTTGGCATCATTCGTGCATCGTATTAGATGTTTAAACCATACAACGCACGAACGATATCGGGGCCAACGCACGAACCACGTGACTTTTGGTCGGAGTTGGATGAAGATATCGGGACGTGTAAACCCACCATTACTTCACTATAGCATATGGCATGCTTCCAAAGCTATAGAATATTGCACATAAACAATTATAAATAAATTAGATTAACGTTTACAATGCTATGGAATCACCCTAAAATCGTGGAAAAAAACACTACAATTCATACGTTGCTAATTAAAACCAAAAATATGATCAATAAAATCATTAAGAGAAACACTCAGAATTAAAATCATGCACAATTTTTCTACAGTACTATAATAAAATCTCAAACACATTAATCTAAAAAAAAATCTAAAAAATTCTCAAAATATCTCATATATAATTTTTTATATATATATATTTTCTCTTTCACCCTCTTTTCACCTAAAGCTTTTACTGACGTCTATAATCTAAAAAATACAAAAAATACAAAAATAATACAAAAAAAATACAAAAAAATATACGATAAATTATTTACTTACCATACTTTCAAGATAGTCCTAGCTGTGATATGTAAAAAATATCAGTATCGGCAAACATGCTTGCTCATCTGTAGTAAACACTAAAACCATTCCTGTAAATGGATAAAAATATCCCATTTTATAGCAAATATCACAAAGTAACATTATTTAAGAGCTCATTTAGGAGCTGCAGGGATAGCGGCGGGTTGAGCAGAGAGTTAACTGAGATCACTCCAGGACACAGTTGCAATAGTAACTGTTGCTCCTTTACTATGCCAATGGTGTCCTCGGTGTTGTCACCGCTTACCACGCTGCAAGTCTCTGATCACTCATTCAGTGATCAGAGACCAAGGGGAGTGGATGCGTTCTTCCTCCCTGAGGTCTTTGATGTAGCAAAGCTGCCTCTGTTCATGAAGAGAGAAGATTAGGATATAGATTGGTACAAGGGTGGGGAGGAAGTACTAAAGATGGAGTTACTAAGTGTCTCTAAGTGTAATATTTCTAATAAATTAATTTGTCTCTGTGTTATGTCTTTTTTAAATCATTTATTTGAGATCCTCAATTGAGATTCTCAATGGCCGGGTCTAACTTGGCCTGACATTAAGAATCTCTGGGCTAAATACTAGCTGCCATTGCAAAGCTGGTATTAACCCCTTATTACCCAGGGTGTCACTGCCACCAGGGCTGCTGGAAGAGCTTAGTAAAGCACCTTGAAGTGGTGCTTCTTATGAACGCGCCATTTTCAGGACTATTCTTTAGTGTAGGGGGGACCCTAAAACAATGGGCCCTCACCCTGCTGAAAATACCAGCTCGCAGCTGCCTAGCTTTACCTTGGCTGGCAATTGAAAATAAGGTGGGGCCCATGCCTTTTTTTTGTCAACCAAGGTAAAATTAGTCAGTTGAGGGTGGCAGTTTGCAGCTGTCCGCTTTTATTGTGCTAAACGTAAAAATACTGCAAATTCCAACACTTTTTTTGATTATTTAAGACCCTTTGATGGCAGGTTGATTGTCATACACTAATGTGTATGGTAACCAAGCTCAATCACCGTCCAGATTGAGGAAATGCAATCTGACTGCAACAACCAATCACAGAGGCTTTTACATAGTGTTAGCATCTGTGATTAGCTGTTTGCTTGTTAATGCAGTGAATAAGCATGAGGCTTAATAGGGGGCCCAGGAAGTAGCAGCAGGACACTGGTAAGCCTGATCTAGCTATTATAGCATCTATCTTTCTATTCTATTCAATCTATCATGTCTGTCTACTCTTTTGTAACTTTATACAGCACGGAAAAGACCACGTTAAAAAAGCGTTGCAAACGGACACCACACGGATGTCACACTGATGTTACCTGAGAAAAAAATGCACAATTGCATCACACTTGCACCACACGCGCATGACCATATGGTAATATACCGCAATAAAGCCTGGCTAAATGGAGCTAACACTATGTGACTCTGAGTTCAGCAGTATTTTCCATGTGTTAATGTCAGCTAATAGAGTTAGTATTCAGTTAGTATTAAGAATTCCCATTTTTAATGGTATGTGTGGGTAAGATGTTTTAGCTTGCTGCAACTTTTCAGATGTCAATAGCAAGGTGCTTAAAATTCTGCTAGCAATTTGTGTCTGCGTAGTTCAGCAATATTGTTGGTACTCTAGCAATGTCAGCTAACAGATCGTATAAGTACCGGTATTCAGTATTCAAGGCAGTATTCGGAATTCTCTAGTTTATAGAGATGTGTGGGTATGATTTGCAAATTTAGCTCTAAAAAGAGATGTTGGTTTAAACTGCTGGTACTAGATCACCAACCCTGCGGGTACGGTCACACTTTGGCGACGGCACCGCCGATTTCTTAAGTGACGTAGGGGTGTGGCCTTTCGGCGTCGATATCGCCCCTGCGTCGCCTAAGGTAAAAGAGCGATGTCGGCGCTAACAATCGCCTGAGTGGTCGCCTGGTTTCACATCAGTGATGTGAAACCAGGCGAGCACTCTGGGGCGATGTGTACACCTGATTCACTCCTTCCTGGGCCTGACTGAAGACCTTCAACGACGGAGCACAGAGGAGAGTAGGTGCCTGTCTGCGCAGTGTGTGCTGTGTGTGCATTGTGGGCAATGTGTGCAGTATGTACACACTGCACAGACAGGCACCTTCTCTCCTCTGTGCTCCATTGTGCAAGGTCTTCAGTTAGGCCCAGGAAGGAATGAATCAGGCGGTGACAGTGTGAGGAGAGCAGGCCAGCAGACTGAGTGAGCTCCTCTTCAGTAGACAGAAGCCCATGGTGGCTCTGAAACATGTTGAAATAATAAATCATCTGTGATCTGCATTGACTGATCTGAAAGTGTATTTGTGGATATTACAGCAGCGCGGACTATATCCAATTTCATTACCCTGTACTGACATCTTTCCATGTGGGTCCTCAGCAGCTGTCATACGCGTGACTAGTGATTACGACTCTCACAACCAACAAAGATGAGCCTCTCCTGTACTAATACGGCATTTCTGTATAAAAGATAAGACCCCATTTGCCCTTTTCCTCTCTCCAGATTTATTTGCATCAAAGGCAAAGACACAGCCCATAATGTACATGGCACATCATGGGTCGTTATGGGGTTAATAAAGTGTTGTGCCATCTGAGAAATTAATGGTTGCAATGTTTTAAATTATGATAGGATCATTAAAAGGGTTGTCCAAGCTTGTAATGCGTCTGCAGTCACTCTATGTGTAACTCTATGTGACTGCAGACTTCTGAATTTTCACTGTGTGCGCACTGCATGCTGTCAGGATTCTCTAGTGACGGCAGTGAGTGGGTAGTCATGAAACTACAAGCATGTGATTTACATACATGTAGTCATGGGCTGATAGGAACTGTGAGGACTAGATCAATGAAAGTGAATTCCCCATCCAAATAGATGTATTAAGGCTTGTAGTTTTGAGTAATACCATTCATTTTACCATATAGTGTACTGAACAGCGGGAAAAAAATTCAAATGGTGAAACATGCAATTCTGGCATTGTTTTGGGGGTCTTAGTGTACAACATTTATTATACAGTAAAAAATGAACTAGCATCATGATTCTGTTGGTCAGTACCATTACAAGCATACCAAACTTACATATTGTTTTACATAAATGGTGAAAAAAAATCTGAATTGTAAAGAAAAAAATATTTTGTTTTTGTCGCCATTTTCTGAAACCCACAACATTTTTACTTTTCTATCAATAGATCTGAGTGAGGACTTGTTTTTTGTGTTTGGAGAGGAAGTTTTCATTAATACCATTTTGGGGTCTGTTTGATGTTTTTATTACATCTTATTGTATTTTTTAAGGGAGGTGTGGTGATGGAAAAAATGCAACTCCGGCCTTTTTTTTTTCTCATTCCCTCATTTACTAATAAGGTAAATAATTTGTTTAGATTGGTTGTACTTTTCCGGATGCTGTGATACCACATATGTTTATTTTTTAGTGTCTTTAAATTAAATGCAGGAAAAGGGTGGTAATTTTAATTTACATTTTTATTTTCCTTTTTTTTTTTACATTTTACGCCGGGCTTTACACTATGGTTTGGAGCTGTCAGGTTCTGTCCGGTGTTTTGCAGGATGCACCGGACAGAACCTGACAGCCCCGGACGAGCAGAAACTGAGGGCAATATGTTTTAAACAGGAATCATTTCTGTGTGTCTCTGCTGCTGCCAAGTGCTGAAAATTTAGCACTACCTATGCAGGGGAGCTGTCCATGGTGCTGAATGAGCCGCCGCTCTTCAGTAAAAGCATCTGGGAAACAATCTGTTTCTTATTTTGCCAGATCCAGCGCCCAAAGACTCCCATGTTATGGGTGCCGAATCACACCGGATCGGGGAGGATCCGGTTTTTTTTAGTTTTTTTTTCACCGGACAGAAGAAATGCTGCAGACTTCGATTTTGTGTCCGTTGCAAAAACCAAACATAACCGAATCCTCCCGGAAAATCACAAAACTGTGCTATAGAACGGACAGACTGTGCTTGGGTTGCAAGGGGCGGTAAAGCCAATATGTCGCAAATCGCGTCATATCCAGCTTTACCACGTCAGTACACCCATTAGGGTGTACTGCCGACCTCGCGCTGCTGATTGCGTATGCATGCGCGAGGTGTGTTGACTGTACACCTACTGGGTGTACTGACGTGGTAAAGCCGGATATGACGCGATTTGCGTCATATCAGCTTTACTGCCCCTTGCAACCCAAGCACAGCCTCTCTACTCTATAGCACGCCCATCTGGGCTTGAATAATTTACAAGCAGGCGGCGGGGAGCTCAAAAGACCGTCTTTTGCGGCTTCTCAAATAATGAGAAACCGCAGATCTGCAGGTATTAAAACAACTTTTAGAAACTTTACTATAGCGCATTAATACCACAAAGGGATGCCTAGAAATGTATTATCATGGTGCAGGGACAGGTTAAAAGAGCATGGGGACTCATTTTTAGAGGTCAGGTTCCCTTTAATCAATCAGAAGGAAAAAAGTATTGCCACTCACCACAATGAAACATCTTCAGTGCTTTATTTCATCCAGAGAATACAGGCAGGAGTGAGTAGGAGTGAGGACAACTGGACGACGGCTGCGGTTTCGCACACAGACTGTGCGCCAATTGGTCACTGGACTTAGCACTTAAGATATTTCATCATGGTGAGTGTCGGTCATTTTTTCCTTCTGATTGATGGATTAGATCTATAGGTATGTAAATCCATTCCATGTCCACTGCATGTAAACTTAGATGTAAATGTAAAAAATTACTAAAGTAAAATCAGCAACAGTTTAAAAAATATGCAAAATTAAAAAGGTACTATTTATTTTGCTCAATTTCATAGTACATTTCATTATCATATAAACCATATACTATAAACCTCAGAGCCACTAGTACTGATGCCAAAGTACATTTCTTCACTTACAAATATTAAAGGGGTTATCCACTTTTGGGGACATTTTGTTCACTATAAGGAATATAGAAGCTAAAATATTTTTTTTCAATTGGATTTCATCAAAAATTATCCCAAAACTGGACATTCTCTTGAAGCATTCCTCAAAATAACTTGTTGCAATATATTGATCCCAAAAATAAGGTTTAATACAAGTTGTGATCAATAATGGGAACTGGAGCGTAAATGAGCAGCAAAAAAGTTAATAGCCTTAAAGTGAATCTGCCAGCAGGTTTTTGCTATGTAAGCAGAGGACAGCATGCTGCCGGAGTTAAAAAACAAAAGTCACCTATGCCTCGGTTATCAGGCTGCATGGTGCTATTTACGTAAGCTAATGGCTTTATCACCTGGTGAATAAAATTACTAGACTACATTGTCACGTGCACAGCAGTCCAACATGCCCCCTCCTTTGAATGACACCTCAGTGTCAATGGACAATCTTTATTGGGAGCCTGGTGGGGCGGGGGCAGCTCCGCTCTGCTGCATGACTAAAACTAAATGTTTTGATTGTGTCTAAATAGCTGCACCCAGTAATGTAAGTTAAATATGGTTGGATTCACAATCTCATTGCCTACAACATGTCGCTCTCAGATGAGGTAGCAAAAACCTTCTGACATATTCCCATTAAGACCTTGTTCAGATCCATTCCTGATGTAGGAAGGGGCAGAATGTCAGTAATCTACTTACATGAAAGCCTTAGTCTGGCTGTCTGTAAATGTGTCACCGAAATAGCGGCACTAGCAGGACACTGGCTGCAGCACAAGCAGACCCAGGTATCTCCTGATTGGTCAGATTGTTAAAAATAAAGTCTATGCTTATGCACAGTAACTGACGCAGCTGCCATCTTTTTACATCCGGTCATGCGCTGTAGTGGGCTGGGTGTAGAAGTGGTCATATTGCTTCCCCCAGTCATTACTTTAGGAAGAGACGTGACCTTGGACTTTATTAGAATTGTAGTGGGGGTCTGTGAGCAAGACCCATAGGTGAGGGGTGCAGAGGTGGCCAAAACGCCCCCTTGAAAAGACTACACCTCTACACCTGCCAACTAAGGGTGCTTTCACATCAGCGTTTTTTTCAAATTACCGCATACTGGCTGCACTTGCGGCACGGTTGCGGTAAACGCCATACAAGGTATAGGCGGACTTGCGGCAGGTGCGGCAAGTGCGGTTTTGCACTTGCGGCAGGTGCGGCCGCAAAAAAAACCGCAAGTGCCAAAACCGCACTTGCCGCAAGTCCGCCTATACCTTGTATGGCGTTTACCGCAACTGCGCCGCAACCGTGCCGCAAGTGCAGCCTTGCTAATTCGCCCTCCGGTCCGGTGTGCAGCCGGACGCAGCTGCCGCCGCTGATTACTCAGGACCGCGGGGAGCCAGCCGCGTTCCTGAACAGTCAGGAGGGGACAGCTGGTGGTGCTGAAGTTTTGCGCCGGCCCCTCCTGACAGTTCAGGACCGCGGCTAGCTCCCCGCGAGCCGCACTTCTGACTCAACAGCGGCGGCAGCTGTGTCCGGCTGCACATCGGCCCACTCCGGTTCTGTGTGCTGATCTAGTCAGGGGGTCTCTGGCTCAAGCGGACAGCCACGGATCGGATCACACTCGTAGTGTGAAGCCGGCCTAAGACTATGTTGCATTGTATTAAAGTATTTAATAACCAGGTTCTCATTAAGGCAAATTGTACTATGAAGGGAAGAGGTGGAGGTGAGCTGTACCGTTTATGTATTGTAAATAGTACATTTTGTGTTAGCTACAGTTTATAGCAATGGAACTCCTCATTATGATCCTTTCTATGATGACAATGAGACTGATGAAAAGTGATCTGTACCGAACAGGAAGTAAAAAACCAAGTTTAAGGCATAGAGAAGAGTTTGAAGAAAGCAAGATTTATATTTAGTTATTTTGAAATAAAAAACATTTCAATTAAAATAAAAAAAAAAATAAAAACATGAATAAAATAGGTCACTTGGGCCACTTTATGATTACATATTTCCTTAATTTAATAAATAAAAAGAATTGCAAACAGAAAGGAGGCACCAGATCAAGATTAGTGACACCAATCGGACTAGACTGTCCCACAGGTGAGTATAATAAAGTATTTTTATGTTATACAGATCGGCCTAGAGAATTATATACAGTATTCTAGAATGAGATATATAGGGCCTTACTGGTGGTGGATGCATTTTATATGGGAAAATCCTGGTGGCTGGTTCACTTTGCGTCTGAGTTCAACCTATCACCTAACAGGTTGTTTTCTGAAAGTATCCTTCCCTGCCTGTGAAGCACCCAGGCAGGGGTACTCAGATCTCGGACGGAGATTCTGGATTATGTCACTGGTGGCCTTGTCCGATTCTGTGGCTCTGGTGTTCAACTGAAAATAAAATAATAAAATAATACAGTCTTGTGACGCCACCTGCAGTTCTGGTGATGCTCACCATTGCCGATAACAGACTGCCGGGGATGATGGTATTGCAGCTGGATGGATTGGCTTCCTGCAGGCGGAGCAGATCCCTGGGGCAATAATTTAATAGTTCATGCAGAAAGAAACACTGAGGCTTGTTAGCTCTATACAGGTACTTTACTGGCAACTGGTTACGATGGTATTCAAGTTCACAGTTATGCAGTCTTTGCGGGTAGCTGGCTGTGTAGTCACTGAGGAAAATAATGTCTCTTTGAGGCTCCCAGAGTGTACCTTCTGCTTTCCTTCACTGTCCCGCTACTTTCCTTGCGCTGCCCTGCACAGCCCACTTGTCTACCAGGCCCATCGGGTGCTATGAGGTACCCTTCTTCTCTTCTAAGAGGCTCAACCCTGTTTAGTGATCCTGGTGGGGCTGCACATTCTGGACGGGGGAGTCGGGGCTATTAGATAGACCCACGACCTACTGGTGTTGACAGCTCATGGATAGACTCCTGCACCACGACTAGGAGCCATCTCCGTTGTGGACTAGGATTTCCCCGGACTGTCGATAAGGTCCGGAACTGGGTCTCCTCCTTCCGTCTGGGCCGCAGTTCCTTTCAGGCGCCCTTCCTGGTGGTCCCATTTAAGGCTTCCTCCCTGCTTCGTCCCTCAGACTAAACTAGATCTGTCTGTTAGTTTCCTGCTTCTCCCTACCCCAACTCTCCTCCCACTGGGACCGGATACCCTGGTAATGGGTTGCCAACTGGTCCCCTAGTCTAGGTGTAGAGATGCCGAGATGAGAGCCTCAGGTTGACGTTCCACTCCCCAATGACAGGAATACCACACACTATGTTGTGGATGCAGTACCCCTACTGTGGCGCACTGACCAGTGGGGCACCACATTTGCGACAACATCTGATCATTGTAGATTGTGAGCCCTCGTGGGCAGGGTCCTCTCTGCTCCTGTACCTGTGTGTGCTTGTATTGTTCATAAATATTGTACTTGTCTATGTGTGCCCCTTTTCACATGTAAAGCACCATGGAATAAATGGCGTTATAGTAATAAATAATAATCATTCAAGGTGTCCAAAGCGGACAGCCTATTTAAAACAGTGTTAGCTCATTATATATTCAGTCTACTCTTTCTGTGATATAAGTGATAAATTATCAAATGTCCATCATTCCTCATGTGTCCCTCTATTGGTTGATGCGACTTATCAGAGGTATAAAAGTAATACTTTTAGTGCTGTGCGTATTGTCAATCCTAGCTTTGTGTTTGACAGAGAACCCAGAAAATACCCCTTTGCTATTAATTTTATATAAGAGATAAAGAAAAAAATGCTCATAATATTCCACAAAATATTACCATACAACCTATCTTCCAATATCAGATAAACTGGTTGGTGTTTCTGTAATTTGTCAAATATTTAATTTAGGTAAGCAATGGCTGAACTGTTCCAATACTTCACATTTCATTTACTGGTGATGTACTTTGATAAATGCCTTTGTTAGACCAAAATGTCAATACATGAAATATTTAATTAAATGCGTTGCTAACAATATCTAGCTCAGAAAATGTCAATGTGGACAATTTTAGAAATGGTTCTAAACCTCAGGCACTGAAATTTGAACTTATTTCTAAGAATATGTACAAAAGAAGTATACTAGAATCTTTATTATAGGATAATTCTAAAGAAATTAGAAAAAAGTAACTACTTCTGGTCTGCCTGTAGATGAACATATAAGCAGTCCATAATTTGCTCTGCACTGCACTGTTGTTCTAAAACACCCCTACATAGTAAGCAGTGAAACTGTGCACCCGTGGGGCTGGTGAGCTGTCAGACACAGCCAGACTCCACACATTGGGGATAAGCATGGTTTATTTCTATGTTTACAATATTGGTCTCTGTCTTTACAGTGCTCAACGTGACACTAGACAGTGCTTCCTCCTCCAGTCCCAGAGTTCATGTGATCACTGGGTGTAGGGAGGGAAGAGGAGCTGTTGTGTTCTTGGAGGAGGAAGTACTGTCAAGTTTCAGATTGTTTCTGTTGCTGCACATCTTGTATTTTCACAGCATAGACAGTTGCCTTCAGATGAGGGATGAGGCAAACTTTTTTGTGAATGGTGAAGTTAACAAACAATACCACTGCTACTGGTCTGACATTAACCCACAGTGGATAGATCCCTCCAAGACTGTTGCAACACAAAAATTGAAGGTATGTTGTGGTATATGGGGTACAAAATTAGTGGGGCCATTCTTCATCAATGGAAACTTCAATGCAACTGAATATATGAAATTGCTACATGATTCAGATATCCAGTGGCATTGATGTTTCTATTGATAAAGAATGGCCCCACTATCTTTGTACCCCATATACCACACCATACCATCAATTTCTGTGTTCCAACAATCTTGGAGGGATCTATCCACTGAGGGTTAGTGTCAGACCAATAGCGGTGGTTTTGTTTGTTAACTTTACCATTCACAAAAAAGGTTTGCCTCATTAGTCATCTGAAGGCAATTGTCTATGCTGTGAAGATACGAGATGTGCAGCATTTGAAACAATGGATACTGGAAGCCTGTGCTAGCATTTCTTCTGCAGTGTTGCTATCAGTGTGTCAAGAGTGGGAGAAGAGGGTTGCATGGACAATCCAACACAATGGGCAGCACTTTGAACACATTTTATAAGTGGTCATAAACTTGTAAATAACTCATGACAGAATAAAATTATGTTAAAACCAAGCACACCATTGTTTTTGTTATAAAATTCTCAATACGTTTGACGTGTCACATGACCCTCTTCCCATTGAAAAAATAAAGTTGGATCCAAAATGGCCGACTTCAAAATGGCCACGATGGTCACCAAACATCTGGAAAAGTTTTCCCCCTCCTATATACTAATGTGCCACAAACAGGAAGTTGATATCACCAACCATTCCCATTTTATTTAGGTGCATCCATATAAATGGCCCACCCTATACATAGCCCCTTAGTGACCACCAATATGACTTAAAAATGACCTGGGATATAAGTTAATAGCATCCCTCAATAGGTAAAAGTACAGCAGCTGTCAGCTGTAAACTACAGCTGAAAATCTCCTGCATCAGCCACAATGTTGTCACTGACCATGTTCACTTAACTCCTTAGGTGCTGCTGTCAATAATGACTACAGAATTGGAACTCTCATCCATGTCAACATCATGATTGTGTAGTCCTGATGATTGCCATGTCAATTCACGGCCAAATAACAGCTTTAGAGTCTGCCGGCTATAGTGACTTGTTGAAAAGCTATCAACATTTAGTTGATAAAAACATTTTTCGTTCCTGTCATGCCACTTAATTCACAGGAGGCGCCTGAAAGGTTAGATACTACCTGACAGCTATTTGAATATGGTGAGGGGAGCTAATTCTAAAATGTTATCACTTTTGAAGGCTTTCCAATATTTAGATCACTCAGTCACTTCAAAACTGAATAGGTCTCTAAAAAAATTATTTTTGTAAATTTCCTTGAGGAAATGAAGAACTAGTGCTATAATTTACAATGTTATAACCTCCTAACAAAATAAAAACATGTTACAGATGGTGCTGACTTGGGCTAAATGTTATTTATTAACTATTTTGTGAGGTCTGAGCATCTAGATAAATCTCTTCATGATCAAGGACGTAGAGGTACATCCTTGGTCGCCTCCCTTCCTTAATATGAGCTCCTGCGCTGAGATCAAATACTGAGTTTGCTTCATTCCCTGCACATGCCGGGTGATCTAATCGGCCATCCTGTGCAGGTAACAGATGCGAGTGGATCAGTGATCCGCCTGTCGCTGATTACTCCTTAGATCGCGCTGTCAATCACTGGCAATGCTGTCACATGTAGACTGCTTCGCAGTCTCTGGGAACTGCTCTGCAGTAGTTTAAATGTCTATGTCTGTTGGTGCCATTTGGATCAATCTCAGTAGCTGTAGCAGTATTGCTGCTGTGAGACAGTGCGGGGGATCATATGCGAGGGGCGCTATGTCTCCCCCAGAATGCGCACTGTCACGTATTGAGCCCGGTGTAGGGTATGAGAGAAAGGGACGGTCCGCTCCCTCCGCTCCGGGTCTTGCAAGGTCCCGGAAGGAGACACGGAGTTAAAAGCCTGAGCAGGAGGCAGGGCGGGGTTCCTTGTACACAGAATTGTGCCTTAGCTGCAGGAGCAGCAGAGATATATTCAGGAGAGGTCTAGAGTTCCAGGGGGCCGTGTGCTATACTAACACGGCCTAGCCCAGGAGGGCTGGGAGCTTGGCGTGACCTATAACGGAGGCCTTTGGCCTGAAGGACCCGGAGTTACTTTATATGAACTGTGTCCTGTGTACCCGGCTGCGACCCGGATTCTGGCAGACTGTGCCACCGCTGTGAGTGTATCAGCAATAAACATCGGGTCCTGTGTGAACTACTACCGGGCTCCACGTGTTTCCTGACTTGCGATCCAGGCGCTGCCCCACATATGGTGGAGAATGCGGGCACTTCCGGCCCGGTGAGGTGTAGCATACATTCCTGGTGAAGCCCGCGCTACTGTTGCCCTTCCTTCCGGAACCGCTGGTGAAAGTGACTGTTTCATGAGGCTAATGAGCGGCAGCTAAGTGAGAGGAGCAGCAGTCATTATAGCCGCCAGTCTCTTGCGGGGTGCCCGACACTGCATGTCCATACTTAAGCCGGCCACGCTACAGTTCAGGCCTGCCGCTGATATGGAGGAAATCCTAAGGCAGCTGGTACTTACCCAGCAGCGGCAACAAGAACAGCAGCAGCGACACGAGGAGCAGCAGCTCCGACAGCAGGAGCAGCAGCAGCGACAGCAGGAGCAGCAGCTCCGACAGCAGGAGCAGCACCAGCGACAGCAGGAGCAGCAGCTCCGACAGCAGGAGCAGCACCAGCGACAGCAGGAGCAGCAGCAGTTGCTACAACAGGAGCAGTTTCTACAACAGCAGAAAACGAATGAACTGCTCCTGCAGCAAATTGCGGCCTTACGAGACCCGCCAACAGCGCCTCCCCCGGAGCGGCGTGAGGCCCGGGACCGGGTCCGGTCGGCACTGCGGAAGCTGAGTCCAGAGGACGATGTAGAAGCCTTCCTCACCGTCTACGAGCGCACCGCAGAGCGAGAAGGCCTCCCTCCCGCTCAGTGGGCTGAAGTGGTGGCGCCATTCCTGATGGGCGATGCCCAAAAGGCCTACACGGACCTCAGTTGGGAGGAAGCACAGGACTACGCCAGACTCAAAGGTGAGATCCTTGCTAGACTGGGGGTCAATACTTATGTCCGAGCCCAACGAGTGTTTTCCTGGTCCTACGTGGAGTCCAAGCCGGCTCGCTCCCAGGCGTATGACTTGTTGCAGTTGGTGAAACGGTGGCTCCAGCCGGAGAGCTTGACTCCGGGACAGATGGTGGAAAGGGTGGTGGTCGACCGGCTGGTACGGACTCTGCCGGTTGCGATACAGCGTTGGGTGGGGCAAGGGGACCCGGGTACCTTGGACCAGGTGGTTATCTTGTTAGAGCGATATACAGCCACCCAGGAGTTCATACGGGACTCTGCCCCACTGCGGCAGTTACGCCGGCCTCCGGAGCCGGCTAAAGGTGTACGTCCATCCCCAGGGGACTCTCCTAAAAACGTACCCGCTGAGAGGACACCCCAAAACGGGGCTGACAGGAGACCAGGCTCCCCAAGAAGGAGCTTCCGGCCCAGCGCTGCCACTGCTACGTGGTGCTGGCGGTGCAAAGGACCAGGACATGTGGCTGCCTATTGCCCACTAACGGCGGAACCCATGGACTGCGGGTTCACACGCCGGCTCTCGATGTATGCCAGCCCCGTGTTCACTGCAGATGTGGTGGATCCCCTAACGGAACCACATCTGTGCCCAGTGCTCATTAATGGACACAGAGCGGAAGCTCTCTTGGACTCTGGCAGTTTGGTGACGCTGGTTCGGGCGTCCTTAATCCCCGGGTTGCAACTCACTGGGGAATTGATCGGGGTCCGGTGTATACACGGGGACCTACGCGAGTATCCAACCACGGAGGTGACTCTATCCACTCCATGTGGAGAGGTGACCCACGTGGTTGGAGTGGTAAACTCTCTACCCTACGGGACTGTGCTGGGAAGAGACTTACCATTGTTTTGGTCCTTATGGGGAAGGAAGAGTAACCCTTCCCTGATGCCCGGGAATCAGGGTGCTGAACCCGACGACCCTGAGACCGGGACACCTGCTGTAGGGGTCGCCAACATAGGGCTAGAGTGTCACCCCGATAGGTTCCCGGTAGACGTATTGGCAGGAGAGGTCGAGGAGACCCCACCGCTTCCAGAGTTGGAAGTATCCCGGGGAGCGTTTGGGACAGCCCAGCTACAGGACCCCACACTGACCAGGGCCCGAGAAAGGGTAACAGAAGTAAACGGGGTAGCTCAGCAGCCAGGGGCTGAGAATGTATTTCCACGCATGGTGATTAACCGGGAGTTACTTTATAGGGTGGACAAAGTCAGGGATGAGGTCGTGGACCAACTGGTAGTGCCGCAGCCACACCGCCGGGCAGTCCTAGAGATGGCCCACTCCCACCTGCTAGGGGGCCACCTTGGGGCTAAAAAAACGCAAGAACGCATCTTGCGGAGGTTCTTCTGGCCGGGCGTGTATGCGGACGTCCAGAGGTACTGTGACTCCTGCCCGGAATGTCAGCTGACCACACCCATTGCCACTTTCCGTAGTCCATTGGTACCTCTACCCGTTATAGAGGAACCTTTTGAACGGATCGCAATGGATTTGGTGGGGCCTATAGTGAAGTCAGCCCGAGGCCACCAACATATACTCGTGGTTGTCGACTACGCCACCCGGTACCCGGAGGCGATTCCGTTACGCCGCACCTCGGCGAAGATGATTGCCCGGGAGCTGTTTGCTATGTTCTGTCGCCTAGGACTACCGAAGGAAATCCTCACAGATCAGGGGACTCCTTTTATGTCCAAAGTGACCCGGGAACTGTGTAAACTGCTCAACATAAAACAGCTGCGCACCTCGGTGTATCATCCCCAGACCGACGGATTAGTGGAGCGGTTTAATAAAACCCTGAAGTCCATGCTAAAAAAAGTGGTAGCAAAGGACGGAAAGGATTGGGACATGTTATTGCCCTATCTAATGTTCGCCATCCGGGAGGTACCGCAGTCGTCTACGGGGTTTTCCCCCTTTGAGCTGTTGTATGGCCGACATCCTAGAGGGCTCTTGGATGTTGCCAAAGAGACGTGGGAACAGGAACCCACACCCTATAGGAGCGTGATTGACCACGTGGCGAAAATGCAGGACCGGATCACGGCGGTCCGGCCTATTGTAAAAGAGCACCTAATGGATGCCCAAGGAGCGCAAAGCCGCAGGTATAATACACGGGCCACCGTTAGGACCTTTGAGGTGGGGGACCGGGTATTGGTCTTAATGCCCACAACGGAAAGCAAATTATTGGCCAAATGGCAAGGGCCCTATGAAATCCGGGAAAAAGTAGGGGAGGTCAATTACAAGGTATACCAGCCCGGGAAAAGGAAACCCGTGCAGCTATACCACGTAAACTTGCTTAAAGCATGGAAAGACCGGGAGTGCCTGCTTATGGAGGTGTCCGATGCACCCGGTGACCCTTCCCCTTCGGCCACCAGGGATACCGAAGGGGTAAAAATAAGTGACACCCTCACTAAGGCCCAACGACGGGAGGCTCGAAAGTTGGTACAGCAGAATCCTGATGTGTTCTCTGACCTGCCCGGGCGCACTTCGGTCATTCAACATGACATTGTCACTGAGCCCCGGGTTAAAGTGCGAGTGAAACCGTACCGGGTACCCGAGGCCAGACGGCAAGCCATCACGGCCGAAGTTAAACACATGCTTAAGTTAGGCGTGATAGAAGAATCCCGGAGTGAGTGGGCTAGTCCCATTGTGCTCATTCCAAAGCCGGACGGATCGTTGCGGTTCTGCAACGATTTCCGGAAGCTGAACGAAGTGTCTAAGTTTGATTTATATCCCATGCCCCGGGTGGACGAGTTGATTGAAAGACTGGGGCAAGCCCAGTACTTCACAACGCTCGATCTGACAAAAGGATACTGGCAGGTGCCGCTAACAGAGTTGGCCAGGGAAAAAACCGCCTTTGTTACTCCGGAAGGTCTCTATCACTACGTCGTGTTGCCTTTTGGGTTGCATGGAGCCCCGGCCACATTTCAGCGGCTCATGGACATATTGTTAGAACCTCATCGGAAGTACGCGTCCGCCTACCTAGATGACATCATCATCTTTAGTCCGGATTGGCACACCCACTTATCCCAGGTTCAGGCCGTGGTGGATTCGCTCAGGGCCGCAGGCCTGACTGTGAATCCAAAAAAATGTGCCATGGGGCTCGAGGAGGCCCGGTACCTGGGGTATGTGATTGGGCGAGGGGTTATCAAACCCCAAATAAACAAAATCGAGGCCATTCAAAATTGGCCCCGACCGGTGTCTACCAAACAGGTGAGGGCGTTCCTCGGCATTGTTGGGTACTACCGACGCTTCATACCCAATTTTGCTGGGCGAACGGCGGCCCTGTCCGACCTGTTAAAAGGGAAGAAGTCTGCTTTGGTGCGTTGGAATCCCCAAGCAGAGGCGGCCTTTCAATCCATGAAGTCGGCCTTGTGCGGACAGCCCGTCCTCATCAGTCCGGACTTCACAAAGGCCTTCGTTGTACAAACAGACGCCTCGGAGGTGGGGCTGGGGGCTGTGCTGTCGCAAGAAGTGGACGGAATCGAGCATCCGGTCACTTACTTGAGCCGGAAATTGTCCCCGGCGGAAAAGAATTATAGCGTAGTGGAGAAGGAGTGCTTGGCCGTTAAATGGGCCTTGGAGTCCCTACGTTATTATTTGCTTGGGCGACAGTTCCGGTTAGTTACGGATCACGCTCCTTTGGTCTGGATGCGAAATGCCAAGGAACGGAACGCTCGGGTCACCCGGTGGTTCCTGTCCCTCCAAAACTTCCGTTTTACGGTGGAGCATCGGGCTGGAAAGTTGCAGGGTAATGCGGATGCCCTGTCCCGGGCGCCCTGTTTGCTGGCTGGGGTTCAACCCCACAAGTTTGAACCGAGGGGGGGGTATGTGAGACAGTGCGGGGGATCATATGCGAGGGGCGCTATGTCTCCCCCAGAATGCGCACTGTCACGTATTGAGCCCGGTGTAGGGTATGAGAGAAAGGGACGGTCCGCTCCCTCCGCTCCGGGTCTTGCAAGGTCCCGGAAGGAGACACGGAGTTAAAAGCCTGAGCAGGAGGCAGGGCGGGGTTCCTTGTACACAGAATTGTGCCTTAGCTGCAGGAGCAGCAGAGATATATTCAGGAGAGGTCTAGAGTTCCAGGGGGCCGTGTGCTATACTAACACGGCCTAGCCCAGGAGGGCTGGGAGCTTGGCGTGACCTATAACGGAGGCCTTTGGCCTGAAGGACCCGGAGTTACTTTATATGAACTGTGTCCTGTGTACCCGGCTGCGACCCGGATTCTGGCAGACTGTGCCACCGCTGTGAGTGTATCAGCAATAAACATCGGGTCCTGTGTGAACTACTACCGGGCTCCACGTGTTTCCTGACTTGCGATCCAGGCGCTGCTCCACACTGTCCATTGTCAGGCTGTGGCTCTCCAGTAGTAGGTAGCTGCTGATAGGTGTGTCAAATGACCAATCCCCCAAGGCGGCTTTAAATAATTCCATTACCCCTCAGCTGTTATTAGTGAAAGAGTTAATTCTCTTCAAAGACTGTGTGCTGTGTAGACACTGTGCAGTTCTGCTGCATAAACAACACCCCAAAATAGTGTAATTTCAATTTATTTTAAATTTCACCGCACTTGAATTATTTTCCTGTTTTCCAGTACACTATATGGTAAAAGGAATGATGTCATTCTAAAGTACAACTCGTCTCATGAAAAATAAGCCCTCATATGTCTATGTTGATGAAAACATAAAAAAAGTTATGGCTCTTGAAAGAAGGGCAGGCAAAAACAAAAAATGGAAATGCACAGGGGTGAATGTGTTAAAGGGATACGCATTAAAAATTTGAAAATTGCAGATTTTTAATAAACATTTTTGGCAACTTTCAGATATTTTTATAAATAAACTCAAAACATATTTACCTAAATTTACTATTATCATTAAACATAATGTGTCACTGAAAAACAAATCCCCAATTCATCGGGGTATGTTGAAATATTGCAGAGATATTTCCACATAGAGTGACATGTCAGATTTGAAAAAATTGGCCTGGTCACTAAGGGGATAGATCAAGGTAGGAAACATGGCAGTAATCCATACGGAGCTGGTACGTTAGCAACAAAAAGAATGTATTAATTAGTTAAGTGCCTTCTACATTTTAAGACCTCATGGGAGCATAATGAGTGATATAAATGAAAAATTATATATATACAAGCTGTACTACCTGGCTACGCCCGGGTTAATAAATAACTGCTGTTAGCTATAACAAAATAAAATTTTAATATGTCATATTAATGACCTGTTGGAAAATAGAGCTGTAATTGGTTGCTATAGGCAGCCTAATAAATCTCCAGCCAACAGTAAACCCTCCTCCCGGCCAGCCAGTATATATTACTTCACACATACACATAAAAGACAGCTCATGTGACTGACATCTGCCTTAATTCCCTATATAATGATGGGAGTGCTGGTGTGTCACGGTCCGCGCTGCTGTGGTATGAATAAACTCACCAAAGAGACAGCAGTTATTCCATCCTTTATTTCCTCCTCTCTCCTACGCGTTTCAGCGCCACACCCGGCGCCTTCCTCAGGGACCTGAGGAAGGCGCCGGGTGTGGCGCTGAAACGCGTAGGAGAGAGGAGGAAATAAAGGATGGAATAACTGCTGTCTCTTTGGTGAGTTTATTCATACCACAGCAGCGCGGACCGTGACACACCAGCACTCCCATCATTATCTTGGATTCAAACCACTATCCAGTGGTCGGTGGAGGTCCTGCAGCAGCTGGAACACTGATTCCAAAACGCCTTCAAACCAGTTGTGGGGATCACAACTGGACCAGGTGAGCAGCTTCATAGCACCACCACCTTACACAAGTGTCACCAGTGATAGGGCACTATTGCGCCTCTTGTCCCCCTCCCTATTTTTCTTTTTACAGTTAATTCCCTATATGGCACATGTGTTGCACATTGGCTGTTTTTAATCAGATGTTTATTTTTGGAAATTAAAGATACCAGACATATGAGGCGAGTTGTGTGAGGCGATTTGTGCACATCTGTGTCTGTCTGTGTGGTGTGTGTGTCCCTGGTATGTGTGTCCCTGGGGTGTGTGTGTGTCCCAATGGTGTGCGTGGGTCCCTGTGGGGGTGTCCCTGTGGTGTGTGTCCTTTTGGGGGGGGAGGGATGTCCCTGTTGTGTGTGTCCTTGTGGGGGGAGGGGTGTCTGTGGTGTGTGTCCATCCCTAAGGGGTCTGTGTGTTTCTGTGGTGTGTGTGTCTCTGTGTCCCTGTGGGGTGTGTATGTCCCTGTGGGGTGAGTGCATGTGTCCCTATAGGGTGTGTATGTGTGTGTCCCTGGTGGGGGGGGGGGTGTCTGTCTCAGTGTTGTGTGTGTCTCTCTGTGGTGTGTGTGTTTGTGTGCGTGGTGAGTATCCAATGTTGGGGCTCCACCTTAGCTGTTACTCTTTGTGTGCATGTGGTGTGCATACATGTCAGGGCCATGCGTGGTGAATATTCCATGTCAGGGCCCCACCTTAGTGACTATATGCTGGTATATGCTGTTAGTCTTTGGTGCTATCATTAAGCCCCTCTCATTCACAACTGTCAACTGGTAACTGTCACTTTCCCTCCATTATGTAGATAGAGCCAAAATTATTTGGTGAATTGGAACATGCGGGGTTAAAATTTCACCTCACAACATAGCCTATGATGCTCTCGGGGTCCAGATGTGTGACTGTGCAAAATTTTGTGGCTGCAGTTGCGACGGTGTGGATGCCAATCCCGGATAAACATGCACACATACACACATTCAGCTTTATATATATATATATATATATATATATATATATATATATATATATGCACTAGCTGTACTACCTGGCTACGCCCGGGTTAATAAAAAACTAATGTTAGCAATAACAAAATAGAATTTGAATATGTCAAATGAATGACCAGTAGGAAAATAGAAGCTGAGCTGTGATTGGTTGCTATAGGCAGCCTGATAAATTTACAGCCAACAGTAAACCCTCCCCCCGGCCGAGCAGTATATGTTGCACATAATAGACAGCTCATGTGACCGACATCTGCCTTAATTCCCTATATGGCACATGTGTTGCACATTGGCTGTTTTTAATCACGTTTATTTTTGGAAATTAAAGATAGTACAAGTATGAGGCGATTTGTGCACATCTGTGTCTGTCTGTGTGGTGTGTGTGTCCCTGGGGTGTGTGTGTGTCCCCGTGGGGTGAGTGCATGTGTCCTTATAGGGTGTGTATCACTGTAGGGGAAGGGTCTGTGTGGTGTATGTGTGTCTCTGTGTTGTGTGTGTCTCCTTGTGTTGTGTGTTCCTGTGGGGTGAGTGCATGTGTCTCTATAGGGTGTGTATGTGTGTGTGTCCCTGTGGGGGGGTCTGTGTGGTGTGTGTGTCTTTGTGGTGAGTGTGTGTCCCTGTGGGGTGAGTGGATGTGTCGCTATAGGGTGTGTGTGTGTCCCCGTGGTGTGTGTGTGTCTCTGTGTTGTGTGTGTCTCTCTGTGGTGTGTGTGTGTTCTGGTGCGTGGTGAGTATCCAATGTTGGGGCTGCACCTTAGCGACTATACACTTGCTGTTACTCTTTGTGTGCGTGTGGTGTGTATACATGTCCCCGTGCGTGGTGAATATCCCATGTTGGAGCCCCACCTTAGTGACTATATGCTGGTATACGCTGTTAGTCTTTGGCGCTGTCATTAAGCCCCTCTCATTCACAACTGTCAACTGGTAACTGTCACTTTTTCCCCATTATGTAGATAGGGGCAAACTTTTTGGTGAACTGGAACGTGCATGGTTAAAATTTCGCCTCACAACATAGCCTATGACACTCTCGGGGTCCAGACGTGTGACTGTGCAACATTTTGTGGCTGTAGTTGCGATGGTGTAGATGCCAATCCCGCACATACACACACACATACACACATACAGCTTTATATATATTAGATATTTATATATATCCAAACTGAATAGTTTATTTTAGCCCTGGCCCTATAAAAATATTTCCAACATAGAAAATTAAACACGGAAAAGAGAGCACAATTTAAAATATTTTAAGTGGTCCTTTGTGGTCATAAAAAATATATATAAAATTTGAAAGACAAAAAATACACCCATTTCCTGTTTTCTTTACAATTTCACCCCAAATCAGGAAAAAACAAATGTAAAAATTAAGCCCCATGTAGCTTGAAAACAAAATATTATTTATAATTATTATTAGTTATATTTTTAGTGCTGGGAAAAGACTTGAACCTGATGTCACTTTGTATCTAGTACTAAACTTTTCAATACTTCCTTTTTGCATGGACATTTGTGCTTTTTTAGAAGTTTGAATAGTAATCACAAGAGATGAGTGAATAGATTTGATGCAAATCGAATTTAAGTTGAATTCCATGAAATTCGAAGGTTCTGGTCAATTCAGTCAATTTGTGCAAAGCATCCCAAAAAAAAAATTATTGTTGCATTTTTACACATTGCAGAATATTGCATCGGCCAAAGAAGACCATGTGTGTGATTTCAAATATTGTCTTGCAGGTATCACATTACATAGTATAATGCAGTCAATCAGGAGGGACTATCACAGCCTGTATAAAAGCCTGTGTAGGAAATGCATAGTCTCTTTAGTTAAGGTAAAAAGTGTTTGTATCTGAGAGTCTTCAGTAGTTGATACCTTTGAATGGCTACCTGAAAAGATGGTAATCATAGCAAGCTTTCGGAAGCATTCCTGAAAGCTTGCTATATTTATTTACCATCTTTTCAGTTAGTCTACTTAGAGTGACTTTAGATAGAGAGAGAACAGAAAAGCTTGATGCTCATCAATAGAGATAGGACGAGAAAGCCCTAAAACATTGGGCAAATTTTCAAGACATCAATATATTGTACAACTGCAGCAGTGAAGATGAGTATAATAGTCGGTAAATAATACAGGGATTCAAATAATAGGTGGTGGAAGGAGAGGGGGAAAACTGTTTTGGTTCACTTGTTTTACTTGTTCAGTTTGACACCTGTACACACCTATAGTGTAGCCTGCTGCTACATATTTCTCTTGAGCATGTACTTCGCATTTCATATTAAGGCCTTTTTGACAAGGGTTAAATAATTAGGGTTGAAAATAATTTGAAAATGTAATCAGACATTTTTTTTTCAAAAATCTTTATTAACTTCATACACAAAAAATTAGCATGTCTCCATAGTAGTATACATTATTACATAATAAGAATAAGTGTATATAACATATAGGAACAATCTCCAAGTTCGAGTCATAAGAAATATAAAGGAATGCTCTCGTATGAAAGATATACCCAGAATAAGGCTCGCCTCTTATGTAACTTGGCAAAGCCAGAAGTAGTAAAACACACAAGGCAGATATATAAGTAACGTAGCCATATAGGATTAATAAAATTGAAGGCAACACAGTTATATAATCAAATTTGTTAGGTATAGTGAAAGCGGGGAAAGGTAAGAACAGGTTAGAAAAAGGTATAAGAAGGGGGGAAAACAGCAGGGTGGGTGTTGAGGAGAGGTTCCCGGGTCCCGTCTACTCCGAGATCCCCGCAAACCCAGGGGACTCCCGGAATAATAGCCAACCTTGCCATGTCTGGAAGTATCTGTCGACCTGAGGGTGAGAGTGGGCAGATAGTTTCTCCATTCTGCATATGTAGTCCATCTCTTCAACCCAATTCAAGATGGAAGGGCAGAGAGGTGTACGCCACTTCCTTGGTATGATAGATCTGGCGGCCGTGAGACAATGCCGCAGTAGGCCTGATTTGAGTTTTTTGAAAGAGCCCGGGATCATAGACAATAACCCTATCTGTGGGAGGCATGGCACGTCATCTCCCATGATAAGGTTATATAGATCGAAAACCTTTTGCCACAGAGCCAATATAGATGGGCAGTACCACCAAACGTGAAGAGTCGACCCCACCTCAATTCCACATCTCCAGCATAGATCGGACCTGTCAGGAAACACTTTCTTAATCTCCCGGGGGCACCTGTACCATCTGGTTAACAGTTTAAAGTTCGTCTCCTGAGCTTTGCAAGCCATGGAAAGTTTATGTGTACAGAAAAAAGATTTAATGCAGTCTAGATCCTCCGTCTCGCCTCCCAGTTCCCGCTCCCATTCCAAGATGTACCACATTGACCTCCATGTCTCGGCGGTCGTGAGATATGTATAAACCTTGGAGATCATATGAGGGGGAGCAGAGTCTGACAAAAGCAAAGATTCGTAGGGGGAGCAGGTGTCCACAAGAACGGACGGACCCCCAAGGGCAGAGACGAAGGACCTGACCTGGAAGTACTCGAACCAGTGTACAGGCCTATTGGAGTCTGGTGAGGCGAAGGAAGTTAGAGGGGGCATAGCTCCAGTACCCAAAAAGGTCTGGGAAAGGCGAGGTCTATCTGATGCATTCCAGACAAAAAATTGGGGCACCTGCAACCCTGGTGGAAAGTCTGGGTTGCCGAATATTGGCGTCATGGGTCCCCATAAAGGTGAGATAGAGAACTGTCGGTTAAGCATGTCCCAAGTTCCTAGCAGGTCCCGGGTCACATGGGAAATTGAGAGGGTCTGGGGGCGGGCAGAATGTTTTATCCATGGTAGTGAAGTGAGGGACCACTCCATTATGTCACCCTCCAGTCGGACCCATTGTTTAGTTTCTTGTCCGTGGAACCAATCCGACAATCTCGTGAGAAGAGCCGCAGCGTGGTAGAGGCGGAAGTCAGGGAGTCCCGCGCCCCCCTCCCTCTTGGGTCTGGTCAGGATTTTGTATGATAGTCTCGGTTTACGACGCTTCCAAATGAATTTTGTACATGTCCGTCGTAATTGCAGAAAGAAGGATTGGGGAGGGCTATTGGTAACGCCTGAAATAGGTATAGGAGTTTGGGAAGAACATCCATTTTCAGGACGTTAATACGCCCGAACCACGATAGAGAGCGGCATTCGAAGGAGTTTAGATCGGAGATGACCTTGAGCAGTAACGGTCGGTAGTTCAAATCAAACAAGAGAGAAGTATCTCCCGTGAGATGTATACCCAGATATGGTAGAGAGGGGGCGCACCATCTGAAAGGAAAATTTTCCTTTAGACGTTGAACTTTGGTCTGCGACAAGTTGACATTCAGCAGCTCAGATTTTGTAAGATTGACTCGAAAATTGCTAAGCCTGCCGTACACCTCAAACTCCCTAAGTATATTAGGGATCGATATCTCAGGATCCGTAACGTACAATAAGAGATCATCCGCGTACAGAGCAAGCTTATATGTGCGACCTCGTACATCTATTCCATGTATATTCGGGTTACGACGTAGTGCGTTTGCCAGGTGCTCCATTACCAAGGCGTACAGGAGGGGGGAGAGGGGACAACCCTGTCTTGTGCCGTTCCGAATACGGAAGGGTTCTGATAATACCCCATTGCATCTAACTTTAGCAGTGGGATCTGAGTACAATGACATTACTTTGCTCCGAAATGTAGGTCCCAATCCTACGCCCTCTAAGGTCTTCTCAAGGAACTTCCAATCCACTCTATCGAAAGCTTTTTCCGCGTCGACTGATAGAATGCATGAGGGTTGTTTAGAGTTCTTGACATGGGAGATCAAAAGCAAGGACTTGATGGTGTTGTCTCTAGCTTCTCTACCCGGGACGAATCCCACCTGATCGTCATCTATCAGTCGAGGCAGAAACGGACCGATCCTATTAGCTAACGCCTTGGCAAAAAATTTCACATCTACGTTAATAAGTGAAATAGGTCGGTAGCTAGCACATGCCTCCGGATTTTTGCCAGATTTCGGAATAACAGTGATTGTGGCCTCTAAAGCTTGTCTAGGGAACGGATTGGCAAGTGAAATTGCGTTAAAAACCTTAGTCAAGAAGGGTAGTAGAGGAGCCATGAATTTTCGGTAAAATTTGACCGTAAAGCCGTCTGGGCCTGGGCTGCGGTTTGATGGGGTAGATTCGATTATGTGGGAAATCTCCATTTCGGTGAAAGGTGTGTCTAGTTCCCCGGCTATATCCCCCTGCAGCCTCGGCAGGGCACTGTCAGTCACATAGTCTTCCAGCGAGACACCTGGTTCTTCCACAGAAGCAGGTGTTTTCGTATCATGAATATTGTAGAGGTCGTGGTAATACTGACGAAATGTGTCAGCAATCTTGTTGGGATGACATATTTTTTTGTTTTGAAATCGTATTGATGGGATGAAAGAGCTTGTCGTTTTGGGTCTTAAGTATCTGGCTAATGGGCCGCCACATTTGTCTGCAAACTCATAAAAATAATGGTCGCGCCCGCTCTCTGTACCTCAGGTGAGCTCGGTCTAAGCAGCTCCGGAGGTCCCCTTTGAGTTTGTTTAATTGGAGAAGTATATCTTGTGTGGGGGAGGTCTTGTGGGCCTGTTCCAAATGGTGAATTTGAGAGATTAAATTCTCGATATTGCTGGATCTGAGCTTTTTCAATCTAGAACCCTCCCGGATCAGGACCCCTCTTAGTACACATTTAAGTGCTTCCCATTGGAAGGGGAGAGGCGTAGAGTCCCCCACGTGATTGTTTAAAAACTCAGAGATCGTGGACGTGATTGATTTGGAGGTCTCTTCGTCTGTAAGGAGGTCAGGGTTCAAAGTCCACTGCCATGGGCGGGAGGGAAAGTCAGGTGGGTTGAGCGTTAAAAAAATTGGAGCGTGGTCAGACCACACCATCGGTCCAATTGAAGCAGACGGGTCAAAAGATAGTAGTCTGTGGCTCACAAGCAGGTAGTCTATCCGACTGTAGGTCGAGTGGATGGGAGAGTAATATGTGTAGTCTTTTTTCACCTGGGTGTAGTAGTCTCCAACAGTCGACCAGTTTAAGACCGTGCATGGTATTGCACGAATTTGTGCGGTAGAGATTACAGATTTGCCAGAAGAGGAGTCTAGATTCTTATCCATAGTTAAATTGAGATCTCCGCCGGCAATTATGGAGCCCTGGGCAATTTTCTCTACCTTTTTCAGGTATTTTGCACAAGTCTCAGACTGTGCTCTGTTGGGTAAGTATAAGTTTGCAATGGTGTAAATGTGGTCAAAAATTTTAAGAGTCAGCGTTTGGAATCTACCCTTGGTGTCCGTCTCCTCGCCTAGGACCGTATGTACTAGGGATTTGTGGATGGCTATGCTTACACCCTTAGAACGTGCCTCAGGATTTGGGGAGTGGTACCACGAGGTATAGTATCGACTCCTCACATCCGGGAAGCTCCCAGTTTTGAAGTGGGTCTCTTGTAGTAACAGGAGGTGTACCCACATCTTGTGGAACCCGTGGAGGAGCTGCGTCCTCTTTTGTGGGACATTAAATCCCCTGACGTTCAGCGAAGCTATTTTAAAGGGCGGCATGTCCCTCGGTCGCAGAGAGAGCGTGTGGGCCCCTGAAGGTTCGCGGGTCACGCCGGAGCGGGGGGACCGCAGGCGGTTGTTGGTGAGGGACGGGAAAGCAGAGGAGTTGGAAGGGTCAGGGGTAAAAAGAAGAAAAAGAAAGAGAGAGAAAAGTAACAAGAAAAAAGAAAAAAGAAAAAGCCCTCTGATAGGAGGGCTAGGTCCTTGATCCTAGGTCAAGGACAGGTAAGACTCTGATAGTCCGTTAATCGGGGCTATCGAGTCGGCCTGCAGTGCAGGTGTCCTACTGGGAGAGTTGACCGAACGATCACGGGATAAACGGTTTCCCGGGGTCAACCCAATCCCGACACAGTATATTATTGTAAACATAAGAAATAGTATTTAACAGAGCAAACAACCTCAGATCAATAGTGTTGGAGAGAGTGCAACAAATTAGAGTAGACTGGGTAATAAGCAGAGCCTTACTTATGCAGTGCCAGCAGTATATACTTTTTCTCAAGGAGCAATGTGAGGAGTGGTAACATTTAGACATTAAAGCACATATCCGTACAGCCCACTGCATGTTCCAGAGTTAAACATAACAACAGGTACTCATATCAAATCAGTCAGGGTAGGAAACTGACTTAAACTAAAGCACATTTTCAGGATATACCCGTCACCTGAAAATAAGATATCTCAGGAGATTTGGAAAGGTAATGAGGGGAGGGTTGGGGGGTAGGTGGGGGTGGGAGGGGGAATAGATAAGCGATTAGAAAGGGAGGAAGGGTGATCCGACGGTAGGACCTATGGGAAAACTGAAAAACAAAGTAAGACATCATTCAAACTCATGTCTCCATATCTGAATATTAGGGTCCTCCCAGGTCCTGTTGGTAGAAAGGAGATAGTGGGGGGTAGGGAAGGGAGGATGGGGGGATGGGGAAAAGTAGGAAGGAAAGGAAGAAGATGGGGGAAGAGGGAAGGAGTGGGAGGCATTTAGTAGTAAAACCTCAGAGTACTGTTCAAGACTCAGCTGGATAAGGACGTAAGGAATCTCAACGGTTTGGTCTGCGGGGTAATGGTCGCCGTCCTCTCTCGTCTCCGCCTCGGGTATTCGCCAGCGGGTTAGATGGCCAGTCTAGGATGACGATGTCGGGTAGATCCAGGGTCTCCGTAAATGATGGTAGATCTCGGGGGTCCCTGAGGACCACCATTCCGCTCTGCTGCTTGACTTGAAGTTGAAAGGGGTATCCCCATGAGTATGTTAGACCTTTGTCCCGGAGGGCATCAAGGACCGGTCTCAAGGCTCTTCGTTTAGCCAGGGTGACTCTAGATAAGTCTGCCAATAGATGAATTTCCGCTCCGTCAAAGTCTATGGGGCCTTTGGTTCTTGCACGTCTCATTATTTCGTCTTTGAGGCTATACATGTGGAGGCGGCAGATAACATCCCTTGGGTTATTAGGGTCAGCAGAGCGTGGGCGCAGAGCCCTATGAACTCTATCGAAGGCGATGGTAGTCTGCAGGTCTTTCAAGAATGGTATTGAAAATACCCTGCAGAGTGGGACTAAGGTCAAGCGGTCCTGTGGCCTCAGGGAGACCCCGTACCCGAATGTTATTACGCCGGTCACGGTTCTCGGAGTCCTCTAGGTGGTTAAAAATGAATGCGAGTTGTTCGGTATGCAGATCCAGTAGTCTCTGTTGGTCTGAGAGTCGGCTAGATTGTGAGGATACAGAAGCCTCTATGTTATCTACCCTTTCTGTTATCTGAGACACCGAGGTCTGGAGGCCCTGGATTTCAGCTCTACACAGGGATTCCAAACGGGAGATGTAGCCCTCCATATCTTCTTTGGTAGGGATTGCTGCCATTCTGTTTTGTAGATCTCTCAGTTCACACAGCATTGTATCTGATTGTGTGGGGTATGGTGATGAGCCTGAGTGTTGAGGGGTTGAGAGTGCCTGTGCTCCATCTCCCACTGCCACGTCTATCATCCCAGAATTAGATTCTTCTTGGGAGTGGGCTGGGGGGTGGTGGGATGATGTCCCCGTGCTTTCATTAAAGAATCTTTGGATGCCTCTATCTCCCTGTGCGGCTGGTGGGCCCGATGGTGCTGGGGATGCCCTCCTACTTCTGGATCTCATGTTTAACAGCAAGTAAGAGGTATCAATATAAAGGGTTAATGCCTTGGATGATGAGCGGGGAGCAATAACACGTGCTCAAAAGTGCTGTGCACTAAGGGGAGTAGTAGTTGCTGTAATTGTGCAGAGGCTAGATGTGCACTTCCCAGAGTGAGTCCAACAGCGTGGAGGGAGAGGGAGCGTAATTCAGAGAAGTGATAGGTACTTAGCTGTTCCGAATGTCCCGCTCCTCCTCAGTACGGTTCCTCCAGGGATCCTCCTGTGTCTATGTGCCCCAACGATTTTGAGCTGAAGCAGGTCTCTGGAGATGTCCTCTTAGGGTCCACTCTCCGGTCGTCGCCTCCGTCTGGCAAATAGAGGGCAGAATCACTGCTTTCCCGCCGCCTTCTTCATGGAGCCGCGGCCATCTTGGGGAGTGCGAGGCGTCTTGGAAAGCGCGGGCTCCGGACCCAGGAGCAAGTTTCTCAGCCCGGAGAGACAGGCAGAAGGTGTCAGGGAGGGTGGGTAGGAGCAGGGTCAGCGGAGGTTGCCGCTCTGGCGATATTGTGTCGGGAATCAGGCGGAAAGCCCCGGGAACCGACGGAGCACTCAGCAGATGCGACCGTCCAGTTCCATCGCTAGGCCACGCCCCCTCTGAAAATGTAATCAGACATTTAAGCAATAGTATTACTTAACTCGAGTCACAGTAGGTGTCCTTTTTACGGCAGAATATTGGGGGATCAAGCAGAGGGTATTATTGACTATGTGGCATATCACATCTCAATCACAGCGAGATGTTATCTGACAGAGACATAGTCAGTATTCTGCAAAGAAAAGTCTGTTTGATTACAATTGACTAAATGGGATCAATATTGGACAGTTTTTAAATATGGCTGCCTTCACACTGCATGATTTGGGATCCGTGTCTATCAGTTTTAAAATGGATAGCCACGGATCAGTCTTGGCCTCCCATGTATCTCTATGGGCACGGATTGGTCCTATATGGCCATCCGTGTGTGTCAGTTTTGACACTGATCTGTTTGTGTCAGTTTTTTTTCATGCACCCAGAATCGAGCACTGTTGCAATTTAGGGCTGCTTGAAAATCACTGACACCAACGGACAGACACAGTTTTTTATCTGTCCGCATCAAATAACATGGATGTCTATGGAACACGGATCCGTTTTGCTGTACTGAGCATGCTCAGAAGCAAGGTACAGCTCCTCCCACCCCTATCTTTGGTAGCTGATGACGGATCCGTTGCGGTCCATGGGAATTAGTTGGCATCCGTTGGCAGATTAGTACATGTCCGTGTGGTCCTTGAAATTCAAGGAACCACACGGATGTGAAAATTATGCAGTGTGAAGAGGCCTTTAAAAAAACACATGAAAAAAGTCAGTGATTAAAGCTATTAAAATGACCACTTAGTTACTAATGGGCTACAATCCGTTCCTATAGTGAGTTCACTTTGACATTACTTAGGCCTCATTCAGATGTGCGTTTTTCAAAATAATTTTCCATTTATGTTTTTCACTGTTAATTAATTTACCCACTACGGTGAATGTGGTTGTTCATATGAGTTTTAAGACTTGATCAGATTAGCCGTAAAAATCACCCAGAGCACAGGGATTCCAAATGTGTATTAGGTTATAATAAATTGGAGAAGTTGTGCAATTTTTTTTTAGCATAGGAGAAAATCACTGATGAAATAACGATGGTAAGACCTGACATACCGACCAAACGGCCTTCCAACTTTAGTGATTACGTGTGAAAAATGGACCAACTTCAGCAGTGACACACTCTGCTACTTACATGCGAGACTGTCGGATAAGACTTTGAAGAGGCTGGAGCAGTAACTCTGAACGGCCTCTCCCTGTCTGGACGGAAGTGTGGAGCTGCACAAAAACACAAGCAGCTAACATTCCCGTCCAGACAGGGAGAGGGTGTTCAGGGTCACTGATTCAGAGTCTTATCCGACAGTCTCGCATGTAAGTAGCAGAGTGTGTCCAAGCCCTTAAAGAGTTTAATGGGGTTGGATTGTTATAGGAGACCTCAGAGTGTTATACATGTTTCAGGGCAATTGGAAGCATTGGAGAATTGCGATTCATGGAGAATTGTGATTCATAAATCAATCTCTTTGTAAAAATTTGTTGAACCTGGAAAATTTTACAATATTCAATCATCTCTGATAAATAATATTGAATGTTTTATTATAGACCTATCTTCTTGTAAAGGTTGAGCTTTAAGTGCAGTTGATGTCAGCTGTATAACAGCCCATAGGTCCTCTCCATATACCACAGATTGGAAAGTTGGTATATACTAGAACTCTGGAAACCTCTAGAACAAACATGCAACCTCTTGAAAAGATATGAAATCCGTATGGGTACTAAATTCTAATGCGTCACTAAACTTTAGCACACTCCTTAATTTAAGTCTTAATAAAACATTGCTTATGAGTAGTTACAAAGATGTTTGGTCCCTACAAAGCAGAGGAGAGCAAAGAGATGTATCTCTGTTTTGTATTAATATTGATCCAAAATAGTTAATAAAGATCAGAATATTTATTAATCAAAATTGAAATTACAAGACAAGAGTTCATTTCTATTACCGAAGCTACAGCTCTGATCCGGCTCACTAATTGACAACTAGAGGGTGCTGAAGTGCCATGTAGAAAACAGATGAACAGTGAGCTGCAAAGCTGGAGACCATAGAATAGACCTCACCGAAATCTATGGAATAGCATTATATACATGGAAATGGATACTCCTTTATAATTAGAATTATTATTATTTATTTATATAGCACCATTAATTCCATGGTGCTGTACATGAGAAGGGGTTATGTACAAAATACAGGTATAGATTTCATTAAACAAATTAGCAATGTCAGACTGGTACAGAGGGAAGTATTTGTGTGAAAATCCTGTGCGGTTATTAAACTAAAGGTAAACCCAGTCCATAAAATTCTTAAAAAGCAACAAAACATTTCTATACTATGTGCAGGGATACAAAATAAAATTACTCTGTACTATAGAACTAGAAAGAAATAGAACGTCTAATAAAATTAGGAGGGTGAAGAATCCAGCTCCTGCTATTAAAGATTCCTTCCAGATTAAGATGCTGATCTGGCATAAAGCCAAAGTTTTATTGAAAGGTTCGTTAAAGGGTTAATTTTAACTTTTAGGTGACAATAGAGTTCATCTACTCCCTCCCTGAAGAGACAATTTGGGTGCTTAGAAAGCATGCAGTAAGTATGGACTGTCCTTCAGGTACATCTGTAAGCATAGTGTAGAGGAAATCACTGGATATGAGAATATAGTCAACTGGAATTGAATTCTACTCAAATTTTACAAAATTCTCCACTTGCCAAAATGAAGATTTTTTTTTTTTTCAGCAAAATGGGGTCCGCTGTCAGTATTTTACAGTTCATAAAAATTGTGATCAAATGGTTAACAAGAAACCCTTATACTCACCATATCACTCACATAAATGGGCGCTCCTGCTTTTCAATGTCATCTGGCCGGTCCTTGCTGTATTCTGTGATCCGTTCCACTCGTGCCATAATCCCTGGGCCTTTCACAGTGAGTTGGGACTTCAAGATCTGATAAGGACTGGGATGGTTCCACAAATGCACATTAACCCCTTCCCAACCCTTGACGTAATACAACGTCAAGGGTCGGGTCCCGGTGTTTGATGTGAGTGCCGCACCAGAGCTCACATCAAACACCCGACATCTCAGCTGATCTCAGCTGAGATGTCGGGCTTACAGCACCGATCGGATCTGATCGGTGCTGTTAACCCCTTGGATCCTGCAGTTGTGCACTGACAACGGCATCCATAACCGCCGCAGCGGGGATCGCGCTGTTCCATGCCTGCACTGGAGATCCAGAGATAATATCGTGAGATCTCCGGTGCTCACGTGATAGCTTCCGGGGACTCGGCTTCCTACGAGTGGTGGGCAAGCGTTGCCAACCACTCACAGTGTGCATTTGTGACAGGTCCCGATTTGCTGCAGCTCATCATGACCTGTTACAAGTGATCAGACTGTGCAGCAGTGCATCTCCAAAAAACATAAAAATTCAAATCACCCCTCTTTTCCCCCATTCAAAATAAAAGTATAAAAAAAATTAAAAAAATACACATTTGGTAATACCAGATTCAGAAACGCCAAATCAAGCAAGATATAAAATCAATTAATGAGAGCCGTAAACTGTGAAACAGAAAAAAAGGTCCAAATGCCAAAATTATGCTTTTTTAATCGCCGCAACATTTCTATAAAATGCAAGAATGGGCGATCAAAACAGCGTATCCACCCAAAAAATGGTATCATTAGAAACATCAGCTCAAGCCGCAAAAAGTAAGCCATCACACAGCCCCAGATCCCAAAAAATCAGAATGCTACCGGTCGCAGAACATAGCGCAAAAAGTGTGATTCTTTTTTTATTTCAAATTTCAGAATTTTTTTTGACCACTTAGATGCCAGTAAAGGTATACATATTTGGTATCTACAAACTTGTACAAACCTGAGGCTTCACACTGTCATGTCAGTTTTATCATATACTGAACATGGCGACTAAAACCCCAAAAAAACAAACGTCCAATTGCACTGCACTTGGAATTTTTTCCCATTTCCCTGTACACTATATGGTATAATAAATGGTTGCATCTGAAAGTACAACTTGTCCTGCAAAAACACAAGCAATCATATGTCTACATTGACAGAAAAATAAAAACCTGATGGCTCTTGGAAGCATGGGGAGCAAAAAATTAAAATAAAAAATCAGAGGGTGGTGAAGAGGTTAAAGGTCATAGCGCACGTTGTGATATCACTACATTGCGACATTCCACACACTTGTGCAGACTGGAGAAGCGATGATGAGGATTGGAGGTCAAAAAAGACTTTGGAACATGATAAAGAATCGCAAATTTGTGGATACTAACTTCTATGTGGCTCAAATTCCTGGGACGATACATGCAAATTAAAATTTTGCCTGATCCACTCCTCTTCAGAAATTACCGAATGAGAGTTAAAAGTGATTTTATATGAGGATAATAATATGTCCACTTTCTTTCAGAAACAGCTACACTGTAGGCCATCTGCTGTTTATGGCATTCCTTCTCTTATCCATTGAACTGATCTGCGACAGCTCAAGGACAAGAGTGGCACAGCTTATAAAGGGAATCCATCACCAGATTTTTGCTAGCTCGTGTGAAAGAAGCTTGATTTTGAGACAGAGACCTTTATTTCAGCGATATGTCACTTAGGCCAATTTCACATTTGCGTTTGTCAACGCAGCATACCGAACGCAGCCAGACACATGCGCACTGCGTTCCTATGTTTAACATGGGAACGCATGGTGCCTGCATTTGGCTGCATTCGGATGCGCATAATTTGTGCGCCCTCCGAACGGAACCTGCTGCATTTTTTGTGTGTTCACGGGTGCTTCCTTTATCAGCAAGCGCACAAAAAATGCACGAATTTCAATGGATCCGCAGTGTCCTCCACATGACAGCGCAGGAGAACGCTGCAGATCACATTGAAATCTCTCCCGGTGGTCACCGGGAGATCAGCCGGAGCAGCCGCTGATGTCCCGGGCACGGCCGCCGCTGATCTCTTGATAGTGTCGGCGCGGGAGATCTGACAGCTGTTTAAATCTTCCAGTGCCGACATCACCTCTTCGGTGTTGGCACGGGAGATTTAAACAGCTGTGAGATGAGCTGTTTCTTCATATCTCCCGCGCCGACACCATCAAGAGATCAGCGGTGGCCGGGCACCATAATGATGTGAACGCATGCGGAGAATCTCCGCTGCATTCACGTCAGTATGGCAGTGTTTGCACTGCGTTTGCGTCTGCATGCCCTCCACATGCAGACACAAACGCAAATGTGAAACCGGCCTTAATGGGATGGTTGCTGTACATTTAACTAGTTCTCTGAATTCTGAGCTCTGTATAACCCCGCCCATGATTGGCAGCAAAGATTTTATTAAAACTAAAATGGCAGTGACAGTAAGTGACACATCGCTGTGATCAGGGTTTCTGTTTCTACAGTAGGTTGCGTTCAGATTTGGTGTAAAAACTGGTAACAGATCCTCTTTAATATGAAGCAATGTTTCAAAAAATGAGTTCATTAACTGTAAATTATACATAGTATATGGAGGGTTTTTTTGCACCACAAGGGTATCAACCACCAAGGATTATGTGACATGAAATGGCCATGAGGTGAGGATGTTGTAAGCAGCCTAAATTCAGCAGGTTTCTTTGCCAACATTTTGAAGACTGTCCCATTTACTTGAATGTGGCTCATAGGTTGTCTTGGCACCATGTACTTGGATTCCTAATTTAGATAGAAGAAACAGTGAACCTTTTTATGTGTCTTGTATAGAATTGTATTTCTTATATTTACCCATGATGAGAAGTCTGCACAAACTTTTTACAAACATTTGAATTTTTGATGTCTTCAAAGATATTTTCATCAAACTCCCCATAAAAGCATCTAAAATATGAAACTGGGACATCTCACGTATTACTGTCAAGTGAACTGCGGTAGATAAAATCAAACTAGTGATGACAGTTTTAAGATGTGACACAAACCCCAAACTGTGATTAAGGAAAGATCCCTTGAGTTAAAAAAATCTTTCAGAATATTTTTGATCATAGAAGAAACGAAGAAAGGCATTCTGAGTTACCGAGATGCTAGTTTTACATAAAGGCTGTAGCAAACTAACAAAAGGGATATCTACATTTCCTGTCCAACTACTAAATCTGTCACTCAGAATAGAAAACAGGGATTGGGAAGCGTTCACTACAAAGACCCCGAGTCATTTTAGTCAATATAACAACCTTCAAGGCACTTGCGACATCCAAGCTGAGTTTAGACATCTGCCCACATCTTCCATTTTGCATAGTCTGCAAGTTATTCTGCTAATAAGTGTAGACTTCAGAGTACCACTAGTCATAAATAGTCATCTCAAAACAAGGACAATATTTACCCCCTTTACCATCTAGGACGTACCTATACTTTCTACGTCATGTCCCTAACTTTGATGTGAGCTAATGTGCTGAGTTCGCATCATTCCCTGCACATGTCGGCTGATCTGATCAGCCATGTGCACGCTGTCAAACTCTGACAGTGTAATCTAACATGCGCCCATGGGGATTGCGCCCTTCCCCGCCGCCATCGGCGACACCATGATGCAAACACATGGCGCCAACGGGTTGTCGTGATAGTGAGCGCCAGCATTCACAGATCAGCACTTCTTCTGATGCTAAAGCATCGCTTTGAACAGCAGAAGTGATTGGACACTGCCAACTTCAAGCACCCTAAGGTGACTAATAAAATCAATAAAAGGTAAAAAATAAAAAGTTTAAAAATCTGATTAAATGAAAAATAAAACATATAAAGGTCATGTCACCTCCATGTTTCTCTATTGAAAATATAAGCATTAAAAAAAAACACATTTAGTATCACTGCATTCAGAAACGCCCCATCAAAATATAAAACCAATCTGATCGGTAAACTGCAAAACAGAAAAAAAGGCAAAACAACAAAATTTAAGTTTATTTGGTCGCTGTAACATTGCAATGAACTCGAATAGCAGCCAAACAAAACAGCGCATCTACCCAAAAATGGTATAATTAGAAATGACAGCTTAAAACGCAGAAAACAAGCCATCACACAACCCCATATCCCGAAAAATGAGAACACTATATGTCTCTGAAGATCTCAACAAACATGCAATTTTTTTTTTTTTGACAAATGTTTAGATTTTTTTTCATCCCTTAGATAAAATATATGTTTGGTATCAACAAATGCATATTGACCTCGAGAATCATACTGTCATCAGATCAGTTTTACCATATAGTGAACATAGTAAATAAAAAAAAAAATCCAAAAAAAAACATCATGAAATTGCAAATTTTATGGCTCTGTCAGTCAGAGCGCTCCCCACAGTGAGTGGACACTATTATATCTGCATCATTGTGAATTTACTGTTGGAGATTGGTTGGGGTTAATAAATGGGAAGAAAAGGGTGGCTGCGTGGTTTATTTCAAATAAAGAATTTTTTTTCTGAACTGTTTCCTTACAGGATTGATAATGAGCAGGTTTCAAAGACCTGAACATTACCAAAATAGAGCTTGAGGACAGCTGTTAATACTCAGCTGTCATTAACCCCTTTCATTACCCTGATTGCCACTGCACCTGGACATCAGGAAGAGTTGGGTAAAGCGCCAGGAAATGGAACTTCTAATGAATGCACTGATTTCTAAGGCAGCTGTAGGCTGCTACTCTGTAACCTGGGGGAAAATAACTATGGGCCTCCCACATTGAGAATACCAGCCCTCAGCTGTGTTGTTTTACCTAGGTTGGCAATCAAAAATATGACAAAGCCCACATATTTTTTATAATTATATATTTAAATAATTAAAAAATAATGTATTTTTGATTACCAGTCGAGGTAAAAGCAGGAAGCTGGGTGTGGCAGGCCATAGCTGACTACTTAATCTGCACTGAGAATCAAAAATACAAGGAACCCTTACGCAATTTTTTAAAAATTATTTTTACTTACCTATGTCAGCAGGTTTGCTGCAAATACACTAAAGTATATGGCAACCAATCATGGACGACGGCACAATAGGTGGGGACACAACAGCCAATCACCGAGTGTGACTGCATTGCGGAAACTCAGTTAGTAAGTATAATTCTCTTACTTTAACTCCCATTTTGTTTCCTTTTGCAGCCCTCCAGCCCTTAATGCCAACCATTTTATAACTGCAAAGTTCGGGTCCCCTTACACTTAAACCTTACCCCAAACACCATATATGTCAAGTCCAGTCCCGAACCTAGACTTTAAAGTAAAAAGTCCATCCAGATCCGCTGAAGCCAAACATCTGCGAGTTTGCCCATCTCTAATAATGTGCACATACCCTTACACCTTCCTCAAGTGGAACCCTAATCCACAGTATTATACTCAGATTGACATCTCTCCACTTTGCTTAAATCTTTACAAATCATGAAATCCAATGTAGCTAGAAAGGACAGACTACTTGTATCCGTCAGGCATCGGGTCTGATGGTAATAGCCTGGGCACACATATGCACCTCACATGAAAACTAATTCATACACTGTGTTCAGAATTATTAGGCAAATGAGTATTTTGATCACATGATACTTTTTATACATGTTGTCCTACTCCAAGCTGTATAGGCTTGAGAGCCAACTACCAATTAAGTAAATCAGGTCATGTGCATCTCTGTAATGAAGAGGGGTGTGGTCTAATGACATCAACACCCTATATAAGGTGTGCTTAATTATTAGGCAAATGCCTTTCCTTAGGCAAAATTGGTCAGAAGAGATTTGACGGGCTCTGAAAAGTCCAAAATTGTGAGATGTCTTGCAGAGGGATGCAGCAGTCTTGAAATTGCCAAACGTTTGAAGCGTGATCACCGAACAATCAAGAGTTTCATGGCAAATAGCCAACAGGGTCACAAGAAGCGTTTTGGGCCAAAAAGGCACAAAATAACTGCCCATGAATTGAGGAAAATCAAGCGTGAAGCTGCCAAGATGCCATTTGCCACCAGTTTTGCCATATTTCAGAGCTGCAACGTTACTGGAGTATCAAAAAGCACAAGGTGTACTATACTCAGGGACATGGTCAAGGTAAGGAAGGCTGAAAAACGACCACCTTTGAACAAGAAACATAAGATAAAATGTCAAGACTGGGCCAAGAAATATCTTATGACTGATTTTTCAAAGGTTTTATGGACTGATGAAATGAGAGTGATGGGCCAGATGGAAGGGCCAGAGGCTGGATCACTAAAGGGCAGAAAGCTCCTTTCCGACTCAGACGCCAGCAAGGTGGAGGTGGGGTACTGGTATGGGCTGGTATCATCAAAGATGAACTTGTGGGACCTTTTCGGGTTGAGGATGGAGTGAAGCTCAACTTCCCAGACCTACAGCCAGTTTCTGGAAGACAACTTCTTCAAGCAGAGGTACAGAAAGAAGTAGGTATTGTTCAAGAAAAACATGATTTTCATGCAGGAAAATGCTCCATCACATGCATCCAACTACTCCACAGTAAAGGTCTAAAAGATGAAAAAATAATGACATGGCCCCCCCTTGTTCACCTGATCTGAACCCCATAGAGAACCTGTGGTCCCTCATAAAATGTGAGATCTACAGGGAGGGAAAACAGTACACCTCTCGGAACAGTGTCTAGGAGGCTGTGGTGGCTGCTGCACGCAATGTTGATCGTAAACAGATCAAGCAACTGACAGAATCTATGGATGGAAAGCTGCTGAGTGTCATCATAAAGAAAGGTGGCTATATTGGTCACTAATTTTCTTGTGTTTTGTTATTGCATGTCAGAAATGTTTTTTTTTCTACATTTTGTGCAGTTATATTGGTTTACCTGGTAAAAATAAACAAGTGAGATGGGAATATATTTGGTTTTTAATAAGTTGCCTAATAATTCTGCACAGTAATAGTTACCTGCACAAACAGATATCCTCCTAAGATAGCCAAATCTAAAAAAAAGTCTTTTGGGTTGATTGAGAACATAGTTGTTGATCAATAATAAAAATAATCCTCTAAAATACAACTTGCCTAATAATTCTGCACACAGTATATTTGAGTAATAAAACATTCTTTACTAAATGCCTGTTTTATATATTAAGTAATCAAAAACTGAAAACCTCAGGCAGAAGCTCACAGTCAGACACCTCAATGCAATTTTGTACCAATGCATAATGTTTAGTTTAAAAATGTATGATGCTTTTTTGGGGGGGATAAAAGTCTGAAACAAGCAGTGCCTGCGATATGTCACACCTTCTAGAACAAAAAAAAAGTTTAAATGTCCTTTATGACTGCATAAACATCTTCCCAAAACAGAAGAAACCAATCTACACAATCCAGGGGGTTAGAAAAGATGTAAGTTATGGAGCATGATTGTCCTAATCAGAATAAAGAAATAAGACGTGCAAACTACGCTTCTAGAACAAGAACACATATCTGATAAATAACATGCAGAAAAATGTATTAAAAATAGTACAGAGGCTATGCACAGAACAGTGAAAAATTCCATCAACAGTACCCTTATGAGTGAAAGACCAAGGCTACTGGGAGGAATAAAGTTAATTTTCTCCCGGCAGCGGGGCTCTCAGTGCGGTGGTTGCATGGAGTCAGAATGCTTTTACCTGCGGTTTAACCCCATATCTGCAGGTTAATGTTTATTTTTCATGATCGGTTCATTAATGCTCTTTAATGCACATAGATTTTTTTTTAAATATGCAAGATATTCCAAACAATCCATAGGAAATTTGTTTTTAGCCAATATAAGTTAATTTAAAATGCACATTTGGTGTTTGCATAATTCCAGTGTAATAATACAGTATTTGTTCCATATTTGATTGCTAAAATATATCACAAAAAAAATTGTATAAAGTTCTACATCTATTTTTATCTGTATTGCACACCTATATTTGATTTGTAAATTTCATATGCAAGTGTCAATGAGACCAAACACCGTGGTTAGAAAGGTTGTGGAGTCGGTAAACCAAACCTCCGACACCAACTATGACTTCTCAATTTCCTCAAATCCGACTCAAACTTAGACTCCTCCAAAATGGACACAAACTCCGACTCGACAGCCTTGGTTAGCACATTATAGGTTTTCTTCATCCATGTATGAATGGGCACCTTAAAGAGGACCTGTCACCAACCACTCATGATGATCCAATTACAGCACTGAATGCAGCATGCCTGCTGCATTCAGGCAAGGGGTCCCCCATCCCTTGACCCCTCCTGTAACCCGAGAAAATACACTTTGAAAACTTACATATTGGAGCCAAATAGGAGGTGGTTAGTGGCTGGAGCCACTTCTCTCACAGGGAAATTTCACACCCCCTGTATCTTTAATCCACCCACCGCTGCTTCCCTCATGCCAATCATTGTCTCCCTCGCCTGCTGCATACCACAAAGCAAGGGGTGCGGTGCTGACCGCACTGCCCCACCTCCTGCGGTGACGTCATGGTTAACATGGAGCAGGGCGGGTATAAGGGGTTGACGTCACCGCAGGTGGCGGGGCAATGCGGCCAGCACCGCACCCCTCGCTTTGTGTTATGCAGCAGGCTAGGGAGACAATGATTGGCATGAGGGAGGCGGTGGTGGGTGGATTAAAGATACAGGGGGCGTGAAACTGCCCTGTGAGAGAAGTGGCTCCAGCCACTAGCCACCTCCTATTTGGCTCCAGTATAAGTTTTCAAAGTCTATTATCTCAGGGTACAGGGGGGGGTCAAGGGATGGGGGACCTCTTGCCTGCATGCAGCAGGCATGAACTTGCTACATCTTTTAACTACTTCACAGTTTAAAGGGGTTCTCTGTGAAATACACATTTTAATTATTGAACATTTATCAAAATAACTTTATAAAGCGAATAGGTATTCTTCATCTATTGCACTGTCAGGAATCCAAGATGGCAGCTGCAATAAATGACAAGCCGTCCTAGAGTTCAGACCATGTAGTAGGACAGGATGTGTGGAGCTCGAGGCAGAGCTCACGTCAGAGCAGCGTCCTGTCAGGCATCACAAACTAACATTTCTCTACAAAGTCAACTCGACAGGACACTAAGCGAAGCGTACTAAAGGAGATGAACACCTTTCTTCAGCCGTCTCAGTCAGCCTGACCGTTTTGGTGCCTCCGTTTCGGGCTTCACCTAGCCCATTCTGTGTGTCCTGGCAATTGCCATCTTTAAAATCCTGACAGCATGCAGTAGCTAAAGCATACCTATTTGCTAAACAAAGGCATTTAGAAAAATGTTGAAAATTGGAACGTGTATTAATTTTATTTACTTTATTACATTTCTTCGAGAACCCCTTTAAAGAACCCTGAAAATATTAAAAATAGTCATTAAAAAACAAACATGCATAGCAATGCTGCTTTATATTATGTCCCTTTGTTGCGGCTCTTTTTCAGGCGGCTTTCAGGTTGACGCCCCTGAAAAAGACGTGTGCACATACCCATTGACACTTTTCTCCTGATGTGTTTTTTGCAGACTTTTGACTGGAGAATGCCTAATTTGAGCCAGATTCCATTACCATCAGATTAAAAAGACGTGTCATGAACGTTTTGTCTTCCAAACTCAATTTGACCCCTGAATCGAGCAAAACAAAAACAAAAAACTAACAAAAAATAAGAAATAAGAAAACACCATCGAAGAACTGAACATACGAACAGCATGTCGTTTTACAATAAAAACAACAAATAGGAAGAGCCTTCCAAGCTCCTTTGAATTTTTTTAAGGAGTGGTCCCACTGCAAAACTGGCAAAAAATGAATAAATAAACTCCCGTGTGAACATAACTTTACCGAGGTGTTAGTGACTTTAGCTAAGGGCAACAGTACACCCATGTGCATGGACCCAGTGTTGTATGTGGTATAATACAGATCAGCTGAGACACATTTCATTTCCAGTTTTAATACATAGTAACATAGTAACATAGTTTTTAAGGTTGAAGGAAGACTTTAAGTCCATCTAGTTCAACCCATAGCCTAACATGTTGATCCATTTTTTTTTTATATATATATTTTTCTTTTTTTTACACATTAACTTTTAGCTCACGCAAAGGATACAGCGCAGATTCTTAAATAGATTATTTTACAAAAAATAGTCTTTGATCATTTATCTTACACCTTGACAGAAGCCTTCTAATCTGTTTCATTATGAAGTCAGTATATTTATATGATATGAAGAACTGTACATTTTGTCTGGACAGTGCAATCCAAACGCATATAATTTTCCTTTGAAAAGAATAAGGAGTGATCTTTACATACTACATATACTCATCTAGTTTTTGAATGAGGCTTAACGTGCACAATCTCTTTTGAAGCATCTCATAACTTTTCATGTTAAAACAGTAGAGGTGGGGGGGAGGGGTCATGTATGCGTTACTCATAACTGTTTATAGCAGGAACCTTACACTTATATACATCATTTTAAGCACAGACATTGCAGTGTCATGCTTCCATCTAAAAAAGCCAATTTTCATTACAATTGCATGGAATCTACAATGGAAGATATTGCTTTGCAAATGTAGACAAGATCACAGGTTGGCTTTAAAGAGTGTGGGAGTAATGGCGACTTGTTTAGTGAACTTAAAGTGAGAATTTGAGTCATCATAAGTATACTAGCCAATATATGACATTAAAGAACAAGAAGGTGAAGGGAAAGAGTGCCCTTGAGTAGAGGTCAATCCGCTTGGCTTCGGATGGAATGATTGGCTTGGCAGGAGGCGGCTTTTTGTTGTTCTTCGCTTGAGATTTTCCCAGACCGTTGTTGACTTCAATTGGTTTTCCATAACAATCATAATTGGACAATTCAAAATCTCTGGGCAAGCTTCCAACAATGCTGAAGTCATTGGACCTCAAATCGGATTTAGATGTGCAGACTTTCTTGCATCTCGTTTCTGCAACCTAGGAATAATAAACAGCGAGCTAAATTATTGATCTGAAAATGCTTGAAAGAGACATCAAATAACGTATACCGGAAAAAAGACTGACTTTTCTTAGATGCCTCAGTAAGACGACAATTAGACTAACAGCTGGGAACAACGAGAATAGAAACAATCTGCATAAATCTCTATGGCATATACAGTATGGCTAACAATCAATCATATATGAAAAATACTTCTTCACAAAGCCACTAATGGAAAGATACTAAATAACTGGTAGTAACTGGATGTTCTAAAATATATCTGTGGAGAATAAAAATCCAGTAAATATCAAAAGTATAAAATCATTTATTACAATAATTTAGACAACATAGACATGTATGGCATATCCAAGGGATATACCGCATATACTCGAGTATAAGCTGAGACCCCTAATTTTACCCTCCAAAACTAGGGAAACATATTGACTTGAGTATAAGCCTAGGGTGAGAAATGAAGCAGACTCTCATCATGGTAAATTGCCCCCCATTACTGGTATATAGTCCCCCATCACTGGTATACAGCCCCCCCCCCGTCAATGGTATACAGGCCGCCATCAGTGGTATACAGGCCCCCATCAGTGGTATACAGCTGCCCATTAGTGGTATACAGCCCCCCCCATTAGTGGACAGCCTCCCATTAGTGGACAGCCCCCATTAGTGGTATACAGGCCCCATCAGTGGACAGCCCGCCATTAGTGGTATACAGTCCCCCACTAGAGGTATACAGGCCCCATTAGAGGTATACAGGCCCCCATTAGTGGTTTACAGGCCCCCATTAGAAGTATACAGGCCCCCAATAGAGGTATACAGGCCCCCATTAGAAGTATACAGGCCCCCAATAGAGGTATACAGGCCCTCATTAGTGGTATACAGGCCCCCATTAGTGGTATACAAGCCCCATTACAGGTTACAGCCCCCCATGCTGCCGCACACCTTAAAATAATAAAGCATTCATTCTCACCCTCCATCGCTCTGTCACTATTGCGTCCTCCGGTCCTTGCTTCTTCCTGCTTTCGCCGGCTTCTATTGCTATGACCGACGCAGCAGTGATGACATCGTCGCTGCTGCGTTGGTCACATGACGCCGGTGAAAGCAGGAAGGAGCAGGGACCGGAGGACGCAATAGTGACAGAGCTACGAAGGGTGAGAATGAATGCTTTATTATTTTAAGGTGTGCGGCAGCATGGGGTGCTGTAACCTGTAATGGGGAAGGAAGCGCGCATACACAGTGCAATGTAATATGCACTGCTCCCCCCGCCGCTGATGGACAGGGGGATGAAGTGCATATTGCATTGCACTAATGAGTGGCCCCACGTGACTGGCCGCTCACTGTACAGCCTCCCCCACCTCCTCCAGCCCCTGGACACCGCCCCCCCACACTCAGCCAGTACCACTGACTCGAGTATAAGCCGAGGGGGGCACTTTTCAGCACAATTTTTGTGCTGAAAAACTCAGCTTATACTCGAGTAAATATGGTAGGTCTCATCTTGGGGACCCACATGCATCTCTCCAAGCCACCTACTCTACTCAAACTGCTGAAAATGGAGAGATGCATGTACAAGCTTACTCAGCGATTGTCAAAACTCCTGTAACTGAATTAGGATACGTGATAATCAGAAGCCACTTCTCAATTCGTAGCAACTGCAGCAAGGACAACTGAACAGAATGTACCCTATTTTTTGGTCTATAAGACGCACCGCATCACAAGACGCACCCAGGTTTTAGAGGAGGCAAATAAGGGGGAAAAAATGTAAATAAAAAAGTTTTCATGACGCACTGATAGGGTGGATCTGCTGCTGACACTTATGGGGGTAATGTCCTCAAATTCTGTACTAATGTTCCCTACCTGGGCTCATTCCAGATATATGTCCCCCATCCTGGTATATTTTCCCCATCCTGATATACAGTACATGTCTCTCATCTTGGTATATGTGTCCCATATCCTGGCATATGTGCCATTATCCAGGTATTTGTCCTTCAACCTGGTATTTGGGCCTCCATCACGGAGCACCCTTAAAAAAAGTAAGCAATCATACTCACCTCCCATCGCTCCCTCTGCAGCAGCGCAATGGCCTCCAGTCTTTTCATGCTGGACGCTGATGAGCTTGTGAGCAGTGTACGCAGCAATGACATCACTGTCATGCGCCCCGCTCCACATACAGTGTCAGCTGCTGAGACAAGAAGAAAGGAGGATGTTGCGCTGCACTAAGGGAGCAAGGGACGGTGAGTAGGATTGTCAGCCCACTTCCGGGATATTCACTGCTTTATATGCCAGTAATGATGCATGGGAAGCAGTGAATATCCACACACACAATCAATCCGCCCACCTCTCAATGCCAGCTTCAGGGCTGAGAGGTGATGAGAAGGGGGAGTGCAGTGAATATTACATTAGCATGGCAGCCAAGCACAGACACTGGTACAGATTGTGGAAGCGCAGTCTGATTGCAACAGCCAATCATAGATGCTCTCACAGAGAGCAATAAGCCATTGCCTGTCAGTGCAGTGAATATTCATGAAGCTTAATTGGTGGCCCCGGAAGCAATCAGCGGGAGAGCAGGAGACTGGTGACTAACTACATTCTAGTGAGACCCGCATGCTCAGTAGGCAAAACCGGATCTCGCTTTAACGAATACTGCCTGATTTGGTAAAAACAGCTCCCATTCACTTCCATTTTAATTTATGCTGGATCCTTCCGGGTCCGGTTGGTGGCGAATGGAGCTGAATTGTCTAATAAGATATTAAAGACACTTCTCTCCCCCTACCTCCTGAACAAGAATGGATTTAAGCATTTTTTTTTTTCAAAGCAGATGACAAGACAAACTGCAGGCTCACTGTGGCGTCATGTGACACAGCCCATTATGCTCTATGGATAAGAGAGGGAAAGCAGTATTGAGGAGCATGGAGACGAAACAAGCAGTGGGAGAAATAAAAAATTATAGGGAGCTTTAGAGTAAGTATTTTACCTCATACCAGAGCTTGATTCATAGACAAACAGCTCAGCACTGCTTTATAATTTGCTTCATGTTGTTGTCGCTTGTCTCTATGTATGCTACAAAACTTAATGAAGAGCCGTATATGTGCTGGGATGTTTACAACAGAGATCATAGCAGCTAATCTCTTCTCCTCAGCTCAGAGTGGACTGAAAATTATAGATAGAGCTGAAAACTGATGAAAATGCAGCAAACATGTTGTAAAGTGGCCATAAACTGTGTTATTCATCACATTACATTAAGTTACACTAGCTGAAATATGTGAAGATAATTCATTAGGAGGAAATTAAACAAGAAAATATTTCTGGTGATTACAAAGGCTTGGACTGAATTATTTTTTGATAGATTTTTGACATTATAAATATTTAAAGATATAATTAGTATTGTATGCATAGTGTATGTGTAAAAAAAAAAGTATTCAAACAATTTTGAATTTGTGCTGAAATATTCAGAATTTTGAATATGAATGGCACATTAACATTTGGCTTGATGATTATTTTATATTAACATTTAGAGAAAATTTGTCACTATATTTTTGTTGTCCCATCTGAGAACAGCATTAAGATAGGACCAGAGACCCCAGATCCAGGACTGAGCCTCTTACTAGGCTTCTTGCTGTAGTTTTGATAAAATTGCATCTCTCCTACAGCCCGGCTTATTCTATCAATAATCAGCTTTTCATGAGTCTATGATATTAATGAGCTCCCCACCCTCACAGCTGATTGTATATGCAAAAAGCTTTCAAATCAATGGTGGGGAGGGGTTTGATAGCTTTGAGAGAACAGGCAAAGCATAACCAGATAGAATAGGGAGGTAAATTAATAAATAAAATTACACTCAGTGGGGCGGTGGGGTTGTTACATCTTACAAACTATCTACACTTGTAAGCCCAATAATATTTTATCATTCTTTCAGTTGGACATCCTATCTAATTAACAGGAAAGGGCTCTATTCCCTCACACTATAAGGCAATTAATATCCTTCATATCATTATGCCCGTAATAAACACTTTGGTATATTTAATATATATGTCCTCATACTTTAAAGCAGTATCTTGCTTGTTATCCACCTGACATTTATTTATATATATATATATATATATATATATATAATGTAATTTTAATGAATACATTTGTGCTATAATACTCTTGTTTTTGGCTCTTGTTTTCATGCCTTTGTTTTGTATAGTAAGGCACCTTTCACATCAGCAATTTTTGAAATTCGCAGCAGATCTGGCAGGCTCACTTGCGGCAAGCCTACAGCTATCCCCATTCATTCCCTATGGGATTTATGGTCAGCTGTGGCAAGTGTTGTTTTTCCGGATTCAGTGCTTGCGGCAAGTCAAAAACAGCTGCGGTTTTTTTGCGCTGCTGCAAATGCCGAATCGGACGGATCCAGCAAAACCGCACTTGCCGCACCTGAACGCAAGTCCCATAGGGAATGAATGGGGCTAGCCACAAGTGAGCCGCTACGCGGCAGATGTGGCAAGGCTTCTGGATCTGAAGTGATCACCAGAAACTGCTGATATGAAAGCAGCCTTAGTGGAATCTGGGTTTCAGTCCCTATTTTATGCTGCCCTCAGACTGGGAAACAAGGCTGGTGACAGAGTTTCTTTCGGATGATACATACTTGCAATGTGCTGATATGAACTGGTGTCCCGGTCCCATTCACGGTATTCTTTTTCACCGCATTGGGTCCCTTTCCTTCTGCTTGTTCAGCCTTGGCAATTTTGGCTTTCTCTGCCTCAATTCTTGTTGGACTGTTCAGGTAGACCTGGACTACAGCATACTGAACAAGGGAGGCAAAGCCAAAAAGAAGACAAGTGATAAGCCACACGTCAATGGCCTTCACATAGGACACCTTTGGCAGCTCTTGTGCCAGCGTGGTACACTCCGACGCCAAGCTCAGAACTGAAAATATCCCTGAAAAGGAAAATACAAACACATTAATGACTTTCAATATATATATATATAGCTTTGGCACTTCTGTACCACAGTATAAAGAACAAAAAAACTCAAAAATGCATCCCTTTAACTTATGGGTTACATTACATTCTCTCTTTCAAACACACCATGGGCAATTTCACCTAAATCCACTTGACCTAGAAGCAAAGTTTTTTAATGCATCAAAAAAAACAAAAAAAACAAAGGATGTTTATCCAACAAAAACCTGCTCACATATAAACAGACATACTGTGTAAAAACACTCTGGTATCCTAAACCAGACCCTACTGCTGCATGTCAAAGTGCTGATCACCATGCCTTTCACGGTCATAAAGAATATTATACAACCAATATATGCAGCTTTACTTTACAATACGTTTTTCTGTTACAAATAAGTTTAATGTTATCCTTATGCCAATAATAACTGTAATAATAATAATCTGTCAATTCTCTACTCATAGCCTGACACTTACAAACCTTGATGTGATGAACAATGAAGAGATGTAAAAAGTAGCATGTAGAAGAAAAGAAAGGAGCACACAGCAACAATTATATGAGAGAACAAGAACATCAACATTAGGATTAAGAATACAACCTTGGAAAAAGGCACACACACATACATACACACATATTAATATGCCGCACACATACATACACACACACAGTTGAAGCAAGAAGTTTTAATACACTACGAAAAAAAACCCACATGCATGTTATTCTCACTACCTGACATGAGGTCAGAATTACACCTTTCCCGCTTTAGGTCAATTAGAAATACCATAATTATTTATATTTACCGAATGTCAGAATAAGGAGACAGTGGATGTTTTAAGTAATATTTATTACTTTCTGCAAAGTCAAAAGTTTACATCCATTTCATTAGTATTTGGTACCATTGACGTTAAACTGTATGACTTGGGTCAAAAGTTTAAGATATCCTTCCACAAGCTTCTCACAATAGTTGGTAGGAATTTGGGCCCATTACTCCTGACAGAACTGGTGTAACTGAGCCATGTTTGTAGGTTGCATTGCTCACACCTACCTTTTCAGCTTTGCCTATACATTTTCAATAGGATTGAGAACAGGGCCTTGTGATCTCCACTCCAAAACATTGATTTTGTTGTCCGTAAGCCACTTTGTAACCAGTTTGGCAGTATGCTTTGGGGCATAGTCTATTTGGAAGACCGTCCAAGCTTTAACTTCCTGGCTGAGGTCTTGAGATGTTGCTTCAGTACTGCCAAGTAATCTTCTTTCCTCAGGATGCCAACTATTTTGTGAACTGCACCAGTCCCTCTTGCAGCAAAACAACCCCACAACATGATGCTGCCACCCCGTGCTTCAGAGTTGGGATGGTGTTCTTAGGCTTCCAAGTTTCTCCCTTTGTTATCCAAATATAACAATTATGGCAGAACAGTTTAATTTTAGTTTCAACAGACCACAGGACAGATCTACAAAAATGTAGGTCTTTGTTCACGTGTGCATTTGCAAAATTCATCTATTAGGTTTCTTTTAGCGTAATGGCTCCTCCCTAGCCGACTGGCCTTTCAGTTCATGTTGATACAGCACTTGTTTCACTGTGAATAATGACACAATCTTACCAGCTTCCGCCATCATCTTCATAAGGTCTTTTGCTTTTGTTCTTGGGTTGTTATGCACATGTCGGACCCAAAGCACCTTCATCTCTGGGACAAAGGACCCATCTCCTTCCTGAGCGGAATGATGGCTGGACTTTCCCATATTGTTTGTACTTGCGTATAACTGTTTGTACAGATGAACGAGGTATGTTCAGGTATCTGGAAATTGCACCCAGACATGTTCAAGTCAATAATTCTCTTGCTGATATATTGGCTGATTTCTTTAGACTTTACCATGAAGCAGTGTGTTTCAGGTGTACATTAAAATACTTCCACAGGTGTGTCTTTAACTCAGATGTTGCCAATAAACTTATCAAGAGATTCCAAACACATGACATCATGGGCTTTTACAAATTGTTTAACGGCATAGTAATCTTAGTGTATGTAAACTTGTGACTTTGTAGAAAGTAATAAAAATGCTTTAAAACATTCTTGCTCTCTACATGTATACGGGTTGGTAAGTGGGAGGAAAGACCCCATCCTTGACCCTAGGTTAAGCTCAGCTTCTTAAGAGTTGCTAATGCGAACTGCAAAAATGTGAGTATCTCAGGCCAAGTTCAGAGAAGCGTGAAAAAACAACAAACCAAAAAAAAGACAGCAATAGTCCTTGATTTATCTAAATACACAATTTCCTATGGCAAAGAATTGCAATGTATGAATAATAAAAAACAAATTCTAACATGAAGACTCTGTATGGAATCCAAAAATTTTTTTTTGCACACCTGTAGACTTAAATGGGCAAGTCATATCCGAGAGAGGAAACTAGAGCATGCCACAATTTTTTTTTGCTTGCAAAATTGGTTCAGTGAAAATATAGAAATGAATAAATAAATGAATGCATAAATAAACAAAAATTTCAAATGCAGTGAAATTGAAAGAGAGTGCAATTCCACAATTGTTTTGGGATTTTCTACTTAGTGTTCACTATACGGCAAATATAGCTCAGCAATATGACACTCCAGGCAAGAACGAATATGGTGATTTTTTTTTTAAGTTGTAAAAATATACAGTATACAATTTTTGCCATTTTCAGAGATGGCAACATTTTCATTTTTCGGTCTATAGGGCTGTGTAAGGGCTTGATTTTTGCACCCTGAGGCAATGTTTTCATTGGCATCATTTTGGGGTATATACAATGTTTTGCCTGCCTCAGTCAATTTTGTTTTTGCAGTGTTACAGCAGCCGAAAACCATTCTGGTGGCTGTTTTTTTTCTCATTACTCAGTTCACCAATCAGATTGATTCATTTTATATTTTGATAGGTCAGAATATTACAGACGTAGCAATACCAAATATGTGTTTTTTTCCTTTATTTTTATTTTAATGGGGGGAAAAAGGGAGTTATTTGAACTTTTATATTTTTCATATTTTAAAAAGTTTCACTGCAGTTATTATCCGTCTAAAGGCCCTGTTACACGGTACGACATCGTGAACGATATAATTTAAACCTCACGGGTTTGGAGTCGTGTAAGCGACATCGTTACTACCTCGTTGTGTGTAACACCGCGATATGACTACTAAAAATCGTTGGATCATTGATCGCAGATTTGAGAACACATTACCAAATCAGACGATCCACGATCAGCCAACCTGCTGCATCGTTCAGTCTGACACCACGATAAAGATGTCGGTAATGACTTCTCCAATTCACATCAGTGAAAAAGTATAGTTCGCTGGGTTGTGCAAACGATATCTGCTCACTACATCGTTGGTGTGTCGTCCATAGCTAGACGTGTGACAGATCACCAACTATGTCAAAACAATGTCCTAATGACCGCGAGCCCCGAGAACATTACTGATATCATTTCAACGTCGTGCCATGTAACGGTACCTTTAGGAGACTTGAACCTGCAATCACACAACTGCTTATACTATACACAGCAATACCAGAGGTTTTCTCCATATAAAGTACAGCCACCACCAGTAAGCCCTTATATACAGCTTTCTAGAATGCTGTATACGTCCTCAGGCTGAGGACATGTCCTCAATTGCGCTCCTGCATAAAGAGAATTTTGTTTACGTACCGTAAATTCTTTTTTCTTTAATCATCAATGGGAGACCCAGACAATGGGGTTTAGGGCACTGCCCTCCGGAGGTCACACTAGGTACTACAAGTTTGTAGACACCGCCTCCTCCGCTTATAAACCCCTACCGCAGGGAACATCCTCAGTTTGGTCTACAAGCTGCGAGGAGGAAATAAACCACACCCGAAACATCGGGAAGAATGCCGTGTACAAATGGTTCAACAACCCGGCAAACACTGTCTCAACAGAGAACAGAGCAAATGCAAAACATGCAAAGGAACAACTGGGTGGGTGCTGGGTCTCCCATTGATGATTAAAGAAAAAAGAATTTACGGTACGTAAACAAAATTCTCTTTTTTCTGGTCATCATAATGGGAGACCCAGACAATGGGGATGTCCTAAAGCAATACCCCAGGGCGGGAAGAGTTCCTCAACAAGACGGATAACACATGGTTCCCTTTTAAAGGTGGGCAACCGCCGCCTGGAGAACCCGCCTGCCCAAACTTGCATCCGCAGAGGCATGCACCATATAGTGCTTAGAGAAAGTGTGTAGGCTGGACCAAGTGGCCGCCTGACACACCTGTAGAGCAGACGCTCTATGTCGCAAAGCCCAGGAAGCACCTACGGCTCTGGTAGAGTGAGCCTTCAATCCCACCGGGAGAGGCAAACCAGAAGTCCGGTAAGCCTCCTGGATGGAAGCCTTAATCCATCTGGCCAATGTCGATTTCGACGCCGCGGACCCCTTACAGCGACCTGTTGTAAGAACAAATAAGGAATCCGAACTCCTAAAGGAGGCGGTCCTAGACACATAAATGCGTATAGCTCTCACGAGATCCAGAGTATGGAGGTCGCGTTCAACCTGATGAACGGGAGCGGGGCAAAATGATGGGAGAACAATCTCCTGGTTCAGGTGGAAAGTTGAAACCACCTTCGGCAAGAATTCTGGCCGTGGACGCAACACCACCTTGTCTTGGTGAACCACCAGAAAGGGTGACTTGCACGATAGTGCAGCCAATTCTGAGACCCTCCTCAGAGATGTAATCGCCACCAGAAAGGTCACTTTCTGGGATAGACGAGATAGAGAAACCTCCCTTAGAGGCTCAAACGGCGGTTTCTGCAATGCCGCCAGGACCATGTTAAGGTCCCCAGGGTCCAGAGGTCTCCTGTAGGGCGGAACCATCCGCGACACCCCCTGCAGAAATTGACGGACCTTCGGGAGGAGCGCCAATCGCCTGTCAAACAGCACAGAAAGTGCTGATACTTGACCTTTCAAAGAGCCAAGGGATAATCCCAATTCCAAACCCGACTGTAGGAAAGCCAACAACGTCGGGATGGACAAGGGCCACGGAGACCGTCCGCCAGAGGCACACCAAGTAAAAAAGATTTTCCACGTTCTGTGGTACATCTTCCTGGAAACTGGCTTCCTAGCCCGGTTCATAGTGGCAACCACCGTAGGGGAGAAACCCCTGGATGTCAGCAGCCAGGCCTCAAGAGCCATGCAGTCAATCTGAGGGCCCTGGAATTGAGGTGGAAGAATGGGCCTTGCGCGAGTAAATCTGCGCGTTCTGGAAGAGCCCACCTGTGTCCGCCTGACAGTTGCCACAGGTCCGGATACCAGGACCTCCTGGGCCAGTCTGGAGCCACTAGAATGGCTACCCTGCATTCCGACCTGATTTTCCACAGCACCCTGGGAATCAGAGCCAGAGGCGGGAACACATATGGTAGATGGAATCTGGACCAAGTCAAGATCAGGGCGTCCGCTCCCAGAGACTGGGGGTCCCATGACCTCGCCATGTATTGTGGAACCTGATGATTCAGCCGCGAGGCCATCAGATCCACGTCCGGGGTGCCCCATCTGCTGCAGATGTCCTGGAAGACGTCTGGATGAAGAGACCACTCTCCGGCGTCCATCCCCTGCCTGCTCAGATAGTCGGCCTCCCAGTTTTCGACCCCTGGGATGTGAACTGCGGAGATCAGGCAGTTGTTGTCCTCCGCCCAGGATAGGATGCGGTGGACTTTGGCCAGCGCCTCTGCACTCCTGGTTCCTCCTTGATGATTTATATAAGCGACGGCCGTCGCATTGTCGGACTGAACCCGAATGGGTTGTCCTGAGAGGAATCTCTGAAAAGCCAGGAGTGCCAGATAGATCGCCTTGATCTCCAGTACGTTGATCTGCAACGCCGACTCTGACTGAGTCCAGAGGCCTTGGGCCCTGTGTGCAAGAACACCGCCCCCCAGCCCTTCAGACTGGCGTCGGTGGTCACCACTAACCATGACGGTTTGATGAAGGACCGGCCCCGAGACAAGTGATGTGGCTGTAGCCACCACTGCAGGGAATCCCTGGTCGGTAGGGAAAGGGTCACCAGCCGATTCAGAGAGATCGTCCTCTTGTCCCACCTGCGGAGAATCTCCAGCTGAAGAGGACGGAGGCGAAATTGTGCGAACGGCACCGCCTCTATTGCTGCCACCATGCGCCCCACCAGCTTCATCAACACCCGTAGGGATGATTGTGGTGACAGGAGGACTGCTTGTACTCCTGATTGGATCGCCATCTGTTTGACTCGTGGCAGAGACACCAGGGCTGAGGCTGTGTTGAAGTCCATGCCCAGATATGTCAAAGACTGGGTCGGAACTAGCGTTGACTTCTGAATATTGAGGAGCCAACCGAACTGTTCCAGAGACCGCATGGTCACATCCAGGCTCTCTTGACAGAGGTGTTCTGATGGCGCCCTGACCAGCAGGTCGTCTAAATAGGGAATGACGGCATGTCCCTGCATGTGCAGGAGAGCCATCATGGAGGCCATCACTTTTGTGAACACCCGCGGTGCCGAGGCCAACCTGAACGGCAGCGCCACAAATTGGAAGTGTTCTTCCCCCACTGCGAATCGCAACCAGCGCTGATGAGCCGGTGCAATGGGTACGTGAAGGTAAGCGTCTCTGATATCTATGAACGCTAGGAAGTCCCCCTGTGACACAGCTGCGATCACGGAGCGCAGTGATTCCATACGGAACTTCCGAACCAACACGTGATGGTTGAACAACTTCAGGTCCAGTACTGGGCGGAAGGATCCGTCCTTCTTCGGGACGATAAAGAGGTTGGAGTAAAAACCCCTGAACCTCTCTCCGGAAGGCACCGGGACCACCACTCCGTCCCTGCGGAGACCCTCCAACACCTGGTAAAAATCCTGAGCCTTTTCTGGTGATGGGACCGACCGATGGAATCGGGATATCGGCTTTGACGTCAGCTCTATCCTGTACCCTCGCGAGATCACGTCTCGAACCCACTGATCTTGAACGTGAAGTAGCCACTTGTCCTGAAAGCGAGACAAGCGGCCCCCCACCTGTGGGGAGGCAGGATGAGAGAGCGAGTCATGTAGAGGCGGGTTTGGGGGTGGCGGCTGCCGCCCCCGCCGGCTTCTTTGGACGACTCTTAGAGCGCCACTGGGAAGCGGGCTTTCCCCCTCGGTCCGTGCGAGCGGACGGTGCTGATGACTGCGAGCTGGAACGAAAGGACCACTGTTTTGGGTTCCTTTTAACGGTATACCGTGGCTTAGGCTTATTCTGCGGTATCTTAGACTCAGCAGAATCCTTTATCAGCTTGTCCAGTTCGGTGCCAAAAAGCCTGTCACCAGCAAATGGAAGATTCTGCAAAATCTTCTTGGATGTGGCATCTGAGTCCCAAAGACGCAGCCACAACAACCTGCGGATCGCTATAGCATTGGCCGAAGCCACAGCTGAGCGAGTGGCAGTTTCCAGAGTCGCCGTCCTGGCGTAGTCCGCATAGGCCCTTGCCCTTTCGGTAAGTGCTAGGACCTCTGGACTGGATCTTGCCAGGTCAGAGATACCATCCAAGCAGGTAGTAATCGCTTGTAAGGTCCAGACCGTGGCAAAATTAGGGGCAAATGAAGACCCCACAGCCTCATAGGAAGACTTGGCGAGTTGCTCGACCTGTCTATCCGTCGCATCCTTCAGCGAGGAGCTATCAGAGGCAGAGAAAAGGGAGCGTGCAGCAATCCTGGTCATGGAAGCGTCCACCTTCGGGGACTGCGACCACTCCTGAAGCACCTCCTGGGAGAAGGGGAAGCGATTGTCCTTGGGTTTACGGACATAACGCCGCCCAGGATGTAACCTGGGAGCTCTAACCACCCTTCCAAAATTCGTGTGGTCCATAAAGGAACCACTTGGTCTAGCCTCTGGCCGCAGCCATTGATAGACCTCCTTCGGGTGCACCGTCACCTCCTCAGGGGGTGTCACGAGACGTAAGGTCTCGTTGATAGAGGACACCAGATCCTCCACCCCGTCTGGTGGTTCAGATATAGACACAGACCCGAAATTTGAACCCCCATCATCATCCTCACCATCAGAGGAACGCTCCTCCTCAGAGAGAGCCTGGAGCTCGGGTGACTCCTCACGACGAGCCCGCTTAAGGGGTCTCACAGCAGAAGAGGGAGACACCCGGGGGTAACTGGACGGAGTAGCTGGGCTATCCAGCCTCCTATTAAGTGCCTCCAGGGATTGCGACATGGAGGACAGTTGAGACAACAGAGATTCATTGATCTTATTCTGAGTCTCCCATGGCCCCGAGATCACCTGAACCTCAGGGTATAGCACCGGAGCTGCTGACTCAGCAGTGCCAGCCCGGGCCTCTGGGCGTCCGCAGTTATTGCAGGACCCCTCCACCAGTGTTCCATTGCATGTAGCACAGGTAATGGTGGCCTCTGCCGCCCTAGCAGCACGCTTCCCAGCTGAGGACATCGCCACAGTAGGGGAAGATAAGCCAAATTGCAGACAACAAAACCGGGAGTCCCGGTGGCTTACCAACCGCAGTAAAGCGGTATGAGGAAGCGGTGTGTGTGTGTGACCTCCGCGACGGTTTCCGGTCTCCCCTTTGGAGTGCAGGCGCACGCTGCATACAAATCCCAGCCGGGAAGTGAGGGTAAAGATGGCCGCCGACAGTGAAACTGTGGGCGGCGCCGAAGACACGCGGGAAACACACACACACGCCCATCGATGACGTCACCGTACGGGCTGCTTCCCATCCTCCAGGCAGCCTTAGCATGAGGGAGCCGGAGCCCGCAGCGCGGGAAAAAGTGTAAAATGTTATACACAGACTGCATGCACAAAACAAACATCCGCAGCCCACGGCCTCAGCCCCTGTGACACACAGGGCGGTCAGCCAGGGTGACCCCAGCACAGGGTACACCCGCAGAACCGCGAACCCGAGGGAAACGCGCGATCTGAGTGTCATGAAACACATAAAGTGCCAGACACTACCCCCAGGCACACAGGAGACACAGAGTGCCTCAGTGCCGGTCCGGTCTGTAAGCACCATTTAGGGAGGCCTCGGACGGGGGTGCAGCACCAGTCCGGAGTGTAAGCACCATTTAGGGAGGCCTCGGACTGGGCTGGCTCCAGTCCGGTCTGTAAGCACCATTTAGGGAGGCCTCGGACGGAGCGGAGCTGTGCAAGGCTCCCATCTCCCACTCTCCAGAGCCCCCCAGAGAGGGATGGAAAGGAGCGCAACAGCGTACCGGGAGAACACAAAGTGTCCAGGCTCTAGGCCCTCCGGTACCTCCACCAGCGTGTTCCACAAGGGTGAGCGGGGAGGCTGTCGCAGGTCCCGACTGGAACCTTTTTACCTTGTCTTCATACGCCATCACGTAAGCTGTGAGAATGCAGTGAAGTGCAAGCAAAGCGTGATCCTCCGAGCACACTAAGTTTAAAACTGAGGATGTTCCCTGCGGTAGGGGTTTATAAGCGGAGGAGGCGGTGTCTACAAACTTGTAGTACCTAGTGTGACCTCCGGAGGGCAGTGCCCTAAACCCCATTGTCTGGGTCTCCCATTATGATGACCAGAAAAAGAAGATTTCTCTCTGCCCTGCCAGGGGCAGAACAGAAGTACAAAAAAAGCCCACGCATGCACTATACAAGTACGTGTGCGCAGGAGTGCAATAGGGGATACTGTGTAGATGACATAGGGTGAGTCATTCACACGAAACAGGGAAGGAGGATGGCAATTGCAAGCAGACAGGAGCCGCTGGGTCAAGATCAGTGACACACACTGGGATGGACCTCCCAATAGGGGAATATAATTGTGACGTATCCCTATTCCTGAGGGTACACAAGCACCCCCTTTCCAGGCTTAACCCTCTCAATAGCTGCACCCCCTCCTCACATGAGCAAGATAGGGGGGTGCCAATCTGGAAGGCAATAAACTGAGTGACCAAGAATGGTTTGAGAGGCTAGGGTGCTTAAGGCTGGCTTCACATTAGCGTTTGTGTCTGCATGCTGATGGCATGCAGACACAAACGCTGTCAGAAGCAGTGTGTGAAATGATGAGTCCGCAGCGGATAATGTCCGCCTGCGGACACATCACTAGGGAGCCCGGCAGCCAATCGGCGCTGTCCGGGGGCGGGCCGGAGGAGGAGTTCAGTGCCGGAGATCTCCTCCTCCCCGCCGCCGGTAAGCATCGGGACGTGTCGGCGGGGAGAACAGCTGATTTGACAGCTGTTTGAATCTTCCCGCGACGACACTGAGAGGAGATGTCGGTGCGGGAAGATTCAAACAGCTGTCACATCAGCTGTTCTCCCCGCCGACATCGCTAGCACATTACAGGCGGCGGGGAGGAGGAGGACAGCAGTGGCTCAGCTGATCTCCCGGTGGCCGTCGGTGAGCTCCTGTGACATCACCGGCGGCCACCGGGAGATTTTTCAATGGGTCCGCAGTGTTCTCCTGCGCTGTCAAGCGCTGAACACTGCGAACCCATTGAAGACAATGCATGTTTTGTGCGCTTGGGGACGCTTGCTGATTGTCCAAGCTCCCCGAGCGCACAAAAAAATGCAACTGGCTGCGTCCCGGGTGCGGATGCTGGACACCGGAAGGAGCAGATATCGTCCGCATCCGCACCCGAACGCAGCAAACGCAGGCACTATGCGTTCCTATGTTAAACATAGGAACGCAGTGCGCATGCGTTTGACTGCGTATGGGAACGCAGCAATACGCTGCCTTTCCATACGCAAAGTGAAGGCACCCTAAGTCTGGTGCTTAATACTTTCCAGCATGCCACTCCTCTCTTCCAAGACTCTGAACGGAGCCAGAACTAATCACTCAGTATGGGAGATCCTCTTAAGGTACCGTCACACGCGGCAATATTGCTTGCAATTTCACTGGCAATTTTTTAAATCTTGTTACTCAAACACTGAACTGTTGGTGTGTGCTCCTTTCTTATACACACTGCTTTTTAGTATCTACCAATGTCCGAATCCGCACCCTACCCCTCCTGTATTTTTATAACCTTTTTTCGGTGTTCTAAACTTTGATTACAAACTTGGTAAAATCATAGTGAAGAAAGAATAAGACAATTCATGCTTTGATGAAAGACTAAACATATTTATGTCATAGATCGGATTTTGAGCACCATGAAAAACAATGCAAAACACTTTTATTGGAAAAAACACTCACATTCTGCACTGATGGGTAAATGCTTTAGTCAGATCATATAACAATTATATGGACAGAAATGCCCCTGAAAGCATACTCCACCGTGCTCTTCTTTCCCTGTGTGATTGTACTTACTATAAGGCAAAATGTCAATTAATGAAATCAAAGCTTTACATATTCTTTGGGTAAAAGGTTAGGAAAACCAATATGAAGACAAGCTAGTTACACAGAGAACAACACATGACATTTCATTCAGTAGCAGAGGTAAGTGATTATACAAATATCTTACAGTTCGCTGCCAATCCTTAATGATGGGTGATGGTCATGTGATGGGTTTCCCTGGCACATTGATATCCCACATGCAAAGAGCATATGTCAAGACACACAAATGGAAATGTTCAACATATGGAATGATCTGGGAATGAAAAAGATAGCAGAAAACGATGAAAGGATTAACTGTAACCTTCACAGGGATATGTTGAATTTATGCATCTTTGACAATATCAGCATTTTTACCAGATCTGCCGCCTAACAGACACTTGCGGCTCCGATCCGGCAAGCTCCATGCATTGCCTACGGGGCTTGCGGTCCAGTACGGCAAATGTGGTTACACCGGATCGGCAGGATCCACTTGCGGCAACGGAAAAAGAAGCTGCAAGCAGCATTTTTTGTTTGCGCTGCAAGTGCCGGATCTGCTGCATCCGGCAGAATCGCACTTGCCGCAGCGGACTGTAAGCCCCATAGACAATGCATGGGGCTTGCCGAACGTGGGCTGCAAGTCTGCCGTTATGTGGCCGATCCGGCACCACCTGCCAGATTGGCCGCAAACATCAGCAAAACGCTGATGTGAAAGGGGCCTTAGTAAGAGTGGAATTAGAATCTCTACACAAGACGTAGAGATAACATAGAATGAACTATTAGAGACTAATTTGTGCTTGTGGCCTATCTTACAGTGGAACATGGCATAACAAGCATTTCAAAGGAGTTGCTCAGAACTGCACAAAAAAAATAAAAATTATATCTACACTGGTGATCAAAATTACAGAACAATGTATGATAACTTGATTTTTTTCAGACAGAATGTAATCTGTATTGATGGACATTTGAAGGTTTTTGTGTAAGAGGTGACACTAAAACAGTGTTTTACAAAATTACCAAAGTCAACTTAAAACCTTTATTTTACATAAAATGTGATGATCATAATTAGAGAACAGCATTGGCTGTAGCACAGAAAAAGATTAAAACTAAATGTTGTGAAGGTTACAACAGTCACCAATCAATAGGAAGTGTACAGGACTTTGCTTTGTACAGGTCTTTGCTTTAATTTGAATGACTTCAGCACATCTGCAGTCACAGGACATCACTAGTCTCTCACACTGCTCTGGTGTGATTTTGGTCAACTATTCTTCCAGTCTCTTCCACAGTTCTGAGATTGTTTTGTTTTTTTGGCCATAACTTTGTCACCAAGGATTTTCCAGAGGTTTTCTATTCGGTTTAGGTCAGGACTCTCGGTTGGACATTTCATTGTTTCAAGGTTTTCTGTTTCGAGGAACTGCTTTACCTGTATTTATGTTTGACAGGGGGCATTGACCTACATAAAAACTGCTGGCTGATTGAGTGCTGAACGTATGTAAGGAACCACGTGTTATGTGATACACACCCTTGCATTCACTCTGCCATATAGCTGTATGATAGGTCCAATCCCTGAAGCAGAAAACATTCCCCAAACTATGACACTTCCTCCACCACCTTTCACTGACTTCTTTACACACTTTCGGTTCAGTCTTTCCCCAGTTTGTCAACAAACATAGTGTTTCCCACACACCCAAATAAATTAAACTTGCTTTCATTACTAAAACAAACTGGGGACCATTTCTCCTCTATTTACACACCATGCTCCTCACCAAAGGTGAGTCTAGCCTTTTGATTCTTTCTGCTAATGAGAGGTTTAGTCACAGCAGAGTGGACTTTCAGTCCAAATGCTCTTAAATGTCATGACACTGTATGATGAGACAGATCCTTACCCTGTTTAGTGCTGAAATGCTGAGCTATTCCAGCTGCAATGCTGAAATGATTACCCATGGAGATTCTCCATATTATTCTGTCCTCTCTTGCATTTGTTTTTCGAGGGCAATCAACCTTCTTTGGGGACTAGAAAGTTTGTGATGTTGTAAAGATACAGTATTCTTGAATTCACAGACTTGGAACGACCAACTTTTGTTGCTATGGCTGATAAGATGAGGACCAAAGGGGTCACCCTAACAACTTGTTGCCGGAAAGTTTCACTTTCTTAGGAACGGCACACCATTTTTTAGTGAGTACTAACTGGAAAGTTAGGCTGCCATTTAAATTAAAGGGTTTGTCAAATAATCAAGGAAATTAGCATCAGGTGCCAGATTAACACCATTAACTTGCAGGCATCTGAAAGTGTTCTCTAATTTTGATCAGTGTTCTTTTTCATTTATCTCATTTACATTTTTATTCTGAGCTTAAAATCATCCGTATCCGATCACATTCTATCTGAACTGAACGAGCCAGTGATTCTTTATTTCAGCTCAAATGGAATGTGAAGCTGCAGCCAATCAGTTGTGTTGATTTTCTGCAGCAATCATGTGACATCCCCCCCTGGTGTAGAAGCTGGGAGACTCTTTTTTCCACCTTTGTATGCACCCATGCAGTCTCTTATTATAAAAACGACAACCCCTTTAAAAGATGCTGTGTATGTAGTTCATGGCTCCTTCCCTTCCCTAGAGCCTATATCTACAATAAGGTCTAAAAAGGTCACTGAAAAGTCACAGCTTATATTTCACTGCATGTTATAGATTTGGGACCTGGGAACAGCACAGCTCAGAGATATTGGGATTTGCTTACTCTGAATTCCATTCATCCTTACTGTCACCATACTATAATGGACAGAAATGCAAAAAGAGTTAAAATCCAAAGAACCAATGTCTTCAGACAAAAACTAGTGCTACTTTATTGACTATTAAATCTATCTGTACTTTTGATCTGTGGGCTGTATAAATGAAAATGACTGATTTATACTGAATGATGGAATATGGTCGGATGAGTATGTTCAGATAATAACTCCATTTAGTAAAACATTGGACAGCCCAGGTTGTGGAACAGTTCAGTTTTGCATCTTTTGACCCTTATCTATGGTAATTGACAATAAACAGTTGCACCCATCTCCCTTTCTGATAAAACGTCCATCAGACTCTCACATCATCCTCTTTGCGATGACAGCTGAGTTGTGGCGGTTTATTCATGCTATGCTCGGTTCTCCTATGCATGCTGGGGGAGGTATGTCCATGATCTGAAGACCTCCATGAATAGCAAAGAAAATTGATTAAATAGTGATTCACTCTCACTATATTCAATAAAATCAATGGTCACCTCATCCATATAAAACAAAAAATATATATGTTGAGATGTATCCACCTCAAACAAAAAGCACACAGAAAAGCAGAGGGAGGGGGACTTGCAGCACTGGGAAGAAGTAGGGTGCCATTGGGAAATGAAAGTTTAGCAGCGAAGGGTGCTTTCACACTGCGATTTAGTTAAATCTGATGCTGTCCGATCAAAATCGGACAACATCGGATCTAAACTGATCCCTGACATTTTGCAGGATCAGTTTGGTCTCCTGTCACCTCGCTCCCCCTCCTCTCTGCCTCCTGTAATCTCGTTGTTCCCCTGGTGTCTCCTGCTGTCCCCCTGTTTGCCCTGGTGTCCCCTGCTGTCCCCCTGTTTTGCCCTGGTGTCCCCTGCTGTCCCCCTGTTTTGCCCTGGTGTCCCCTGATGTCCCCCTGTTTTCCCCTCTCCTCTCCTCTTCTCCCCGCTCCTCCTGTCATTCCAACATAAAAAAAATCTTTATTCTCACCTGCCAGCGCTCCCCCGACGTCTCCATAGAGCTCCCGCTCGATTTTACAGGACCTGCGATGATGTCAGAAACGTCATCGGGTCACATGAGCGGTCACCGCGGTAACCGCTCATGTGACCCGATCAGCTGATCGGGTTGTGACATCATCCCAGGTCCTGGTTACCGAGCGGGAGCTGATGGAGATGCCAGGGGAGCGCTGGCAGGTGAGAATAAAGATTTTTTATTTTAAACACTTGATTTTAGTTATATTTCACTTCCACAATGTATGTATATACATTGCGGAAGTGAAATTAGGCGGCACACAATAATTGTAGTGTACTGAGCATGCTCAGTACAGTAAAATCGGGTCCGAGGAGAAATCAGATGTTTCCTCGGACCCTGCTCTATAGGGCCCCATGTTAAAGGCATCGGATCGGATTTGGCATAATTGCCTTCCGATTTGCCTCCGATCCAATTCTCTGCAATATTTTTCAGGAGCCAAAATCGCAGCAGTCTACGATTTTTGCTCCTGCAAAATCGGATGCCAGTAAGTGCAAATCCGATCGATCCCCATTGGAGAACATGGGGGCTGATGTGGATGCGATGCTGTCAGATTTTCATCGGACAGCATCGGATTTAACTAAATCGCACTGTGAAAGCAGCCCAAGAATAAGCCATTCCATTCAGCTCTGAAGATGGACGCAGAAAGGGGCAGAAGGAGATTTAAAAAATAAAAAAAAATTAAAAAAAATAAGGTAGAAGAAAACAAAACTATGGTTGGTCTTGTCCTGTATATTAGCAGTAGTCATGCAGATACTATGCCTTGTAAAAATATTGCCACTGTGGAAATAAACCTTTAAAAAAAGGGCTTGTCCAAATAGTCAACTACCTCTTTAGTACAAATAATTACCTAATGGTACACGAGCAGCACTAGCATCAGGGTTGATCCAGAAAGACAGCCAAGAGAGGACAACTATAAGCAGGGTGGGTGCATAGACACCCATCATATAGAATCCAACCTGTCTCCTCAAGGTGAATATGACCTCTACGCAGGTGTAGTAACCTTGAAAAAAAAAAAAAAACACAGTTATTTATTTTCAATATTTTATACACACACACCCCTGTGGTAATGACTTTTTTACAGCAACACTTGAAATGATAGTCATACATGTGATACAATCCAAAATGTACAATTAGGGGGCCACAATAAAACCAACAATGACAGAGAATCCATACTCTATGAACCTTTCCACATTATACCCTCAAACTTAAATGTATTTTATTTGGATTTTGTGATTTACTAACGCAAAAACAGAGCGAAAAACAAAATGAGCAAATTAGCAAATTTCCTGTTGTAAATAAATTAAAAGTGCCCAACTCTATTTACTTATAACAGAGTATTTGCTGCATTTCCAGTGTGAACATACCCCTACACCTTGCACTTACCAACATATGATCCAGCTAATTTCTTTGCTTGTAATTTAGTCTATCATACTAAAACAAAAGTCCCAAGCATCTGGGAAGTATAAAGGAAATCATACAAGCTATTCTAAAGATTGAAAAAATAAATAAAATAAATCTAAATGTTTTGTTGTGCCTTAGCATTCAGTACTCATAGTCTGTTACCCCTCAATAAAATCTGTGAAATGTATTCTCAGCATAGCAGAAAGCTAACACTGCACATCCCCCTGATAACACCATCCCCTCTGTCAAACATGGTGGTGGCAACATCATGCTGTGGAGAGGCTTCCCTCAGCCGGGACAGGGAATTAGGTCAGAGCTGATGGGAAGATGGATGGAGCTAAACACAGAACAATCCTGGAGGAAAACCTATTAGTGGCTGCAAAAGACTGGAGATTTGATTCAGGGGTATCAGACTACAGGGGACTGAATACAAATGTATTTCACAATTTTCAGACTTAAACTTTTAAAATATTTAGAAAGCCATATATAGATTCCTATACACTTTACAAATGCTTGTTACTTTGTGTTATATCCCATACAACCACAAAGTTACGGTAAATGTATTGTAACATGAAAAACAAATAATGTGGAAAAGTTTTATTTTGAACCATCCTGCTTCCAATCTTCCATTCTAAAGCTCAATTTGAACAAACCCATTTGGTTACCGCTGTATGGACCCTATCCATGGCGCTTTCTTCGTCCTCAGATAGGACAACCACTCATGTCATTGCATTGCTACTAGCAGAGGCTAATCTCCTGAAAGAGGAACTCCAAGGACATAAAAAAAAATGTGAACTCTCTCGGCCTTCATTACTATGAAGCAGATCTGAGATCTGTAGTTCTAGGATCTACTAGTGCATCTCATTGAATTAGAATATCATCAAAAATCAATATTCTGTATACCATGTTTCAGGGCGTTTCTGGGAGCTCTAAAACACATTGACTAATAAATCAATATTATATTCACCCTTTGATCTCTCGTGGAATATGTTCACGGTTTTTAACCCTTCATCCTCCCTACTTTAATTTTCTGAGATAATGACCTTTGGGTTTCATTGGCTGTAAGCCAAAATCATCAACATTAGCAGAAATAAACACTTGAAAAAGATCACTCTGTAATGACTCTATGTCATAGCATATACTAGGCGTGGGCCCGATGCTATCGCATTGGGAGGGCGGTGATGTTGCAATGGGGACGAGCTTTGTGGTGCTGGGAGCAGCGGCTGTCTCTCCCCCTGTGCTGTTTATTTTCTCATGTGCATTCTGCTTTGAGCAGTCTTCCCCCTGTGTGCTGTCTCTCTCCTCCTGTGCGCTGTTTCCTCCTCTCAGCTGCTCTCTACTTTGTGCTGTCTCCCTGTGTGTTCGGCTATCTGTATGTAGTCTCTCTCCCCCCTGTGATGTCTTCTCCCCCTGTGTGCAAGGGGCACTCTGCCCCCATGTACTCTCTTTCTGCTCTCTGTCTATGCTCTCTTTTTGCCCCACTGTATGCTCTCTGCCCCTTCCTGTGCTCTTCTTCTGTCCCTTCTTGGAGTTCTCTTTTTGCCCCACTGTGCACTCTCTGCCCTCTCCTGTGCTGCATTTCTAGCCCACTGTGTGCTCTGTCACCCATGTGATCTCTTTTTGACCCACTGTGTGCTTTCTGCCACTCCTGTGCTCTTTCTGCCCTACTGTGTGCTCTCTTCCCCCCCGTGATCTATGTCTGCCCCCTCTTTCTGCTCTCTTTTTGCCCCAATGTGTGCTCTCTGCCACCCATGTGCTCTCTTTCTGCCTCCTCTGCGCTCTTTTTGCCTCACTGTGCACTCTCTGCCCCTGTGCTCCATTTTTGCTCCACTGTGCACTCTCTGACCCCGTGCTCCCTTCCTGCCCCCTCTCTGTGCTCTCTTATTGCCGCACTGTGCACTCTCTGCCCCCTCCTGTGCTCTATTTCTGCCCCCTTGTCTGCACTCTTTTTGCCCCACTGTGTGCTCTGCCACCCCTGAGCACTCTTTTTGTCCCACTGTGCCCTTTTCAGCCCCCAGTCTGCACTCTCCTTTTGTCCCACTGTGTGCCTTCTGCCCCCTCCTTTGGTCTCTTTCTGCCCCTTCCCTACGTTCTCTGTCTGTTCCCCCTCTTTGCATTTTGGCTGGCTGCAGTGAATTATCTTAGTATCGGAGCTGTGATGATGTGGCGGTCATGTGACTGATCACATGACCGTGACATCACCACAGGTCCTGTAGCCTCCAATGAGTAACAGGTTAGCGGTAGAGCGGCAGGCGACGGCAGCGTAAGCTGGGTGGAGCGTACCACCGCCAAACGGCGCCATAAGGCAATTATGTAAGTAGAAGCTTTTTACTTTTGGTATTGAATTACTGAAATAAATTCATGTTTTGATGATATTCTAATATATTGAGATGCACTAGTATAGGTCACTTGTAAAGCAATATAATAGTAGCTCCTCCTCAGCCCTCACCCCTCCCATATAGAACATTACATCAAAGAGCAGTGTAAGCTCCCTGCTGCTGCAGAGAATAGGGTGGTGTGGCAGGGGTGTGGCTGCCAGTCTCTATTCTCTTCGTACATGTCAGCCCGCTGGGCTCCAAGCTCTTCAATGCTCATTTATTATTAGTGGATTGGAGAGAGGGAGTGGAGGCAGAAAAAGGGACAGGGAGATATCTATTTTCACAGTTTATCTGTGAAACAGGAGACCATGGCAGTGCTGAATGAACCAATGCAGTGTTCTGCTTCTGCTTCCGGCCTGATACATGGCAGTACACATCATGCACTGTCATGGGTTATACAGCAGAGGATCACAGAATGTAGTTCTATCTTCTTGATGACATCATTGCTACTAGAAGGGAGCACCGCCCTGTCCTTACATTAGATAGAAAAATGTATATTAAGGGCTGCCATGTAGCATGAGCATGTGGCTGGCAGCCACACCCCTGTTCGTAGACTGTATAAAAGCATTAAGGGACTGTGATGTGGGAAGAGCATGGAGCTCCGGCGGCTACACCTTCTTGTTCATACACTGCATAGAAGTATTGGGGGCAGTGACAGTACAACTTTTTTTATCTCCTAGGAGTTCACCTTTAATATTGGTATCCTTATGTAGCAACCAAACTCCTTTTTTTTGTATTATTTTTTCACTATACAAAGAAAACTAGACTCCCTGGACATGAGAATCAATGTTTTAAACTGTACTACTTCATCTGACCTTTTGAAGCAGCAGTATAACCTAGCACATGCTGGTTGGGATCAATGTCCAGGTTTCTAGTGATCACACACAGGAGGAGGGGGTTCGACCCACATCATTTTCTGGACTGACTTCATTTAAGGTTTCTGTAGAGTCTCAATAAATCTGGAGTGCGGTGAAATATCCGCATGGAGGTGACTCTAGGTACACCGGTATGTGAAATGTCTGCACATAGGCACATTTATTTGCAATAAGTGGTTGCAATAGCAAGTATTCGTTTGTAGAAATGTGTGATTAAGGTCCCGCTAATGATCTCTGGATACCAATAAATCTGGTTGTAGCTGGGGGAAATCATTACTGTGAATATTTCATGAAGAGAATATTTAATAAGAGCAATTTCAGAGGATGTGAACAGAAGGTGGCCTTGATATCCTGTACATCAATTTGATAATTTGGGCAAATAGTTAATCTTTTTTAATGGAAGATGGGAATGTGAATTTACACCAGGGACAGACAACCTTCAGCAATGCAGATGGTGTTAAACGACAGTACCCATGATATTCTAGTAATCCATCATGTCTATGAGAAGAGCTTGCAGCCTCTATGCCTACTGCACTGCTCATTGCATTCATACAATTTTAGTAGCCATATCAGGAGTTTTGTGGTCAGTACAGCACTGAGTAACCTCCTACAGAACCAATATATTGATAGTGGCCTGTTATACCAAAAATAAAACACGGCTAAAGGGGGATTCCTGCCATCACCGATTTACTGATGTGCTGCTGATACGTCTCAGGTTCTGTCCTTTTTGTAGATGCAGGCACCACATCTCTCGGGGGGGGCGTTAATAGTAATGAACATTGATTCTCTCTTCTTCATTTAAGAGGCATTTTGTGGTTAATTCAGAATACTCGGTCATGTGGAGGCCATTATTGAGAAGGAAGGGGATGTTTTCTCTTCCTCTTCAGTGAATGCCAAACTCAAATTACTATTAAAACCTCTCATCAATGACAATGGGCGATGTGGGTCCATAGTCCCTTGTTAAAGCGATTGTCCGGGGCTAAACTACTGATGACCTATCTTTAGGGTAGGCCATCAATATTACACTTGGGCACTTCATCATTGGAATAAGAGAAGGTACAGTACTTGGCAGCGGCCACTAAGCAATGTACTGGGCTGTTTTGCTCTATACAGTGCTTATTTAGAAACTGCTGATGGGGCAGATCGCAGCTAAATCTGTGAAGGTGCCCCCAATATTCTTATTTACATATCCTTAAAACAGATGAATCATTCAGTGCAGGACATACTTTTAATGCCCCACCTCAGCAATCTAAAATCAGAAAGTGGGGTACACAGTAATCAGAGGTGGAGACCCGGAGGAGAACAGATCCGGTTTATAACCACTTAGGTCTTCTTTTTTACGGCATTAATACCGTAGCACTCAATATGCACTGGGGGGAGGTGGGGGTGAACAGATGTAGTGACCATTGCTGTCACACTGTCCATGAGTTGGAGAGCTTATAATCACTCTCACCAGATGTGCTCGGGTTATGATAAGACTCTAAAGGCCCCGTTACACATAGCGATGTTCCAGTGATCCCACCAACGATTCGACCTAGCCGGGATGGCTGGAAGATCGCTATGTGATCGCTGGTGAGATGCCAGACAGGCAGACTTACCAGTGATCACCCAGCGATGCGCCGACACCTGACGGTCGTTGGGATTGTTCAGGGTCTCAGGCGCAGACTGGGGATCTCTGGTTGTTGCCCCGTCACACACAGCGATGCAGCCTAGCCAGCGGGAGATCGCCAATCAAAAAATGGTCCAGGCCATTCGTTCCCGATCTACCAGCGGGGGACCGCTTGCTGGTGTGTGTCACAGACAGTGATATCACTGGGAGGTCGCTGCAACATCACAAAACCTGTGGCGTTCCAGCGATATTGTTAACAATGTCGCTACGTTTAATGGGGCCTTTAGACTAAGGGTTCGCTCACATCACCACATACATCGGACAAGTGCTCTATGATTCTTAATTGGACTGACCTCAGACCAATTTTACTCAACGGGACAAAGTTGACGCACAATTTTTTCACCGACAGAATTTGTGGACTCTCACAATGGGGAAGATAGAGAAATATTTTTCTCCATCTTCTCCCACTGTGCTCAGATTCTCACGGAGAGAATTGGTTCACACTATACTGACACTCAGATCAAACTTATCAAAGCGTGATCCGAGTGTCATTAGCATATTAATTGACCTGATTCTCTTAGCTTAGAGGCTATACGGCCATGTGACCCTGACCTTTGTATGAATATGCAGCGGACTGTTAATGGAGTGAACAAAATGCCCATAGCACATTAGGAAACTCACCCCTGCTTTCTAATGTAATGAAATGGCTTAACCAATTCCTGCAGTAAGAAGTGAGCCATATTTCTAAAATAATTAAACCAACAATAGTGGATCACAAATACAAAAATGAATTATATATTGCAACCTACATGTAGGTTACACGTATGACGGTACTGAGAACCCTAACCCCATACAGGCGACACCTTTTTAGATCAGCAATGTACTGAATACTACTCACCAGTGCCTTTGTAGTACTTTGTACAGTTACCATATTCAATATCTTCTGTTTTAATATCAAACTGTGGCAAAGCAATCTTTTCCATTTGCACAGGGTCTCCTGGCTGCCAAACAAACTTCAGATCATCCGTCGTGTATCCAACTGTGTGGCAATGCAAAAGATTTCAGTGGTAAAATCCAAAGATTTAGTTTTTTTTTTCACAAGTGATGATTATCTATGCTAAGTGCAGCCTAATACATATTGGGGGATGATAGACTCCACATAACAGTACACGGCCACTCTAAGTCTCTGCCCCCAGACAGAAACCCAGGTCCGACAGAAACCCACGTACAATACATACTGCCCCTATTAGTAAAACTGAAAAAAGTGTTTAAAGCACCATTCCAATAGTTTTTTGCTTTTTTCAGCACTGAAGTGGTGCTTTAAAAGAAACCCCTGGTCCCCGGTATTAAACTCGCCTGCTGCTTCCTTTTCTGATGCTGCTATGGTCCTGCTGTGCCCATAACTTCTGAATGTCTGGAATTCAGAAGTATTGTCACAAGAACTCAATGCATATCTATGAGCACCAGAACGAGGCCAGAATGAGGTTCTTATAGAAATGTAATGTAAACAGACCTCCAGCGCTCCATGAAACAGTGGAGCTGCCGGCAGATCACAAATCACAGGAGACCGACTGCAGCAGCACTAAAAAAGATTGAGACTGGCAAATGAATATAAGATAGGGGCCTTACATTAATGACACCAACCCAGGGGGAAATAATAATAAAAAAATAGTTGACTGGATTGTTGCTTTAACACTTTGGCTGGGAGGTGGAGTAACAACCGGTGACTGATACAGTGTATAGTATGAGATACAGCTCTGACGCTCTGGATGCCGACATCTATGGATTAACAGAAGACACATTCTATGGTACGTACAACTTTCCAGCTGCATCTTGCATCGCTGAGTATCCATTGGGAATAATGTTAAATCCAAGGGACAGGACAAAGTAATGGACAACCTGAGTAAACAAAAAATAATACAATATGAATAATTGACAATGAATTCAGCCCTGTAAATAAAGCATAGACGTGACACTCCAGTCCCTAAAGCGTCAGAAAGTGCCCACAGTACAATGTAGAATGTGATTTCAGTTACCCATTCTTTGATACTTGAGAAAATAGCTGATATAGGAATAATAAATATGCAAAAAAAAAAGACCTGACAAGTGGAGGAGGACTTTTCTTCATGGAGAGCAGTGTAGCTCTACACGCAGTAGTGTGGCTTCCCCTAACTGACATCCTCCTGACTCCACGCCTTGTCTTCTGTGCCGAGGAAGTAAACACATCGCGCTCATGTGTGAGACTTATGGCCACTTTAAACGCAGCTACAGGTAACAGGTTTTCCACAGGTAACTTACTGGCTGCAGTGAAATCATGGAGTGATTATTCCATTTGTACACAGCAACAAGATAGAACCATGTCTCCATGATTTCACTGCAGCCAGTAAGTTACCAGTGGAAAACCTGTTACCTGTAGCTGCGTGTAAAGTGGCCATTAGGACGGCAGGGATGTCCAGGGAGGACGATCAGTCATGCCTGGGAGGTGCGATTACTAGGTCTGATGAGGAGTATGTAAAGCCGTTGCGTTCTCTAAAAATCCCCAGTGTCAGGCTCATTAGCATATGCTGAGGACGGCATTAAAAAAAGGTTTCTGATAATACCAGCTTTTTAAAGCGTAATCATCATTTCATTTTTTTTTTATTAGTTAATAGAAAACATGAAAAGAAGCAGCTTCTTAATATATGTCAGGGGTCCCCAACCGGAGGCTAGGGAGCCACAAGTCACTCACGGGGCCATCATATGTGGCTCGCAGCTGTCTGTTCAAGGGAGTGCCACTCAGATGTACTGACACACACCGGGGGCATTATTACGTGTCAAGGAGAAACTGACTCATATATAGGGAAGAAGGTGTGTCACGGTCCGCGCTGCTGTCTCAGTGGAATCCCAAGGGATGGATGTCTCCAAGAAGTCACAAGGAAGGCAATGGTTCCAAAGCAAAGATCTCCTTTATTCACCTACGCGTTTCGGCACCTATCCTGGCACCTTCATCAGGGTGAGGGATGAAGGTGCCAGGATAGGTGCCGAAACGCGTAGGTGAATAAAGGAGATCTTTGCTTTGGAACCATTGCCTTCCTTGTGACTTCTTGGAGACATCCATCCCTTGGGATTCCACTGAGACAGCAGCGCGGACCGTGACACACCTTCTTCCCTATATATGAGCATTTTTCCATGTACGAGTGGCTGGTGGAGGTCCTGCAGCAGCGCTAAACCAAAGGCTTATAAACCAGTTGTGGGTCACACAACTGGACCAGGTGAGTGTACACCTATTGATATACTCATTGTGTCACCAGTGATAGGGCACTATTGCGCCTCGTCTCCCCCTTTTTGTATTTATACAGTTAAGGAGAAACTGACGGGACATTATTACTTTCTAAGCATCACTTAGGTCATTGCTACTTTTTATGGGGGTAGTTGGGGAATTATTACAACTTTATAAGAGGGGTATTCAAGGCGTAATTAAATGTCAAAGGCGGCACTTGTGGCATTATTATTTCATACAGGGACACTAAGGGCACAAGTATTATGAAAGGGCAGCGTAGGCCATTATTATTTGATAAGACGGCACTCAGGACATTATTACTTTATAAGGAGGTACTCCGGGAATTATAACTTTTGAAGAGGCAAACAAGAGGCTTCTATGATTTCTCCACATATATTGTGGCTCATGATCATCTTTCAGAGCCGAATGTGACTAGCAATGTAAAAAATGTTGGGGATCCCGATGTACAATGTGATCAGACAGATTTGCTTCTTTCACCTCTTGGACTCATCTTTCATCCTCAATTCATGACCAAATTCTATATTAATTGAATACAGACTTCCCAACTACTGATTGAGATAATGGATGAAGTCAGTGCTTAGAAGATTCTATAGGGTGGAACTAGAGGCAGATGCCGACTGTGCTGTAAGTGCTCATTAAAACAACACAAAGTTTTTCATAGAACTTTATGAGCACCAACTATCACCTGCTGTCCCAGTAATGGAAACATCCGTATTCACTGAAGATGAATGTTGAGAATTGTGAGACTGATAACTTCAAATGGAGAAAAAAAGTAGATTTCTCTAGAAAAATATTGGAATCTGATTTCTCTAAAAAGGTAAATAATAAAGATCCTCATTCTTCACTTTTCCTATTGATTTATTAAAATGAAAATGAATAAAACGTCAGTTACTCTAATTACTAAATGTATTGAGGACATGAAAAGTTCTCTTTAAAGGGAACCTGACCCTTAAAAATCATCCCCCAGCCTCCTCAGACCTGTCTCTGCAGCAGCCTAACACATTTCTAGGCATCCCTTTGTCTGAAAACTGTGTTTGTAAAGATTAGAAAAGTCATTATATTACCTCCAGAACTGCGACTTCTCAGAGTTTAAGAAGTCGCAAAAGGCGTTCCCTGTTTCTGCTCCTCGCCGCCTGCATCGTAATTATGCATGCCCCGATGGGCGAGCTAAAGAACAGAGAGCCTCCACGTCACCTAAATGGGCAGTATAGCCGCTATGACGCTAATTGCGTCATATCCGGCTATACTGACGTCAGTACACCCATTTGGCTGTACTGCGGACCTCGACTTGCGCATGCGCAAGGTTGGTTTGCGGCTGCTTATCAGTGATGAGCTGCTGTGACCAATTTTGCGAGCTCCACACACCGCGGAGCAAAAGAAAGAAGTGTGCTTTTATATCATATCAATACCAAAGGCTGTTTTCACAGCCCCCATTGTCCCACCCACGATCGGGAGGAAATATTAATAAGAAGTATGTGGTTACCATGTCCACTATAATATTTTTTTTTCAGGATGACAAAACAATTATGAATTCTGTGTATATATAGCTATATATACACACACATCTATACATATAGTTACATATAATAAGAAAGAAAAAGTAACATGTATAACTGTATATATAGATATATAGATATATATACACACAAAGATATATATATCGTTTGATATATACATATAAAATTCATAATTAATATAACCATTAAAAGATGTTTATTTCTACATAACTAAAAATATATTGTGGTGATGTGACCCATGGCCGGAGGCATCACACGGGTTAACAGCATAGGATCCTGTTCAGATCAGCCTATATTATTGTGTGTAACATGGGATAAGGTGTACAATGGGTTAATTCATGAGCCTAATGAGCGGCTGTGTCTGAACCTGTGTATGAGTGCTTTGCTGGGCTAAACCTGAATGGTGCACAGGGGGTTAATCACATCTCAGATGTGTGTGTGAGTGAGATGTGCTGATTGACTCACTGTGTTGCAGCTGTGAGTGAGGCAGCCTAGATAAGAACCTGCCACGTGTCTGAGTGAGAAGAGGACAATGGGAGTCAGAGCAGTCCAGACCACTGCCATGTGACGATGTGCTGGAAGTGATCATTCCCCGGTGGGGGAAGTGAAAGGAGCCTGCCAGCTCCATGCCGGTGCACCTGATGTGTGCATGCCAGCCGGGGATAAGGACCGAAGACGGCTCAAGGGCCAGGCGGTCATATGTGTGATATGAGAGACCGAGGACGGCTCAAGGTCCAGGCAGGCGGTCATAGGTATAGCCGACACAGGAAAAAGATATCCCACCTCTGTACAAGCATATGACTCATGCGAGGATCGCATCGCATTGCCTGGATCGGCCGGTGGCTCTCCTGACCTGAGAGTGACAGCTGCATGTATTTCTATGAAGAAGATATGTCAGGACAGGAGAGCTGCCGGTCAGTGGAGGTATTTTTGATGCAATCCTTGCACGAGTCATACGCTAGTATGACAAGCCATATTCTAAGTATCCCCTCCCTCCTTTAACTCTAATGACAGCTTAACAATCTTGGCTCTCAAGCATATGCATCAGGTTGTCACTTTGGCCAACACCTTCAGACATCACTCAGCCCTCTACATTAGTTGTGTAGAGAAGGACAAAAGCTGCAGACAATCCTTTATCTCTATTGTTAAACTCTTCATTGGGTAAACCCATTTCAGGGGGGATGCAGTTGCTCGCTGTGTTACTGTATACAGATTTTATATTGATTAAAACTTTTTCTTTTTATAGTTTTGAATAAAGAGATATCGTAGCAGCACACTGACCTTTTTTAAGGGCGATGTACAATGACTACGCTAGCAAATTCAGATTTGATTAGATCCATCCAAATGTAGCTAATCCACAGCATTTCATTAAAGAGAAGTCAGCGAGAAGAATGCTTATTCTTCTTCTGGATGTATTTTTTTTTCTATCAAAAGGTCACGCAAATATTTTACAATGCATGTGAATGGGCGTTAACATGCCCCTAACAAGACCTCTGGACCTCTATTTCTTATGGTGCGCTCATATCAGCTTTTATTCTCATTGTGGATATCAGTGTGAAAAGTATCAGCGGGTGTCATGCATTTTGATACCAGTATGACATGCGTGTGACCAGTATGCTGTTTCCCCACACCTAGCATCCGTATGTCATGCGCATGTCATAAGTATGAGATGCGCATGACATGCTTTTTTAACATGGTCAATCCCATGCTGTTAAAAGTTAGGATAGAAATTCAGATAGATACAGTTAGGGCCAGAAATATTTGGACAGTGACACAATTTTCGCGAGTTGGGCTCTGCATGCCACCACATTGGATTTTAAATGAAACCTCTACAATAGAATTCAAGTGCAGATTGTAACGTTTAATTTGAAGGGTTGAACAAAAATATCTGATAGAAAATGTAGGAATTGTACACATTTCTTTACAAACACTCCACATTTTAGGAGGTCAAAAGTAATTGGACAAATAAACATAACCCAAACAAAATATTTTTATTTTCAATATTTTGTTGCGAATCCTTTGGAGGCAATCACTGCCTTAAGTCTGGAACCCATGGACATCACCAAACGCTGGGTTTCCTCCTTCTTACTGCTTTGCCAGGCCTTTACAGCCGCAGCCTTCAGGTCTTGCTTGTTTGTGGGTCTTTCCGTCTTAAGTCTGGATTTGAGCAAGTGAAATGCATGCTCAATTGGGTTAAGATCTGGTAATTGACTTGGCCATTGCAGAATGTTCCACTTTTTTGCACTCATGAACTCCTGGGTAGCTTTGGCTGTATGCTTGGGGTCATTGTCCATCTGTACTATGAAGCGCCGTCCAATCAACTTTGCAGCATTTGGCTGAATCTGGGCTGAAAGTATATCCCGGTACACTTCAGAATTCATCTGGCTACTCTTGTCTGCTGTTATGTCATCAATAAACACAAGTGACCCAGTGCCATTTAAAGCCATGCATGCCCATGCCATCCCGTTGCCTCCACCATGTTTTACAGAGGATGTGGTGTGCCTTGGATCATGTGCCGTTCCCTTTCTTCTCCAAACTTTTTTCGTCCCATCATTCTGGTACAGGTTGATCTTTGTCTCATCTGTCCATAGAATACTTTTCCAGAACTGAGCTGGCTTCTTGAGGTGTTTTTCAGCAAATTTAACTCTGGCCTGTCTATTTTTGGAATTGATGAATGGTTTGCATCTAGATGTGAACCCTTTGTATTTACTGTTGACTTAGAGACAGATACACCTACTTCACTGAGAGTGTTCTGGACTTCAGTTGATGTTGTGAACGGGTTCTTCTTCACCAAATAATGTATGCGGCGATCATCCACCACTGTTGTCATCCGTGAACGCCCAGGCCTTTTAGAGTTCCCAAGCTCACCAGTCAATTCCTTTTTTCTCAGAATATACCCAACTGTTGATTTTGCTACTCCAAGCATGTCTGCTATCTCTCTGATGGATTTTTTCTTTTTTTTCAGCCTCAGGATGTTCTGCTTCACCTCAATTGAGAGTTCCTTTGACCGCATGTTGTCTGGTCACAGCAACAGCTTCCAAATGCAAAACCACACACCTGGAATCCACCCCTGACCTTTTAACTACTTCACTGATTACAGGTTAACGAGGGAGACGCCTTCAGAGTTAATTGCAGCCCTTAAGAGTCCATTGTCCAATTACTTTTGGTCCCTTGAAAAAGAGGAGGCTATGCATTACAGAGCTATAATTCCTAAACCCTTTCTCCGATTTGGATGTGGAAACTCTCATATTGCAGCTGGGAGTGTGCACTTTCAGCCCATATTATATATATAATTGTATTTCTGAACATGTTTTTGTAAACAGCTAAAATAACAAAACTTGTGTCACTGTCCAAATATTTCTGGCCCTAACTGTAAATAGACAGATGCTAGAATAGCTAGATCGGTCTTATTAGACTCCTGCTGCTACTTCTGGGGCCGCCCATTAAGCTACTTGCATATTTGCTGCATTGGCAAGCAATCAGCCAATCACAGATGCTCACACTCTGTGAGAGCCTCTGTCTTGGCTGTTGCAGTCAGACTGCATTTCCTCAGTCTGCACAGTGATCGTGCTTGATTGCAATACACATTAGTGTATAGTAACCAACCTGCTGTCATAGGGTGTAAAATAAATAATAAAAAAAATGAATAGGGCTTCGCAGTATTTTTAAGTCTAGCCTGATG
>JARQOC010000003.1:169689727-169814502 GCA_033576535.1 Allobates femoralis
CCCCCCCCCCTCCCCGCACACTATACACTGAAACTCAATATTAACATTCATTAACAGTATTACTGTGAAAAGCCAGTTACACTTTTGGTGATCGAACTGTTATCGAACATAACCTCGAACTACCGAATTTAAAGCTACCGTATATACTCGTGTATAAGCCGACCCGTGTATAAGCCGACCCCCCTACTTTTGCCCCCAAAACCTGGGAAAATTTATTGACTCGTGTATAAGCCGAGGGTGGACCCCAGCACAGGTATACAGCCCCAGCAGTGTGGTATACAGCAGCCTCCCCAGTGGTATATACAGGCCCCAGCAGTGTTACAGCAGCAGCCCCAGTGGTATATACAGCAGCAGCCCCAGTGGTAGTATACAGCAGCCCCAGAGGTATATACAGCAGCCCCAGTGGTAGTATACAGCAGCAGCCCCAGTGGTAGTATACAGCAGCAGCCCCAGTGGTAGTATACACGCAGCCCCAGTAGTATATACAGCCCCAGTGGTAGTATATAGCCCCAGTGGTAGTATACAGCCCCAGTGGTAGTATACAGCCCCAGTGGTAGTATATAGCCCCAGTGGTAGTATACATACAGCCCCAGTGGTAGTATATAGCCCCAGTGGTAGTATATAGCCCCAGTAGTAGTATACAGCCCCAGTGGTAGTATATAGCCCCAGTGGTAGTATACATACAGCCCCAGTGGTATATACAGCCCCAGTGGTAGTATACAGCCCCAGTGGTAGTATACAGCCCCAGTGGTAGCATACAGCCCCAGTGGTAGTATACAGCCCCAGTGGTAGTATATAGCCCCAGTGGTAGTATACAGCCCCAGTGGTAGTATATAGCCCCAGTGGTAGTATATAGCCCCAGTGGTAGTATATAGCCCCAGTAGTAGTATACAGCCCCAGTGGTAGTATATAGCCCCAGTGGTAGTATACATACAGCCCCAGTGGTATATACAGCCCCAGTGGTAGTATACAGCCCCAGTGGTAGTATACAGCCCCAGTGGTAGCATACAGCCCCAGTGGTAGTATACAGCCCCAGTGGTAGTATATAGCCCCAGTGGTAGTATACAGCCCCAGTGGTAGTATATAGCCCCAGTGGTAGTATACATACAGCCCCAGTGGTAGTATATAGCCCCAGTGGTAGTATATAGCCCCAGTAGTAGTATACAGCCCCAGTGGTAGTATATAGCCCCAGTGGTAGTATATAGCCCCAGTGGTAGTATACATACAGCCCCAGTGGTAGTATATAGCCCCAGTGGTAGTATACATACAGCCCCAGTGGTAGTATATAGCCCCAGTGGTAGTATATAGCCCCAGTAGTAGTATACAGCCCCAGTGGTAGTATATAGCCCCAGTGGTAGTATATAGCCCCAGTGGTAGTATACATACAGCCCCAGTGGTAGTATATAGCCCCAGTAGTAGTATACAGCCCCAGTGGTAGTATATAGCCCCAGTGGTAGTAATATATACAGCCCCAGTGGTAGTATATAGCCCCAGTGGTAGTATATAGCCCCAGTAGTAGTATACAGCCCCAGTAGTAGTATACAGCCCCAGTGGTAGTATATAGCCCCAGTGGTAGTATATATACAGCCCCAGTGGTAGTATATAGCCCCAGTGGTAGTATATAGCCCCAGTGGTAGTATATAGCCCCAGTGGTAGTTATACAGGGCCCCAGCAGGGCCCCCCTCATAATTTGGCGCCCCCACCTCACTTTCTGGGCCCCCCCGCTTGCAGCGCTGCACATATACATTACGTGTCTAGCAGCTGTTACCCTCCGGTGGCAGATCGCGGCTCCCGGCTCCGGGCTCCATCTTCCTCGCTGTCTTCCTGCTTTGTGACCGGCGCGATGACGTCATCGCGCCGGTCACATGACAACCAGGAAGACAGAGAGGAAGATGGAGCCCGGAGCCCAGGAGCCGCGATCTGCCACCGGAGGGTAACAGCTGCTAGACACGTAATGTATATGTGCAGCGCTGCAAGCGGGGGGGCCCAGAAAGTGAGGTGGGGGCGCCAAACTTTGAGGGGGGCCGTATGACTCGCGTATAAGCCGAGGGGGGGACTTTTCAGCCCAATTTTTGGGCTGAAAAACTCGGCTTATACGCGAGTATATACGGTAATTGTTCGCATTTGTCGAATGACTCGAGCACCGCTCAAAACAGCTCGAATCTGAGATTGGCGAACATTTCGAAACAAACACTGCTCATCTCTACTCATCATATTATCTGTTGTCAAGGATTAGTGAGCAGCAGAGGGAATTAGCTGAATAACAGCTTAAACATGCCCATCAGACTTACATTCAGCCATCACACAACTGTTGAGTGGGTGTGGATCGCTGACATTTCTGAGGTTCTAGAAAACTTTGAGCAGTGCACCAAGATCATGAGCGGTGATGGTGCTATTATCAGTGTAATCATCCCGCTGCCCACTGCACAATCTGAAAGTGAAATCTTTGTGTTACATATTGACAGCCTTGCTGTATGGAAGTGCTGCTGCTGTGGTTTAAATGAAGCCTTTTTTTGTGAAGAGAGGAAGCTAATGAGCGGGAGCTGAAAGTGCAGGTGTGTGAGATGAATATGACTCCTGCTTAGGTGAGCTGAGGGGCATGCCTGGGCTGGTTGCTCCCCACCCCTCGGCCATAAGTGGGTCAGCTCACATGCACCTGATGTTGCAGATTCAGTTCACTTCTGGACTGTGACCTGATGTGAGCGGATGCTGATCCAGAGCTGCTGCTTTGCTCTCCATTGGAAGATGTTGGGTTCTGTGGTCCATGGGTGGAGGTAGGGGCTTATGCTTAGGGCTACTCAGGAGTTAGGGACTTAGGCTGGTGGCTCGGACCTCCTCACCTTTAGAGGTACCTTCGAGATCAGGGCGAGTCAGGAACCACAGTATCAGGGCCAAAGCATGCTCCCCTGACCCCCTACGCCCAGCTCCCTCCTACGTCTGGGCACCCCAGTCCCCCCAGCGTGACACTTTGAATGCTTAATGGCTATGGAGCAAGATTTTCCAATAAGTGATAATACCCAGCCGAGCTTCAGCCAACATTCTCACATTGGATGATGATGACGAAAAGAGGAAGAGGATGAGGAGAAAAAAAACTTGTTTGTCTGTGCTACAGAGGGGACTTTCAACCCCAGCTTTGTGTCTGCCCAGCATAGATGGCCTGAAGAGGAGGAGCAGAGGGAGGAGGCAAGGTGGCATGAGGAGGAGAGGATAGTTACAGTTAGTTCTGTTGGAGACACTGAACCCTTGGCTCTTTGCAGTCTGTCACACATGACACAGATCATGCCCAATTATCTTTCCAAAGATGCTCACGGGATAGACATTTTGGACACAAATAGTGGTTGTGCAACTTTCTCAACCCGTGGTACAAGGGGAAATTTCCTTCTCTCACCTCAGAGTCAGAAAAGGGTTGCACAATGGAATTAGTAAAGAGGACCATTGTAGATCAGTGTCCAGCATGGATGGCCTGAAGAGGATGAGCAGTAGAAGAGGCTGCAAGAGGAGAGCATGGCTAGTCTTCATTCTGTTGAGGACACTAAAACGTTGCCTCCTTGTAGTCTGGCACACATGCACAGTTCTTGTCCTGCTGTCTTTCCCAAGACCCTCACATGATACACATTTTGGCCACCACCAAATACTGGTTGTGCACCTTTCTTGACCCACAGTACAAGTAGATATTTTCGTCTTTCATTCCGGTGACAGAAAGGGTTTATAAAATGCAAACATACCTGAGGGCCATCATCGAAGAATTCCTAAAAAGATCACCCTCAGGGTACCGTCACACCTAGACATATCGCCGGCGATTCCATAGCGACGCACATGCGCGCGCACGTATTTGCGTGTCGCCTAGGGTCGCCGACGCTTATTTACATGAGGAGACAACTTAGGCGACGCTCGAGCGGCAACCCGACCGGAAATTGCCTGAGCGTCGCCCAAGGCCCAGGGACGATCAAGTCGCTGGTCACCGCTTCCGCGTCACACAGAGCCACCACATTAGCGATGTCGGAGTAATTTTGAGCAGCATCTCGGAGATAGGCTTTAACATAATGTTGTGTGATGCCTTGAAGACGTGTGATTGGTCATTATTTAATGTGTCCTTGTTCGCCGCGCCACATCGTTACATGTAAAGGCATGTGCATATTGGCTCGGTGCTTTATAGACAACTCTCGTGTGATATGTCACGGATTATTGCTATACGCATTGGTGTTGCCAAGAAGGCAAAACGCGACGCTCGCGTGATGATTTCTTTTTTTTATACTGAATTTGTAAAGCGCTTTTATGTTATGTGTGTTGTGCTACTGTGTTGGCTAATAAAATCACTCTTGTGTTCTTGGTCTGGATAATTTTGGAGCCTTGAAATTATATGTCTGCACATATATGTGTGTTTGCACTTATGTGGCATACATATGTATTGTTCACCTAAACATTTCCTTCTCCGTGTGTGTGCAGAATATATGTGCAATGCAATACATGTATATGTGGGATAACACACACAGGCACCATACAGTGTCACCACAAAGGCCTGTCCCTAGGTCCCGTACATATGTCCACAATGCTTATGTACCCCTTTAAATCTGAAATTATGTCACCATACCTTTGTGGTACACCATACTGAGACATGCATCTCTTTACTGGGACCAATAATCACTTTTGAGGACACAAAAGATGTACTTGTGGTATCGTGTCAACCTTTCGTACATAATAATGGTATGGCCTAAAACCCCATTACAGGGGTAAGAAATATTGAACATATACATTCCTTCACAAAAACACGTACAAGAGTACATGGTATCCAAAAAAAATTTAATCCTAAAACACAGGACCAACATGATCCATGAACGTGGGTAAAAATATTTTTTTTTAAAGAAATTAAACATATGGAAGTAGAGGATGGGCATCTTGAGGGGAAGAGGTGTGATGGTCCCGTTTGTAGGCCTCAATGAGGCAGTGTAATCGGGCCAGTTTGCCAGCTGCTTCTGCATGGGCCGCCTCCAGGTCCTGCAGGGATGGTCCACCACAGAGGATTCAGAACATCAACAGCAACATGTTTAGGACACATAGCAGATGTGTTTTCATAGAAGTGTTTGCACTTACCAGGGGGCTGGGGAGCCACCATTTGGGGGGGAGGTGATGGCGAGGGGCTAACTGCCCAGTCCACCGTGTCGCTGGGAGGATTATCTGTAATGAGATCAGCATATGTGTATTTGTTAGCCCATAAGAAAGGTCCCTACATACAAATTAAGGGGAAACAAAAAGAAAGCCAGATATAGTGCACAGTATATATAAGTAATATTGACATTACACACACCTTCTTGGCCGCCTGTGGGGTCCGGAGGGGACACATCTGGCGGCGTTCCTGTCGGCGGTGTGCCTGGTGACCCGGGTTGGCTCTGTGGTGGTGTAGGTGGTGGTGGTCCTCACGCAGGGGATGGGGGATGGTCAGGTCTTCTTTCCCTACCTGTTGAGGGAACAACATACTTTGTCACAACAATAACATGGCCTGATATGTGGGGACTGAATACACAGTGCTGTTTGAAGTTCATTAGGTCAGGATGAGTTAGATTGAAAGAGTGGCAGGATCCGCCAACATTATGTCATATGTGGGTAGGGTAAACATATGACAATATGTGGCTAGGTAAAGCAGACATATTTAGAGGGGAATATAGGGTGTATGTGGATGAATCAGGTAGATGATCCTGCAGCTGCAGAGACATGAAGAAGCTGTCACATACATTGGCCCTATATATGTTGGGGTGTACAGTGGCATGTGCTGGCCTTCATATGTCTTTTGTTACATAGAAGGGGATGTGTATGTATTGTCAGGCTACTCACCCCTCATCCGGGCAATCCTGGCACGCAGTCTGGTGATGCGTCCGGGAGTTTTAAATTTCAGATCTGCAATCTTTTTGCAGATCTGCTTTGTGCTTCTCAGAACCCCCAACCTGCTCTCAAGATGCCTCTGCACCCTCCGCAGGACATCCTGCTTGTGGAGGCGGGGATGTGTGTGGTGCTGGTGACACCAGTAATCCTTCTGGTCACAAGTGGCGATCAGCAGAAGGAGCTCAGGCTCTCCCCAAACTGCAGCTCTCCTGGGTGCCGCCATTTTGACTATTTTGCAGGGGAAGGAGAAAGCAGCAGAAAGGCGGCGCCAAAAGATTGACAACGCTCGGGCGAATGAACGCACTGGAGATATGTCACATGTTGACGGGGGCCCAGAGGCGCCGCAAGAGCTATAGTATTCACTGTATGCTTTTGCGTCATGTAATACAGGAAGGCTGCCACTACAGTGCTCGTGCAGACTTAAGTTGGGATGTAATGACAATTGCGTTTCTGTTTGTGCCACATCTCTGCACTTTTGAACACAGCCGCAAACACAGAGGCGACATCAATGCACTACTGTACAGTATGTACACTCCTGGGTAATACACTTTGGACGCACACAGCATCAAATATGACGCTGAGGCACAAGACAACCAATCGGAACGCTCGAGCTGGCACCAATCCACGCAGACCGCCAGAGCTAGTAAATACACCCTGAAGTGCCTACCGGAATGGTATAGGCGATGTGTGCTGTCGCCTTTCACATTGCTCATGAGATGTTACACAGGGCGATCAGCACACATCGCCCAAGAATGGTCGCCTGGTTTCACAGCTCTGATGTGAAACAAGGCGACCGCTCAGACGTGTTGCCGTCTACCATTTACATTAGGCGACGCATTGGCGATGTCGCCGGCGACAGGCCACGCCTCGGCGTCGCCTGTGGAATCGCCGGCGAGATGTCTAGGTGTGACTGTACCCTCATATAACTCTGGTGGCAGAGGTATCTCCTCTTTTTATCACCAAGGATTACAAGGGAGGGACACGCACACCAGGTGCAACACAAGCGAGGGTAAAATGTGCAAAAACTGGGCCAGTTTCAATGGACCGTCACATCAGAAAGGGCTATCTGTGGGTGTAGCAATGACGAGGAGGGAGAAGTTGACCAAGATGGTGAAAGATTACTTAAGTGACCATACCAGCATCCTGATGCGTCGGTTCCCTTTAACTATTGGGTGTCCAAGCTGCACACTTAGCTCAACCTCTCCTTGTATGCTTTGGAAGTGCTGGCTTGCGCTGCTGCTAGGGTGTTGCCTGAGCATGTTTTCAGTTCTGCTGGAACAATCATAACGGTTAGGTGCACACTCCTCTAAATGGAAAATGCAAACAGGCTTCCTCTCATAAAATTCAACAAGGGATCGATTTCTCCAGAGTTTGCACACAAAATATCCCAACATCCATCAATTCCCATCCAAACTTATCTTGTTCTTAAATTAAAATCATACTCCTTCTACTGCAATATTTACTTCATGTCAACAGCATCCTGCCAATGTTAAGAAATGAAATGGTTTTCATCTGAGGCCCTTGTCACAGTCTTTTCCTGTGTGTATGAAACAGCGCCCAGGCCTAATGTTTTTAAAGCTGATGCACATTCTGCACTGGCCCAACTACTGTAGTAGTCCCACTCTCTACCAATTAAAAGAAATAGTTCTGAGGCCCTACACAGGGTCTATTTGAGCATTTATTAGAGAACCTGATTCTGATATTTGGTTACGCACTTGGACACTGTGGAAAAGCACCATTGGCATGATGTGGCCTATGAGGTTCTTCAACTTAACTTTGTAACAATGCCCGTTACCTCAGTAATATACTCCACACATTTCTTTAGGTCTCAGCGTTACATATAAGACATATTATATGAGTAATAATAATGAAATATGCTCTATAGTTCCTGACAAACGTTATGTCGCTTATCCATGTTATGTAAATAAAAGCTTATAAACTGACATTAAATTCATCCATTGGTTTTATAAATTACTGTATTGAAAGCTGAAACCCTCCCAAATTTGGTTTAGGTTAAGAAAATATATTGGCATCAATGCTGAAATATTGATCACAGAACACAGAATGGTCAGATTTTGGCAAGACAAAAGTTTTGTCGCCTGGTAATATAATGCACCCAATCCTAGTTTACATCCTCATCTGTGCTCTGTAAATGATCGGTTAATTAGTGGGTGTGTATAAAAAGAAACCCAGCACCCTAGACCTTCACTTGAACTGCAAATTGAGCTCTAACAATATGCCAAAAATCCACCCTGCGACCAAAGCCTTGATTATCAAGAGGCTGAAGACCAGATCCACTGCGGAGGTGGCTGGCACCTTTAATGTGTCTCAGCGTCAAGTACAAAGAATTAAAAAAAGATTTGAAGTGACTGGAGATGTGTTTGACAAGCCCAGGTCTGGCAGACCTCGCAAGACAACTGCTCAGGAGGAACATTTGTTGACTAGAAAATCCAAAGCAAGCCCCTCTTCCACTGCAGCAAACCTCCAACAGGCCTGGTCACCTCAAGTCCCTGTGTCACATCCATGGTCGAATCAGTGCGCAGAAGCCAGTACTAAACAAAAGGCAAATAAAAAAGCATGTAGCATTTGCAAAGTCCCACAGCCTGCTAAACAGATGGACGCTGGAAAAGTGGCAGAAGGTGGATTTCTCTGATAAATCTTCAATAGAATTACACCACAGCCACTGCAAATACTGCAGGAGACCTACTGGAGCCCGTATGGATCCAAATTTGGTGGTGGAAATATCATGGTCTGGGGTTACATTCAGTATGGGGGTGTGCAATATATTTGCAAGGTGGTATTAGCTACCTCTTACATTCCAAATCATAAAAGGGGTCAAATTCTGCAGCAGAATGGTGCTCCATCTCATACATCCATCTCTAAAACAAAGTTCCTCCAGGCGAAAAAATCAAGGTGCTCAAGGACTGGCCAGCCCAGTCACCCGACATGAACATCATTGAGCATGTTTGGGGTAAGATGAAAGAGGAAGCTTGGAAGACAAAACCAAAGAATCTAAATGAACTCTGGGAGGCATTTAAGACTGCATTCTTTGCTATTCCTGATGACTTCATTAATAAATTGCATGAATCATTGTTGAACCACATGGATGCATCCTTCAAGCTCATGGAAGTCACACAAAATATTATATATGACTCTAATAGCACCACAACTTCATTCACCAATGTTATGCAACATATACCGTATATACTCGAGTATAAGCCGAGTTTTTTAGCACAAAAATTGTCCTGAAAAGTGCCCCCCTCGGCTTATACTCGAGTCAATGTGCTGGCTGAGAGGGGGGGAAGGGCGGTGATCGGGCGCTGTAGGAGGCGGGCAAGGCTGCAGAAGGAGCGGGCAGTCACGTGACGCCGCTCATTAGTGTAATGAATATGCACTGCATCCCCCTGTCCATTAGCGACAGGGGAAGCGGTGCATATTGCACTACACTAAGTCATCTCACCCCCCCCCTGCTGGCACACTGCCCCCATCAGGATACAGACCCCCTCCTTGCCGCCGCACTGATCTGACCCTCTTACGTCCTGCAGGCAACGGACGTCCTCCGTCTGCTCTTCTTGTCTGTATGCCGGCTTCTAATCCTGTGACCGGGCCATTGATGATGTCATCGCTGCTGCGCCGCTCACAGCAATAGAAGCCGGCATACAGACAAGAAGAGCGGACAGAGGACGCCCGTTGCCTGCAGGACGTCTGAGGGTGAGGTCAGTGCGCGCGGCAGGGGGGGGCTCTGTATACTGATGGGGGGCAGTATGCCAGTAGGGGGGGCTCTATACAGGCATGGGGCCTGTATTCCAATGATGAAGGGCCTGTATATTACTGATGGGGCCTGTATACCATTGCTGGGGGCTGTATACCACTGCTGGGGGCTGTACACCACTGCTGGAGGCTGTATACCACTGCTCGGGGCTGTATACCACTGCTCGGGGCTGTATACCACTGATGGGGGCTGTAATACCACTGATGAGGGCTGTATACCACTGATGGGGGCTCTGTACCAGTGATGGGGGCTGTATACCACTGATGGGGGCTGTAATACCACTGATGGGGGCTGTAATACCACTGATGGGGGCTGTATACCAGTGATGGCGACTGTATACCAGTGATGGTGGCGACTCTATACTAGTTATGGGCACTATATACCAGTGATGACCGCTATATACCGGGATGGTGGGGTATATACCAGTCATAGGGGGCTTTATAACAGTATGGAGGACTTCTGCATTTCTTACCCTAGGATTATACTCAAGTCAATAAGTTTCCCTAGTTTTGAAGGGTAAAATTAGGGGACTCGGCTTGTACTCGGGTCGGCTTATACTCGAGTATATACGGTATTTGTATGTTAAGTTAATTATTTGTTTGAATATCACATTACTTTCTGTGGGTGACAAAACGTTTGTCTTGCCAAAATCTGACCATTCTGTGTTCATTAAATGATCAATGTTTCAGCATTGATGCCAATTTATTTTCTTAACCTAAACCACATTTGGGAGGGTTCCAGCTTTCAAAAGAGTAATTTATAAAAGCCATGGATGAATTTAACGTCAGATTATAAGCTTTTATTTACATAACATGGATAAGCGACATAACTTTTGTCATCCTTTTAAAAAGTGAAATTATACATAATACCTCTGTTGCCATATACCAAATACTGTTGACATACGCAGCAACCCAGTAGGTGGTTGGAACATGTGGGAAACAAAATGGTGTCTGAGTGTGAAACCTCTGACACTTCCCCAGTGTTTAATCTTTCACAATATACTGTGCAGGAAGCAGCACTGATGCCTCCTGCTAACAAAGTGCAGTTGCACATACACACAGGGCCGCACCGTCCATTGGACAGGGTGAGCCCTGTAATTCAGGCGGCAAGAGGCAGGAGGAGCGGCAGTGCAGAAGGGGGCGGCGCCTCATGCAAACAGCCTCCCCCTGTCATGGCGCCGGCTGCTCACCCCGCGCACCGCAGTACAGAAGGGGCGGCAGCGCTGGGCTTCACCAGCACCCCCCGGTAATCACTGCCGCGCCCGGTAATCACTGCCGCGGCTCAGGCGGCAGTGGCGACCCGCCGGGGGACCAATGCATGCAGAAGGAGCGGCAGCGCTGGGCTCCAGCAGCACCCCTCAAATAATCACTGCCGCGGCTCAGGCGGCAGTGGGGCTTGGTGCACCCCTGCATACACAAACATTCTGAAACCATTTACACTTTTTTGTCCTAGCGCAGTGTTCAGTTTTCCCTCTTCAACATATATGTGTAGTTCCAAATTGTTTCTTAGAGGATACATATGCAATAGCAATTTACAGACTATTCCCATGCTGGGTCGTTTATCCTTGGGGTAATATGCTCCGCAGACCTATTCAGGATTGGAACACACATCAAAAGGAGAAAAACATGTGGAGCCAAATTGCTTTTAAAGTTTGCATTGAAAATTCAATTTATTATGAAGACAAGATTTAAACACACTTGTGCAGGAAAAATAAGTGCATAACTTACAGGCACATAGCACATAATCCATTACAAATCAGATGGATACACGTAACAGTAATTCATCATAGTATACAATCACAGGATGACCGATAATTTACATGCATTGTCATATAGGACAAAAATGTGACTGCCATAGTAATCTATCAATTCAGACTGGCAGCTCACAACTCACATATTGCAACATCCCATAAAGTGCATACAAGTTACATACAGTTTCAATAGCGCTATGCCATCTAATAGATAAGGTGCCAGTGCAGGATAAAGAAAAGAGGTGACACCCTCAGTATCAGACTCCTTACGTACGTTTCACGCTCTTTAAACAGGCATATGCTTCATCATGAGGAGTGGTAATAAAATACAATAGTGGAGTTTATATCCACATACACCTAGCAGTCACGTGCTGTGCTCAACCAACCAGATCGTTAGGATCGGCGCATGCACAGTTGCCATCTACCGCCGGTGATGTCGCTTCTGGCGCAACACACCGCTCATCACACGGCGCTCGGCAATTGCCGTGGAGACGTGTATACAAGTGGTGCGCACAATCTTCTGGTTCCCATATACCAGGACCGATGTTCATTTCACCAAACAACATACAACAATATATAAAGAGAAAAAAAATCTTTTCTTCCAATGTTGGCGATAACTCCAATCCATACTGTAGTAGGGAAATGATGTACACTTTTTATCATCATATAGCAGCAATGACAATACAGTGATGCAGGATATCTGCTATTAACATAAATAAGTGAAAATTAAAAACAATCCTAGCAGATAAAACATCCTATAATACAATGATAAAGAGGGAAGTAGAAGAAAAAAAGGGGACAAGATAAAAGAAAAAGAAACATTTTTATATATATTGTGGTGATGTGGCCCTTGGCCGGGTGCATCACACGGGTTATCAATGCAGGTCTCTGTTCACATGGGCCGGTTTTCCTGATTGTGTGTGCTGTGTGAAACCTGTCCGATGTACAAGGGGTTAACAGCTGAAGGGTTTTCATGAGCTGAATAAAACAGCTGAGTGTGAGTGCTGAAGATCCGATACATTCATGAGCCTAATGAGCGGCTGAACCTGTGGGGATGAGTGCTTTGCTGGGCTAAAGCTGAATGGTGCACAGGGGGTTAATCACATCTCAGGTCTGTGTGTGAGTGAAGAGGTGCTGATTGACTCACTGTGTTGCAGCTGTGAGTGAGCAGCCTGGATAAGAACCTGCCAGGTGTCTGAGTGAGGAGAGGACGATGGGAGTCAGAAGTCTAGACTACTGCCATGTGAGGAGGTGCTGGAAGTGATCCGTCCCCGGTGGCGGAAGTGATGGGAGCCTGCCAGCTCCATGCCGGTGGCACAAAGATGCGTGCATGCCAGTAAGTGTCCAGGACCGAGGACGGCTCAAGGGACAGGCGGTCATATGTGTGATGAGGACCGAGGATGGCTCAAGGGCCATGCGGTCAGATGTGCGGTGTGAGAGACCGAGTACGGCTCAAGAGCCAGGCGGTCACAGCCGACTTTGGGACTGACTGAGTGAGTCATGATATAGTCCCATTGATCCAGATGTAAGTGTCCCGGATCCCGGTGGATCCGTGGAGGTCTTGTGTGTACTGAGTGACAGGGTTCCTGGTACTATTGTGGGCCCTGAGTATGTAGCATATGGGTTTATGTAAAAATGCCATGAATGCTGTGTCATGCGTGAGTCATAATGGTTCATGAAAAAGTGCCATGTGTGATGACTCGTGTGCAATAGGATGGGGAATGATCCCTGTCAGGGTGATAGACGGTGATAGCCGTCTTTAGAACCAGAATCCTGGACAAAGTGCTTCGGTGTCCGCGCTGCTGCTCCAAAGCCAAAGAAACACAGACACGGGAATGTCTGGTACAGCTACAGCCTTTATTTTCCTCCTACGCGTTTCGGAGCCTCCTCCCGAGCTCCTTCCTCAGGGATGTTCCCTGAGGAAGGAGCTCGGGAGGAGGCTCCGAAACGCGTAGGAGGAAAATAAAGGCTGTAGCTGTACCAGACATTCCCGTGTCTGTGTTTCTTTGGCTTTGGAGCAGCAGCGCGGACACCGAAGCACTTTGTCCAGGATTCTGTATTACGACCACGGTCACCGTTGGGAGTGCGGTCCCTGCAGCAGCTGCCTGTACGCTATTCTACCAGTTGTGGGTTTCACAACTGACTAAGGTGAGCAATTCCACATCGACAAGTGAGAGTTTTTAATTGAGATAAGACCCTATATGCGCATTCTTTCTTTCACAGTCTTTAGAACCAGACTGAGGTCTGCAAGGGTCGGTGGGTGACGCCTTGAAGTTCTGGGGAAAACGTATGTGAATGTCCTGTAATGTCATATAATGCAATGTAAGGATATGCATATTATATGTGAAAATGGAAATACAGTGTTATGGTTTATGTGTTGAAAGCGGTTTATGACAGAAATGAATAAATCCGCTGCTTATGTTACGTTGAAATGTAGTCGCTGCTGTCATTTTCCCCGTGCCAAGCGGGTTCCCCTCACAATATATATATATTTCCTTATCATATTGAGCAGGTATAATCTCAGTGGTGGTCAAAATGTCCTTAGACATATTATTGCAAGACAAAGAACACTCAAATTTTCATAGGAACGGAGCAAAGCTAATGGCTTCATTTAATCCTTTAGGAGACGCAGTGTCGCGTGTTATTATCATTCAAGTTCCCGTTGGGCCAGAATTTTTTGGAGGTCCCCACCCCTTATACCCCATGTACCAGGACCGGTAATCGCACGTGGCTCCTTGAATTAGACGAGACCTTGAAGGAAAATGGTGACAATTTGGGCAAGGATCTCAGTGGTGGTCTTCGTGACAAGATTGTAAGATATAAGGACCTCATGAGGAAACGGACGAGGTTATGGTGGAATCATACTTTCCTGGAAAGATACTTGCAAAAGAGCTTGAGGGTTGAGGGTCCAAGTTCCAGAGGCTTTATTGGGTTGTTGTCAGGAGACAATAAGTCAAGTATTGCAAGACTGGAGAGCGAGATGGATGAGTTGCAGGTAGTGATTAAAGAAGGCCTCTCTAAGGAGGCTTTGGCCAAGTTTGAGAATGAGATCAAAAACGATAACGCAAAATGGAAAAAAGAGATTAAGGAAGGAAAGTTGAAAAAATTCCACCGAGACCAAGGTGATTATTCTAATCACCGGGTATACAAGTGGAAAAATAAACAAGGCAAACCCAAAAAGCCACCCCATGGACCGAAACCTGGTGTACCTAAACCAAATGAGCTGGATCTACCAAGAACCCCTTTTTTGGTTTCGTTGACATCTGGGGGTGAAACCCAGGGTGAGTCTGAAGATGAGACATCAGGATTATCAGGACAGACGAATGGGGAAGCACGTCAAATAGTGACTCGCCTTCAATCTCTGAATCCTCCAAGACCAAAGGGAAAGGAAATTTATGATAACAACCTCCAGGTTGTGAATCTCTCAGAGCATATTTTGACTACCATGCAGATTGAGGTAAAAAATTCTGGTGGGTGCTTTTGAGGAGGGGATCATCACAAAAAAAGTCTTGGAAGGGTTAATTGTTAAAGCCCCTAAAGTGCCTACCTTCTACTTGCTCCCTAAGGTCACAAGGATCCCGTCAACCCACCGGGACGTCCGATAGTCTCAGGCATTGAGGGTCTTAGTGACCCGGTTTGCCGGTTTATTGATTTCTATTTGAAACCTCTGGTAGAGACCTTGCCGTCATATATACCGGATACTACGGACGTCCTCACTAGGATTGATGGGATCTTTGTGGAGCATGATATGTATATAGTCACGGCCGACGTGGAGTCCCTCTACACCTGCATTGATCATGGTGTGGAGGCGCTTCTTCCTTGAAGAGTCCAAACGGGATACTCATTTATGTGAACTGATTATAGAGCTGCTCTGCTTTGTCCTGTCACACAATTTTTTTACCTTTAAAAATCTGTATTATCTTCAGAGGCGCGGCCCTGCCATGGGCGCGGCCTGTGCCTTTGTACGCGAATCTGTTCTTGGGACACTGGGAGCGGAGTCTTTTTGCGTGCGAGTGAGTGCGGGCCACAAGCTATGTGCAGTGCTGGATGCGCTATATAGATGATGTTTTGATGGTGTGGCAGGACATGGCAGAGCAGCTCAGATCCTTTATGGATGATCTGAATAAAAACAATTTGAACATCAGGCTCACTTATAAATTTAGTAGAACTTTAATTGATTTCTTGGACATCAAAATTATGGTTGACGGATGTGGACTTCTACAAACTGAAGTATTTAGAAAGGAGACTTATGTGAATGCGTTGTTACATGCATCATCGGCCCACACTCCGTCAACCGTAAAAGCTATCCCGGTTAGGCAATTTTTGAGGATGAGGCGGATCTGCTCCACGGAGGCTGACTTTCAAAAACAGGCTAGGGATTTAGGTGGAAGGTTTAGGCAGAGGTGCTATCGTCGTAGAACCATCAAACAGGGATATGATAGAGTAAGACTGACTAAACGTGATGATCTCCTCCTCCCTCCCAAGAAAAGATATGAGACTTTTAATGGGGTACGGTTCATTTCAACCCATAACCAGCAGAGGGAGAGGATGAGGCAGATTTTAAAGAGACACTGGCCTGTGCTGTTTTCCGAGCCATCCTTGAAGGGGGCCCTCACTGAAAATCATTTGATGATATCTAGACGATCTCAAAATTTAAAAGATATTTTGGTACATAATCATTATGTATGCAAAACACCAGGGATTTTTGGTGCGGGCCCTCCACGGAAAGGATTTTTCCCTTGTGGGGATTGTAGTGCGTGTCCCAACTTTATTCGGAGTTCTGACTTCACCTCAAGTGATGGTTCTAGGACCTATACGATAAATCAGTATTTTTCATGCAGTAGTACACATGTCGTGTACTATGCTACATGTGGATGTAATAAGATCTACATCGGGCTAACCACTAGGGAGCTAAGGGGGAGAACTCGAGAACAAGTAAGGGACATCACAGCTGCAAAAAAAGCCAGGGTTGAAGAGGTTTCCGCCCTAAAAACGCTACCCCGTCACTTTTATTACCATCATGGGTGCAATGCGAAAACTTTGAAAGTGAGGGGGATAGACCTGGTACATGGGGGTATAAGGGGTGGGGACCTCCAAAAAATTCTGGCCCAAAGAGAACTTAAATGGATAATAACAAGCAACACTGCGTCTCCTAAAGGATTAAATGAAGCCATTAGCTTTGCTCCGTTCCTTTGAAAATTTGAGTGTTCTTTGTCTTGCAATAATATGTCCAAGTACTTTTTGACCACCACTGAGATTATGCCTGCTCAATGTGATAAGGAAATATATATAGGTTTTTCTTTTTCTTTTCTTTTTCTTTTATCTTGTCCCCTTTTTTTCTTCTACTTCCCTCTTTATTATTGTATTATAGGATGTTTTATCTGTTAGGATTGTTTTTAATTTTCACATAGTTATGTTAATAGCGGATATCCTGCATCACTGTACTGTCATTGCTGCTATATGATGATAAAAAGTGTACATCATTTCCCTACTACAGTATGGACTGAAGTTATCGCCAACATTGGAAAAAAAGATGATTTTTTTTCTCTCTTTATATATTGTTGTATGTTGTTTGGTGAAATGAACATCGGTCCTGCTATATGGGAACCACAAGTGTGTTTAAATCTTGTCTTCATAATACCGTATATACTCGTGTATAAGCCGAGTTTTTCAGCACAAAAATTGTGCTGAAAAGTGCCCCCTCGGCTTATACACGAGTCACTATACGGCTGAGTAGGGGGGAAGCGGTGTCCGGGGGCTGGAGGAGGCAGGGGGAGGCTGCACTATGAGCGGCCGGTCACGTGGGTCCGCTCATTAGCGCAATGCTATATGCACGGCATCCCCCTGTCCATCAGCGGCTGGGGGAGCCGTGCATATTACACTGCGCTCCCCCAGTAATTTATACAGGCCCCCCGATCCCCCCCCCCGTAGTTTATACAGGCCCCCCGATCCCCCCCCCCCCGTAGTTTATACAGGCCACCCAATCCCCCCCCCGTAGTATATACAGGCCCCCCGATTCCCACCCTCCCTGTAGTATATACAGGCCCCCCGCGCTCTATATACAGGCCCCCGGTTGCAGCCACAGACCTGTAAGAGAATCGCTTTCATACTTACCCTCCTCGCTGTTACCCGCGCGCCTCCGGTCTCCTTCCCGCTTCTACCCGGCGCGTCCACAATGACGTCATTGTGGATGCGCCGGGTAGAAGCGGGAAGGAGACGAGGACGCGCGATGACAGCGAGGAGGGTAAGTATGAAAGCGATCCTCTTACAGGTCTGTGGCTGCAACCGGGGGTCTGTATATAGAGCGCGGGGGGCCTGTATATACTACAGGGAGGGTGGGAATCGGGGGGCCTGTATATATTACGGGGGGGGGGACCGGGTGGCCTGTATAAACTACGGGGGGCCTGTATATACTACGGGGCGGGGGGGGATCGGAGGGCCTGTATAAACTACAGGGGTGGGGTATCGGGGGGCCTGTATATACCACACTGCTGGGGAGGGTGCTGTATATACCACACTGCTGGGGAGGGTGCTGTATATACCACACTGCTGGGGAGGCTGCTGTGTATACCACACTGCTGGGGAGGGTGCTGTATATACCACACTGCTGGGGAGGCTGCTGTATATACCACACTGCTGGGGAGGGTGCTGTATATACCACACTGCTGGGGAGGCTGCTGTATATACCACACTGCTGGGGAGGCTGCTGTATATACCACACTGCTGGGGAGGCTGCTGTATATACCACACTGCTGGGGAGGCTGCTGTATATACCACACTGCTGGGGAGGCTGCTGTATATACCACACTGCTGGGAAGGGTGCTGTATATACCACACTGCTGGGGAGGGTGCTGTATATACCACACTGCTGGGGAGGGTGCTGTATATACCACACTGCTGGGGAGGCTGCTGTATATACCATACTGCTGAGGAGGCTGCTGTATATACCACACTGCTGGGGAGGGTGCTGTATATACCACACTGCTGGGGAGGCTGCTGTATATACCACACTGCTGAGGATGCTGCTGTATATACCACACTGCTGGGGAGGGTGCTGTATATACCACACTGCTGGGGAGGCTGCTGTATATACCACACTGCTGAGGAGGCTGCTGTATATACCACACTGCTGGGGAGGGTGCTGTATATACCACACTGCTGGGGAGGCTGCTGTATATACCACACTGCTGGGGAGGGTGCTGTATATACCACACTGCTGGGGAGGGTGCTGTATATACCACACTGCTGGGGAGGGTGCTGTATATACCACACTGCTGGGGAGGGTGCTGTATATACCACACTGCTGGGGAGGCTGCTGTATATACCACAATGCTGGGGAGGCTGCTGTATATACCACACTGCTGGGGAGGCTGCTGTATATACCACACTGCTGGGGAGGCTGCTGTATATACCACACTGCTGGGGAGGGTGCTGTATATACCACACTGCTGGGGAGGGTGCTGTATATACCACACTGCTGGGGAGGCTGCTGTATATACCACACTGCTGGGGAGGGTGCTGTATATACCACACTGCTGGGGAGGCTGCTGTATATACCACACTGCTGGGGAGGCTGCTGTATATACCACACTGCTGGGGAGGCTGCTGTATATACCACACTGCTGGGGAGGCTGCTGTATATACCACACTGCTGGGGAGGGTGCTGTATATACCACACTGCTGGGGAGGCTGCTGTATACCACACTGCTGGGGGCTGTATACCTGTGCTGTGGTCCACCCTCGGCTTATACGTGAGTCAATGGGTTTTCCCAGGTTTTGGGGGCAAAAGTAGGGGGGTCGGCTTATACACGGGTCGGCTTATACACGAGTATATACGGTAAATTGAATTTTAAAAGCAAACTTTAAAAGCAATTTGGCTCCACATGTTTTTCTCCTTTTGATGTATATTCTGTTAAGTGTTTGAGCAGCTCAGCTGATTAGGGATTCCCTAATAGCTGTATATATAGAACTATATGGAACATTTATATCTCACATATTGGAACACATCCATTCCCACACTGGGCTGTTTAGCTTAGCTCTGTACTAGTGACTATTCTTGGGGTAATACACTCTGCAAACCTATTCAGGTCACTGCCTGACACATAATGGAACATGGTATAGAGATGGGCTTGAAACCTGGTTCAATTTCATAACTGCAAAGTTTAGCAATGGCCTCATCTGCAATTTCTCTTGATGAATAACGTGCATATGCAAACCTCAGTTGATTTCACTAAAGGTTGCTGCTGACTGAAAATTATTCCTAGGTTGTCCCATATTTTTACTCAGATAGGGGATACATATTTGATAGCAATTTACAGTGACCGCTGTTGGCAGAACATCCCTGGGTTGTTCAGGAATCAAATTGAGACAACTGTCTCTCTTTCCCTAAATCATTGTATCCATTAAATTTAGTCCAAAGTATTGTATGTTGGGATATGCTCCATTTCAGGATTTATCTTCTATACCTGAGAAATAGGTGTAATATGCTCTGAAGGTACTCAGGTCGCAGCCTGACATGTATTGTAACACATCCATTCCAACGCTGGGACATTTAGCTTAGCTCTGTACCAGTGACTATCCTTGGGATAATACGCTCTGCAGACTTATTCAGGCTGCAGCCTCTCACATATTGGAACACGGTACAGAGTTGAGCTTAAAACCTGGTTCACTATCATAATTGCAAAATTTGGCAATTGTCTGCTCTGCAATGCGCCTTGTTAAATAGTGTGAGTATGCAAAGCCACAGTTGAGTCCACTGAAGTTTGCTGCTGACAAACATTCCTGGGATGTTCCACATTGTTACTTAGTTTGGGGATACACATTCAATAGCAGTTTATGTGGTGTTCTTACGGATCCAGTCGCCACAGAGGCACTGCACCCTTGTTAGGGTGTAGTATCCCACTCTCAGGTAAGGGGGGTACAGACCGGTACTGGGACATACAGGCCAAACACTAGGAACCATTTAGTGGGGCTGGGTAGTGAAGGAAGTAGTTAGAGGGAGCACTAGGGAAGGAGTGAGGTTCAGGAAGAACACACGTAGAACGCAGGAGAGATAGTTGAACAGCAGAGAGGAAAGGTGCTGCAGAGAGATAAAAGGAGAGTGGAGCAGCTAGAGTTGAGTTGGAGGGAAGCTAGATATAGATATTAGAAGCCTGTAGAGCATCCCCAGATGTGTTGACTGGTATGCAGCCACTTGTGGTATACCGTAGTGAGTTATATACCCTGCCTTCCTGTATACATCTAAATTAATCCTCAAAAGGACTGTTGTTTTGATGGATTTTGTATCCCAGCACCTACACTACCTAACAGACCCATAATCTGTCCCTCACTCAGCAGCATCTCTCCCTACACTAACTGACAATGTGGAGCAGAGTGACAAGCACAGCACCGTCAGGTCTTATATAGACCTGATGACGCTGTGCGGCCAGCCAATCACTGTAATGCCGCAACCAACATGGCTGTGGCATTACAGTGTGTGGCAGCCAATCCCTGCATGTGTATGTGCAGAAAAAAATTTGTGTTTTAAGGAGCGCTCATACAGGAGGACCCAGGGGGTTATTACTTACACTCAGCTTTTATTCCACAATGCATTTCAATGGCAGCACACCATCTTCATCAGGTGGGGGTTACAAAAGACCAAGGGAATGACATTATATAGATGTTAGTAAATTCACAACACAACCAATCATGGACAAGTAATTACTTTCAAGTCATTTAACCCTTATGGTGGGTTTACACGCTCCAACGTCGGTCCGATATTGGATCCGACGGCGCGGGAGCGCGCTTTTTCTGACCAGATTTCCAAGATCGCATCGGAGATTTACACAGCGCGATATCGGCATACAACGTTTCTACGATGTCTACGCCCCCTTGTATGGCCGACCCAGGAACGACCATTTAACATGGGAGTGAATAGGGGACGTTGTACTGCACATCGTAGTTGGGCGTTCACACAGCACGATCCTGCTCCAACCTCCATCCAATATCGGCCCGTTGGAGAGCAGGCTCATTCGATCCCCGATATCGGTTTGGCATCATTCGTGCATCGTATTGGATGTTTAAACCATACAACGCACGAACGATATCGGAGCCAACGCACGAACCACGTGACTTTTGGTCGGAGTTGGACGCAGATATCGGGACGTGTAAACCCACCATTACTTCACTATAGCATATGGCATGCTTCCAAAGCTATAGAATATTGCATATAAACAATTATAAATAAATTAGATTAAAGTTTACAATGCTATGGAATCACCCTAAAATCGTGGAAAAAAACACTACAATTCATACGTTGCTAATTAAAACCAAAAATATGATCAATAAAATCATTAAGAGAAACACTCAGAATTAAAATCATGCACAATTTTTCTACAGTACAAATGATGAGGCCAGAGCTGTGGGGGGTACTCGGTCACCGGGTCTGCTGAATAGGGAGTCACAAGTGGACGGTATCCCGGTGCCGTGCCCTGGGGATCATTTGAAGGGGGATGAAGGGATTATTTACAGGGGAACGTGACGCCACCTGTAGGGTCTGGTAAGGTGGTACCAGCGCTGCCAGCCGGCCTCTGAGGTGATGGAGGGGGCAGCAAAGTGTGGTATAGCTCCCCACAGGTGGAGCTTTACCTCAGGGCAGCAATAAGGGAAGATGGTGAGGGAGAGCAGCGAAGGAGGAAGATGGTGGGTTATAGCTGATAAACAGTCACACATACACACAGGGTTAGTTGTTCCGGTACCTTTTTACTGAGGTAACATAACAGGTACAGTCTTGAGTATTAACCGGGTCCCTGGTACAATTTAGGATCAACTCCTTGGAAGGATATGAGGCCTCCTTTATTTCTATTCTCTGCCTTGAGGGATGAGTCTTTCCTGAGTTTGGACTCTCCAATCCTCTGATGTCTAGAACTAACAATCAGGCCCTTCTGCGGGAACCCGGTTTATCCTGTGGCCCCTGGTCCTCTGTTTGGTTAGTTTTTAATATTTCCTCTATCTTCCTTCAGGGCTAAACTTCACCTGAAACTGCTGGGTTTTTACTGTGGCTCTGTAAGCCCACAGCATCGGACTCCAGTGTCCGTTTGTTCCTAAGGGGAATATATTTTGGTCCCTTTTCTTATTCCCTACCTCTTCTCCTTGCCTCCGGCCCCTTCCCTGGGGTGTGAACAGCCGACAATTGTCCCTTCTGGTCCTGGTATTTCTCTTTTTCAGAGACCAGCAGCTCAGCCTCCTTCTCCTTTCCTCTCCTCACACGAACTCTCCCTAGCAACTGTCTCCTAGGACCAACTGTCTCCTCCTCTCAGCCTGGATCTCCCAGGGGAACTGACTTAATGCAGCCAGTAGAGCTCCCCCTTCAGGTCTGGAGTGGAAGGTGTTGTGTGCTGAACAAACCAAGGTGTCAATCCTTCCTTGTACCAGTGTAACCTGTGGCAATCCCCCGCAGGGGTGCCACATTCCCCCCTAGTTAAACTCAGTCCTCCGGGACTGAAACATTTTTCATAAACATAACAGGTTATAACTATTTACATTTGATTATTGAACAGAGTCTTAAAAATGAAAAATTTACAAAAACCAAGGAAAAATAAGAAAACAGGTTACCAGTCCATACAGCGCTAGTCCATCCGCTGCAGGCTGTTTAGGGGATGTTGAAACAGGGATTTGCCACTACCAGTCCTGTGGCTATGGTCCATTTTAAAAATAAGAAAAAGGGAAAGTTCAAGAGTCCAACAGGTTAAGTCTTTTAGGAATTAAAAAATCATAACTATATACAATATGGGTGTATCTGCTTAGGAGGCCTGGCTTCACTTATACCACCCCCAGGCACTTTCTTTTCCTAACTTGATGTGCATGGGGGCTAGTCCAGTTCCTCCACCCTTCTACACACTACCATTAATAACATATTTACATTTTAAACATTTTTACATTTTCCACATTTTATAACCTACTCTCTGTATCTAAGTGGTGGCTGACCAAAGTTACTACGGGTTGACCTGCGTAGCACTGGTGTGTTACTAATGTCTGTACCTAATGCAGTGTATGCTCTCTCTCTCTCAGTCTATCAGATCTACGTGTTGTTGTAATACCGTAGTATTGGCGTAGTCTCTCTAGTGGACTGGCAGATTCACCGATTGCAGGGATCTCTGGTTCCGGTACAACGGGTGGTTCTTGTATTCTCGGTACTTCTACTGCTGATGGAAACGTTAAAGTTGGGATTAGATATGTACCTTCTATTTGAGGCCAATCTGTTGGTAACTCTCCAATAATTGTCTGGACTGTCTTTGGCTTCTCTTGCTCTTCTAGCTTTGGACAAGGTACATCTTCCTCTGGTTGAAGCTGTTGAGGGCACTTTTTCAAATGATCTCTGGACACTGTTGCTGTAGTTTCACCATGATCCTTACTGATTAAACAGGTTTTCTGGTTATCAAAATTGGATGGTAATACAGTGTATGGTTCTCTTTCCCACTGATCATCTAGTTTGTGCATTCTTCTTTTTCTTCTCAAAACCAATTCACCTGGTGTTAAAGGCGTTCCTTGTGCACTTTTGTTAAAGTTAATTTCTTGTCTTCCTCTAGATCTTTCCAGACTTCTTTCAACGCATTCTTGGATTTTCTGGTATTGTTCTTTCCTTCTAATATCCCAATCTGTATCTGTAGTATCTGCTTCAGGAACTACTATGCCTAACTCAAAGTCTGCTGGTAATTTTCCTGGTCTTGCTCTCATGAGGTATGCAGGGGTGCAATTTGTTGAATTTACTGGGATATTGTTGTAAATGTCAACTAGATCTGGTAACTTTTCTGGCCACTGGTTGCGTTCTTCTAAGGGCAGAGTTTTTAACATTTCAATTACCACGTGATTCATCTTTTCGCACATTCCATTTGTTTGAGGATGGTAAGACGTAGTGCGTATTTTCTTGCATCCGTATAGGCGACAGAACTCTTGAAATATTTCAGCTTCAAAGGCGGGTCCTTGGTCTGTCAATACCTGGTCTGGATAACCATGAGGTCTGCAGAAATAAGCTTGAAATGTTCTTGCTGCTGTCTCAGCTGTTAAGTCTTTTACCGGAGCTACCACAAGAAATCTAGAATAATGGTCTACCATGGTAAGAGCATAGGTGTAGCCTGATTTACTGGGTGTAAGTTTGACATGATCTATGGCTACCAGTTCTAATGGTTCTTTGGTGATGATAGGTTTGAGGGGTGCTTTCTGGCTGTTACGGTCTTTTCTTCTTAATGAACATGGTCCACAATTTTTACACCATCTCTCTATGGAGGCTCTCATGCTGATCCAATAAAATCTTTCACGTAACAGTATTTCTAATTTTCTCCATCCAAAGTGTCCCGATTCATTGTGATACGCTTGCAATACCATTTGAACATCTCTTTTTGGAACCACAACTTGCCATACCATTTCATGTGTTCTTGGGTTGATATACCGCCTGCACAATTGACCTTGATAGATGAATAATCGACTTCTTTCTTTCCACAAATGTTGAGCTTCTAGTGGAACATTCTTTTCAAGTTTGGAACCTGGTTGAGTTATTAACTTCTTTACAAGACTTACTGCTGGATCACTGTCTTGAGTCTCTTTCCATCCATAGTGAGGCAACGGGTTTAGTTCAACAGTCTGACGATTTTGGTAGACTCGATCTTCAGCGATTTGCCATTTTCTACTTTTATGGAAAGCTGGGAGTTCTATTTCCTCTAAGTCATCTTCTTCTTCACTTCCTTGTGGATGTACTTGAGGATTTCTAGAAAGGGCATCTGCATTGGCGTTATTGCGGCCTGCTCGATATTTGATAGTAAAGTCATAGTTCGACAGTCGAGCCATCCAACGTTGCTCCAATGCTCCAAGTCTTGCGGTATCCAGATGTGTTAACGGGTTTTTATCTGTGAAGACAGTGAACTTTGAAGCTGCGAGGTAATGCTTGAACCTTTCTGTTACCGCCCAGACCAAGGCCAGGAACTCCAACTTAAAGGAACTGTAATTTTCTGGGTTCCTCTCAGTGGGTCGAAGTTTTCTGCTAGCGTAGGCAATTACTCGTTCTTTACCATCTTGCATCTGAGAAAGGACTGCTCCCAGGCCTACATTGCTTGCGTCGGTGTAAAGGACGAATGGTAGGTTATAATCGGGGTAAGCCAGGATTTCCTCACCGGTTAGAGCCTGCTTCATCTGTTGGAAGGAATTTTCTTGTTCCTCTCCCCATTCTAATGGTGACTCTGGAAATCTTCTCTTCTTAGATTGGCCTATCAGAAGATCTTGTATGGGCGCAGCCATCTTTGTGTAGCCCTTAATGAATCTTCTATAGTATCCAACCAGACCTAAGAACTGACGTACCTCGGTGATGGTCGTTGGTCTTTGCCAATCCTGGATTGCTGTTACCTTTTCCGGGTCTGGTGCTACTCCATCTGCGCTGACCACGTGTCCCAGGTATTGGACGTTAGGTTTCAGCAGGTGACATTTAGATGGTTTGAGTTTCATTCCGTACTTTGCTAAAGCCTCAAATACCTCCGCCAGGTGTTTCAGGTGTTCTTCGTAGGTTCTAGAGAACACGATGACATCGTCCAGGTATAAGAGCACCGTTTCGAAGTTTCGATGTCCCAGGCAACTTTCCATGATTCTCTGAAACGTTCCTGGTGCATTGCATAACCCGAATGGCATACTATTGAATTCACATAGTCCCATTGGCGTTGTGAATGCAGTCTTCTCCCGGTCTTCTTCTGCAACGGAGACCTGCCAGTACCCACTAGTGAGATCTAATGTGGAGAAATAGTTAGCAGTCTTTAATGCAGCAAGAGACTCCTCTATTCGGGGTAATGGGTAAGCATCTTTGTGAGTGATTTTATTGACCTCTCTGTAATCCACACACATCCTCATTGTGCCATCCTTTTTCCTGACTAGGACTAAAGGGGCTGCCCAGGGACTACTACTATCTCTTATAACCCCGGCCTCCTTCATGTCCCTCAGCATTTCTTTGGCATGTTGATAGTGACCTGGTGGAATGGGTCTGTGTCTCAACTTGATTGGTGGATGATTCCCTGTGGGTATGTGATGCTGTACCCCTTTAATCCTCCCAAAATCTAATGGATGTTTGCTGAATATCTGCTCAAACTCTTGCACTACCCGGTACACTCCATGCTTCAGGTGAGAAGGGGTGGCATCAGTTCCTACATGCAACTGCTGACACCACTCCTCCTGCTGTCCTTTAGAGTTACTATCCTCCGCCGGAATAGGCGAGGAAAACAGGTTCTACTGCCTGTATGTTGTTGTTACAAACAGTATACAGCTTTGCTACAGTAGCATACCGGGGTAACTTTGCTTCTTCTGCCCCACAATTTAACACACGGATTGGTACTCGTCCCTTGCGTACATCCACCACCCCTCTGGCTGTCAGTAGTGTAGGTCTGTGCTCTGAAAATACCGGCTCTACAACTGCCTGGTATTCCTGTCCTCTACAACCTATCGCTGCTCGACACCATATCATCATTTCACTATTTGGTGGTATTACAATAGGAACCGAGTCTATTACCCGCACACTGCCAATTTCTCCCCCAGACAGATTTACCTGTTGCTTGTGGATGAGGGCTCGGATCTCTCGTTGGATGACTCTTGTCCGCCCATAACCAGCAGTTTGAGAAATCTGTCGGAGTAAAAACAACACTTCTCCAAAGCAGTTTTCAATAACATTTGTACCAATAACCATGTAAGGGCATTTTTCATTAGGATTATCTTCAACTACAAATAACCCTTGACCTTTCAACTCCTCCCTCCCCAACTTTATTGTAGCTGCTCTGTACCCCACCTGTTTCTGTGGTTGGCCATTAGCTGCAATAATATAAAAATTGGGGTTTGGGGGTTCAAGATCATCATCAGACCAATACTGCTTATAAAGGATATGCGGGATCGTAGTAACCTGCGAGCCGGTGTCCAATAGGGCCGACATGGGAATTCCTTCTAGTGTAATGTTGAGGTACGGACGGCCTCCCACGTACCGCTTACACCAGTCTTTTGGGCCCAGTTGCTCTACTCCTGGGAGTTGGCCCTCGGACCCAGGAATCTCGTGTTTAAAGGGCATCCTCTTGCAAAGTGTCCTGGTTTGTTGCATCGCAGGCAGATGGGTTGTCCTGAAGAATCTGTGTAATCCCTGGCTCTGCGTTGGAATGGTGCGTTGGTCCCCTGCGCGGGCGACAAGGGTCTACGTTGGAATGGTGCGTTGGTCCCCTGCCCGGGCGACCTGGTTCTGCGTTGGAATGGTACGTTGGTCCCCTCCGCGGGCGACTGGGCTTTCCTTTGCATCCATGGGACATCCTCAGGGCTATCAGCTAGTTGAATTTTACTTGGTGGTGGTACCCCAGGCATATTTTGCAAGAGCTTTAGTATGTAGTCCATGTTTTTAGTTAACTGCAGCACCTGGTTTTGCATGTTATCATTTGCTACAGCTTGACTCTCTGCTTTTGCAGGTTCTGCAGGAATAGGTTTAAAGTCTATGGAAGAAGCATTAGTCTGCCATGATTGGTTGGCAGGTTCTGCAGGTGCTGGATCTCTTAGCACAGTTATAGCACGATCTTTTAAGTCACTAAAACTCACTGTTGGGTGATCCAATACCCACATATGCACTTGTTGGCGGTGATAGTCTGATCTTAATCCTTCTGTAAACTGTTCAGCAAGCATTTTATCCTCTTCCAGTACACTGGCCGGGTCTATCTGTTTCAAGGACCGGAGTGCTCTTTGTAAACGGAGGGCATAGTCTCTGATGGTATCCTGCGATCTCTGCTTACACTGATAAAACAGCATCCTCAATTCAGACTGTGTGCGCTTCTCAAACACCGATTTTAGCTTATCAAACACTTTGGCAGCAGAGTCCCTGTCAGCATCTCTCCAGGACTCAGCCTCCAGCTCCGCTGCGCCTATTAATTGTCCCAGCACAACGGTAGCCTGTTGCTTCTTTGTCATAGCATACATGTCCAGCATTGCACACATCTTATGCTTAAATGTTGCTAACGTACCAGGTTTACCTTCATATGTTGGTAACCACTTGGCACCCGGTACATACGGCATAGTTATAGGCATTATTTGGGCTGCTGCTTCAGGTACTGCGTTCTCGCCATTTCCCCTGTCAGGGACCCGCACATCATCCGTGTCACTCATGGTGAGGCCCCCCTAGTTAATGGATGCCAACCTGTAAGATGAAAACTGGTTTCTCCAGCTGTCGGCGGCTCTGTAGATAGAGCGGGCACCTCAGGTCTCTCTCTAACAGGGAGCTGCGCTTTCTTCAATCTCTCCGGCAGAGTGGAAGGGGGCGGGGCTTATCTTCCCGCTCTTTCTCCTGCTGTGACGCAGTTGTAATTTCTGAGGCGATGTAATGGCGGCCGCACAAACAGTCAATTAAATAAAGTCTTAAGGCGCACTTCACCTGGTAAATACCAGGCTGGTTTGGATCCTGTTCGTGACGCCAGAAAATGATGAGGCCAGAGCTGTGGGGGGTACTCGGTCACCGGGTCTGCTGAATAGGGAGTCACAAGTGGACGGTATCCCGGTGCCGTGCCCTGGGGATCATTTGAAGGGGGATGAAGGGATTATTTACAGGGGAACGTGACGCCACCTGTAGGGTCTGGTAAGGTGGTACCAGCGCTGCCAGCCGGCCTCTGAGGTGATGGAGGGGGCAGCAAAGTGTGGTATAGCTCCCCACAGGTGGAGCTTTACCTCAGGGCAGCAATAAGGGAAGATGGTGAGGGAGAGCAGCGAAGGAGGAAGATGGTGGGTTATAGCTGATAAACAGTCACACATACACACAGGGTTAGTTGTTCCGGTACCTTTTTACTGAGGTAACATAACAGGTACAGTCTTGAGTATTAACCGGGTCCCTGGTACAATTTAGGATCAACTCCTTGGAAGGATATGAGGCCTCCTTTATTTCTATTCTCTGCCTTGAGGGATGAGTCTTTCCTGAGTTTGGACTCTCCAATCCTCTGATGTCTAGAACTAACAATCAGGCCCTTCTGCGGGAACCCGGTTTATCCTGTGGCCCCTGGTCCTCTGTTTGGTTAGTTTTTAATATTTCCTCTATCTTCCTTCAGGGCTAAACTTCACCTGAAACTGCTGGGTTTTTACTGTGGCTCTGTAAGCCCACAGCATCGGACTCCAGTGTCCGTTTGTTCCTAAGGGGAATATATTTTGGTCCCTTTTCTTATTCCCTACCTCTTCTCCTTGCCTCCGGCCCCTTCCCTGGGGTGTGAACAGCCGACAATTGTCCCTTCTGGTCCTGGTATTTCTCTTTTTCAGAGACCAGCAGCTCAGCCTCCTTCTCCTTTCCTCTCCTCACACGAACTCTCCCTAGCAACTGTCTCCTAGGACCAACTGTCTCCTCCTCTCAGCCTGGATCTCCCAGGGGAACTGACTTAATGCAGCCAGTAGAGCTCCCCCTTCAGGTCTGGAGTGGAAGGTGTTGTGTGCTGAACAAACCAAGGTGTCAATCCTTCCTTGTACCAGTGTAACCTGTGGCAATCCCCCGCAGGGGTGCCACATTATAATAAAATCTCAAACACATTAATCTAAAAAAAATCAAAAAAATTCTCAAAATATCTCATATATAATTTTTTATATATATATATTTTCTCTTTCACCCTCTTTTCACCTAAAGCTTTTACTGACGTCTATAATCTAAAAAAATACAAAAAAAAATACAAAAAAAATGCAAAAAAATATACGATAAATTATTTACTTACCATACTTTCAAGATAGTCCTAGCTGTGATATGTAAAAAATAATGTTAATAATACCGAGTATCGGCAAACATGCTTGCTCATCATTCCTGTAAATGGATAAAAATATCCCATTTTATAGCAAATATCACAAAGTAACATTATTTATAAGCTCATTTAGGAGCTGCAGGGATAGCGGCGGGTTGAGCAGAGAGTTAACTGAGATCACTCCAGGACACAGTTGCAATAGTAACTGTTGCTCCTTTACTATGCAAATGGTGTCCTCGGTGTTGTCACCGCTTACCACGCTGCAAGTCTCTGATCACTCATTCAGTGATCAGAGACCAAGGGGAGTGGATGCGTTCTTCCTCCCTGTGGTCTTTGATGTAGCAAAGCTGCCTCTGAGCGCAGGAAGTCAGAGCGTGTGCTCGCGACCCGGCTCTAGCTGATGACGTGTGCACGGGCATGAGATCCCGTGCACCAGGCTCCTGCGACTAGGAAGAAAGGGCTGGGCTTCACTGCAGCGATGGGGGAGAGGATGATGACGGGCAGGTGCAACTCGGCTGGAGAACGAGTTAAGTAACGCCCAGTCGGCTTAATGTTTTAAACTTTACAAAGGTAGATCTTCACTTCTATAAAACAGTTTTTTAGCAAAAACGCTTGCAGCAAATGGGTGTGCTGGGTGTAGGGACCTATACAAACAGTCCGGGGGGGTCATTTGGGGTGGTTGGTTCCCTTTAAATTAAATGCAGGAAAAGGGTGGTAATTTTAATTTACATTTTTATTTTCCTTTTTTTTTTTACATTTTAGGCCGGCTTCACACTATGGTTCTGTCCGGTGTTTTGCAGGATGCACCGGACAGAACCTGACAGCCCCGGACGAGCAGAAACTGAGGGTAATATGTTTTAAACAGGAATCATTTCTGCGTGTCTCTGCTGCTGCCAAGTGCTGAAAATTTAGCACTACCTATGCAGGGGAGATGTCCATGGTGCTGAATGAGCGTGGTTGCATTGCAGAGCCGCCGCTCTTCAGTAAAAGCATCTGGGAAACAATCCCAGTCATATAGGCTTTACCGCCCCTTGCAACCCAAGCACAGCCTCTCTGCTCTATAGCACGCCCATCTGGGCGTGAATAATTTACAAGCAGGCGGCGGGGAGAAGCTCAAAAGACCGCCTTTTGCGGCTTCTCAAATAATGAGAAACCGCAGATCTGCAGGTATTAAAACAACTTTTAGAAACTTTACTATAGCGCATTAATACCACAAAGGGATTCCTAGAAATGTATTATCATGGTGCAGGGACAGGTTAAAAGAGCATGGGGACTCATTTTTAGAGGTCAGGTTCCCTTTAATCAATCAGAAGGAAAAAAGTATTGCCACTCACCACAATGAAACATCTTCAGTGCTTTATTTCATCCAGAGAATACAGGCAGGAGTGAGTAGGAGTGAGGACAACTGGACGACGGCTGCGGTTTCGCACACAGACTGTGCGCCAATTGGTTACTGGACTTAGCACTTAAGATATTTCATCATGGTGAGTGTCGGTCATTTTTTTCCTTCTGATTGATGGATTAGATCTATAGGTATGTAAATCCATTCCATGTCCACTGCATGTAAACTTAGATGTAAATGTAAAAAAATTACTAAAGTAAAATCAGCAACAGTTTAAAAAATATGCAAAATTAAAAAGGTACTATTTATTTTGCTCAATTTCATAGTACATTTCATTATCATATAAACCATATACTATAAACCTCAGAGCCACTAGTACTGATGCCAAAGTACATTTCTTCACTTACAAACATTAAAGGGGTTTTTCAATTGGATTTCATCAAAAATTATCCCAAAACTGGACATCCTCTTGAAGCATTCCTCAAAATAACTTGTTGCAATATATTGACAAGTTGTGATCAATAATGGGAACTGGAGCGTAAATGAGCAGCAAAAAAGTTAATAGCCTTAAAGTGAATCTGCCAGCAGGTTTTTGCTATGTAAGCAGAGGACAGCATGCTGCCGGAGTTAAAAAACAAAAGTCACCTATGCCTCGGTTATCAGGCTGCATGGTGCTATTTACGTAAGCTAATGGCTTTATCACCTGGTGAATAAAATTACTAGACTACATTGTCACGTGCACAGCAGTCCAACATTCCCCCTCCTTTGAATGCTGTAATAGGAACAAATGCTGAAATGCCCACGCTGCCAAACGGGAATCACCAGGAAACGAAGAGTTAACTGGGCAGATTTTTCTTTATTTCATCCTACGCGTTTCGGAGTCTCTATCCGAGCTCCTTCCTCAGGGACAACCTCTGGCTGTCTGTAAATGTGTCACCGAAATAGCGGCACTGGCAGGACACTGTCTGCAGCACAAGCAGACCCAGGTATCTCCTGATTGGTCAGATTGTTAAAAATAAAGTCCATGCTTATGCACAGTAACTGACGCAGCTGCCATCTTTTTACATCCGGTCATGCGCTGTAGTGGGCTGGGTGTAGAAGTGGTCATATTGCTTCCCCCAGTCATTACTTTAGGAAGAGACGTGACCTTGGACTTTATTAGAATTGTAGTGGGGGTCTGTGAGCAAGACCCATAGGTGAGGGGTGCAGAGGTGGCCAAAACGCCCCCTTGAAAAGACTACACCTCTACACCTGCCAACTAAGGGTGCTTTCACATCAGCGTTTTTTTCAAATCGCGGCAGATGCGGTGAAAAAACCGCATCTGCCGCGATTACCGCATACCGGCTGCACTTGCGGCACGGTTGCGGTAAATGCCATACAAGGTATAGGCGGACTTGCGGCAGGTGCGGCAAGTGCGGTTTTGCACTTGCGGCAGGTGCGGCCGCGAAAAAAAACCGCAAGTGCCAAAACCGCACTTGCCGCACCTGCCGCAAGTCCGCCTATACCTTGTATGGCGTTTACCGCAACCGCGCCGCAACCGTGCCGCAACCGTGCCGCAAGTGCAGCCTTGCTAATTCGCCCTCCGGTCCGGTGTGCAGCCAGACGCAGCTGCCGCCGCTGATTACTCAGGACCGCGGGGAGTCAGCCGCGTTCCTGAACAGTCAGGAGGGGACAGCTGGTGGTGCTGAAGTTTTGCGCCGGCCCCTCCTGACAGTTCAGGACCGCGGCTAGCTCCCCGCGAGCCGCAGTTCTGACTCAACAGCGGCGGCAGCTGTGTCCGGCTGCACATCGGCCCCCTCCGGTTCTGTGTGCTGATCTGGTCAGGGGGTCTCTGGCTCAAGCGGACAGCCACGGATCGGATCACACTCGTAGTGTGAAGCCGGCCTAAGACTATGTTGCATTGTATTAAAGTATTTAATAACCAGGTTCTCATTAAGGCAAATTGTACTGTGAAGGGAAGAGGTGGAGGTGAGCTGTACCATTTATGTATTGTAAATAGTACATTTTGTGTTAGCTACAGTTTATAGCAATGGAACTTCATTATGATCCTTTCTATGATGACAATGAGACTGATGAAAAGTGATCTGTACCGAACAGGAAGTAAAAACCAAGTTTTAGGCATAGAGAAGAGTTTGAAGAAAGCAAGATTTATATTTAGTTATTTTGAAAGAAAAACATTTCAATTAAAATAAAAAATAAATAAAAACATGAATAAAATAGGTCACTTGGGCCACTTTATGATTACATATTTCCTTAATTTAATAAATAAAAAGAATTGCAAACAGAAAGGAGGCACCAGATCAAAATTAGTGACACCAATCGGACTAGACTGTCCCACAGGTGAGTATAATAAAGTATTTTTATGTTATACAGATCGGCCTAGAAAATTATATACAGTATTCTAGAATGAGATATATAGGGCATTACTGGTGGTGGATGCATTTTATATGGGAAAATCCTGGTGGCTGGTTCACTTTGCGTCTGAGTTCAACCTATCACCTAACAGGTTGTTTTCTGAAAGTATCCTTCCCTGCCTGTGAAGCACCCAGGCAGGGGTACTCAGATCTCAGACGGAGATTCTGGATGATGTCACTGGTGGCCTTGTCCGATTCTGTGGCTCTGGTGTTCAACTGAAAATAAAATAATAAAATAATACAGTCTTGTGACGCCACCTGCAGTTCTGGTGATGCTCACCATTGCCGATAACAGACTGCCGGGGATGATGGTATTGCAGCTGGATGGATTGGCTTCCTGCAGGCGGAGCAGATCCCTGGGGCAATAATTTAATAGTTCATGCAGAAAGAAACACTAAGGCTTGTTAGCTCTATACAGGTACTTTACTGGCAACTGGTTACGATGGTATTCAAGTTCACAGTTATGCAGTCTTTGCGAGTAGCTGGCTGTGTAGTCACTGAGGAAAATAATGTCTCTTTGAGGCTCCCAGAGTGTACCTTCTGCTTTCCTTCACTGTCCCGCTACTTTCCTTGCGCTGCCCTGCACAGCCCACTTGTCTACCAGGCCCGTCGGGTGCTATGAGGTACCCTTCTTCTCTTCTAAGAGGCTCAACCCTGTTTAGTGATCCTGGTGGGGCTGCACATTCTGGACGGGGGAGTCGGGGCTATTAGATAGACCCACGACCTACTGGTGTTGACGGCTCATGGATAGACTCCTGCACCACGACTAGGAGCCAGTTCTCCGTTGTGGACTAGGATTCCCCCGGACTGTCAATAAGGTCCGGAACTGGGTCTCCTCCTTCCGTCTGGGCCGCCGTTCCTTTCAGGCACCCTCCCTGGTGGTCCCATTTAAGACTTCCTCCCTGCTTCGTCCCTCAGACTAGACTAGATCTGTCTGTTTCCTGCTTCTCCCTACCCTAACTCTCCTCCCGCCGGGACCGGATACCCTGGTAATGGGTTGCCAATTGGTCCCCTAGTCTAGGTGTAGAGATGCCGGGATGAGAGCCTCAGGTTGATGCTCCACTCCCCAATGACAGGAATATCACACACACTGTTGTGGATGCAGTACCCCTACTGTGGCGCACTGACCAGTGGGGCACCAGACTTGCGACAACACCTGATCATTGTAGATTGTGAGCCCTCGTGGGCAGGGTCCTCTCTCCTCCTGTACCTGTGTGTGCTTGTATTGTTCATAAATATTGTACTTGTCTATGTGTGCCCCTTTTCATATGTAAAGCGCCATGGAATAAATGGCGTTATAATAATAAATAATAATAATCATCCAAGGTGTCCAAAGCGGACAGCCTATTTAAAACAGTGTTAGCTCATTATATATTCAGTCTACTCCTTCTGTGATATAAGTGATAAATTATCATATGTCCATCATTCCTCATGTGTCCCTCTATTAGTTGATGCAACTTATCAGAGGTATGAAAGTAATACTTTTAGTGCTGTGTGTATTGTCAATCCTAGCTTAGTGTTTGACAGAGAATACAGAAAATACGCCTTTGCTATTAATTTTATAGAAGAGATAAAGAAAAAAATGTTCATAATATTCCACAAAATATTACCATACAACTTATCTTCCAATATCAGATAAACTGGTTGGTGTTTCTGTAATTTGTCAAATATTTAATTTAGTTAAGCAACGGCTGAACTGTTCCAATACTTCACATTTCATTTACTGGTGATGTACTTTGATAAATGCCTTTGTTAGACCAAAATGTCAATACATGAAATATTTAATTAAATGCGTTGCTAACAATATCTAGCTCAGAAAATGTCAATGTGGACAATTTTAGAAATGGTTCTAAACCTCAGGCACTGAAATTTGAACTTATTTCTAAGAATATGTACAAAAGAAGTATACTGGAATCTTTATTATAGGACAATTCTAAAGAAATTAGAAAAAAGTAACTACTTCTGGTCTGCCTGTAGATGAACATATAAGCAGTCCATAATTTGCTCTGCACTGCACTGTTGTTCTAAAACACCCCTACATAGTAAGCAGTGAAACTGTGCACCCGTGGGGCTGGTGAGCTGTCAGACACAGCCAGACTCCACACATTGGGGATAAGCATGGTTTATTTCTATGTTTACAATATTGGTCTCTGTCTTTACAGTGCTCAACGTGACACTAGACAGTGCTTCCTCCTCCAGTCCCAGAGTTCATGTGATCACTGGGTGTAGGGAGGGAAGAGGAGCTGTTGTGTTCTTGGAGGAGGAAGTACTGTCAAGTTTCAGATTGTTTCTGATGCTGCACATCTTGTATCTTCACAGCATAGACAGTTGCCTTCAGATGAGTGACGAGGCAAACTTTTTTGTGAATGGTGAAGTTAACAAACAATACCACTGCTACTGGTCTGACATTAACCCACAGTGGATAGATCCCTCCAAGACTGTTGCAACACAAAAATTGAAGGTATGTTGTGGTATATGGGATACAAAGATAGTGGGGCCATTATTCATCAATGGAAACCTCAATGCACTGGATATCTGAAATTGCTACATGATTCAGATATCCAGTGGCATTGATGTTTCTATTGATAAAGAATGGCCCCACTATCTTTGTACCCCATATACCACACCATACCATCAATTTTTGTGTTCCAACAATCTTGGAGGGATCTATCCACTGAGGGTTAGTGTCAGACCAATAGCGGTGGTTTTGTTTGTTAACTTTACCATTCACAAAAAAGGTTTGCCTCATTAGTCATCTGAAGGCAATTGTCTATGCTGTGAAGATACGAGATGTGCAGCATTTGAAACAACAGATACTGGAATCCTGTGCCAGCATTTCTTTAGCGATGTTGTTATCAGTGTGTCAAGAGTGGGAGAAGAGGGTTGCATGGACAATCCAACACAATGGGCAGCACTTTGAACACATTTTATAAGTTGTCATAAACTTGTAAATAACTCATGACAGAATAAAATTATGTTAAAATCAAGCACACCATTGTTTTTGTTATGAAATTCTCAATACGTTTGACGTGTCACATGACCCTCTTCCCATTGAAAAAATAAAGTTGGATCCAAAATGGCTGACTTCAAAATGGCCACGATGGTCACCAAACATCTGGAAAAGTTTTCCCCCTCCCATATACTAATGTGCCACAAACAGGAAGTTGATATCACCAATCATTCCCATTTTATTTAGGTGCATCCATATAAATGGCCCACCCTATACATAGCCCCTTAGTGACCACCAATATGACTTAAAAATGACCTGGGATATAAGTTAATAGCATCCCTCAATAGGTAAAAGTACAGCAGCTGTAAGCTGTAAACTACAGCTGAAAATCTCCTGCATCAGCCACAATGTTGTCACTGACCATGTTCACTTAACTCCTTAGATGCTGCTGTCAATAATGACTACAGAATTGGAACTCTCATCCATGTCAACATCATGATTGTGTAGTCCTGATGATTGCCATGTCAATTCACGGCCAAATAACAGCTTTAGAGTCTGCCGGCTATAGTGACTTGTTGAAAAGCTATCAACATTTAGTTGATAAAAACATTTTTCGTTCCTGTCATGCCACTTAATTCACAGGAGGCGCCTGAAAGGTTAGATACTACCTGACAGCTATTTGAATATTGTGAGGGGTGCTATTTCTAAAATGTTATCACTTTTGAAGGCTTTCCAATATTTAGATCACTCAGTCACTTCAAAACTGAATAGGTCTCTAAAAATATTATTTTTGTAAATTTCCTTGAGGAAATGAAGAACTAGTGCTATAATTTACAATGTTATAACCTCCTAACAAAATAAAAACATGTTACAGATGGTGCTGACTTGGGCTAAATGTTATTTATTAACTATTTTGTGAGGTCTGAGCATCTAGATAAATCCCTTCATGATCAAGGACGTAGAGGTACATCCTTGGTCGCCTCCCTTCCTTAATATGAGCTCCTGCGCTGAGATCAAATACTGAGTTTGCTTCATTCCCTGCACATGCCGGGTGATCTAATCGGCCATCCTGTGCAGGTAACAGATGCGAGTGGATCAGTGATCCGCCTGTTGCGGATTACTCCTTAGATCGCGCTGTCAATCACTGGCAATGCTGTCACATGTAGACTGCTTTGCAGTCTCTGGGAACTGCTCTGCAGTAGTTTAAATGTCTATGTCTGTTGGTGCCATTTGGATCAATCTCAGTAGCTGTAGCAGTATTGCTGTCCATTGTCAGGCTGTGGCTCTCCAGTAGTAGGTAGCTGCTGATAGGTGTGTCAAATGACCATTCCCCCAGGCGGCTTTAAATAATTCCATTACCCCTCAGCTGTTATTAGTGAAAGAGTTAATTCTCTTCAAAGACTGTGTGCTGTGTAGACACTGTGCAGTTCTGCTGCATAAACAACACCCCAAAATAGTGTAATTTCACTTTATTTTAAATTTCACCGCACTTGAATTATTTTCCCGTTTTCCAGTACACTATATGGTAAAAGGAATGATGTCATTCTAAAGTACAACTCGTCTCATGAAAAATAAGCCCTCATATGTCTATGTTGATGAAAACATAAAAAAAGTTATGGCTCTTGAAAGAAGGGGAGGCAAAAACAAAAAATGGAAATGCACAGGGGGTCAATATGTTAAAGGGATACGCATTAAAAGTTTGAAAATTGCAGATTTTTAATAAACATTTTTGGCAACTTTTAGATATTTTTATACATAAACTCAAAACATATTTACCTAAATTTACCATTATCATTAAACATAATGTGTCACTGAAAAACAAATCCCCAATTCATCGGGGTATGTTGAAATATTGCAGAGTTATTTCCACATAGAGTGACACGTCAGATTTGAAAAAATTGGCCTGGTCACTAAGGGGATAGATCAAGGTAGGAAACATGGCAGTAATCCATATGGAGCTGGTACGTTAACTAATTAATACATTCTTTTTGTTGCTAAGACCTCATGGGAGCATAATGAGTGATATAAATGAAAAATTATATATATACAAGCTGTACTACCTGGCTACGCCCGGGTTAATAAATAACTGCTGTTAGCTATAACAAAATAAAATTTTAATATGTCATATTAATGACCTGTTGGAAAATAGAGCTGTAATTGGTTGCTATAGGCAGCCTAATAAATCTCCAGCCAACAGTAAACCCTCCCCCCGGCCAGCCAGTATATATTACTTCACACATACACATAATAGACAGCTCATGTGACTGACATCTGCCTTAATTCCCTATATGGCACATGTGTTGCACATTGGCTGTTTTTAATCAGATGTTTATTTTTGAAAATTAAAGATACCAGACATATGAGGCGAGTTGTGTGAGGCGATTTGTGCACATCTGTGTCTGTCTGTGTGGTGTGTGTGTCCCTGGCATGTGTGTCCCTGGGTGGTGTGTGTGTCCCAATGGTGTGCGTGGGTCCCTGTGAGGGTGTCCCTGTGGTGTGTGTCCTTTTGGGGGGGAGGGATGTCCCTGTTGTGTGTGTCCTTGTGGGGGGAGGGGTGTCTGTGGTGTGTGTCCATCCCTATGGGGTCTGTGTTCCTGTGGGGTGTGTGTGTGTGTCTCTGTGTCCCTGTGGGGTGTGTATGTCGCTGTGGGGTGAGTGCATGTGTCCCTATAGGGTGTGTATGTGTGTGTCCCTGGTGGGGGGGTGTCTGTCTCAGTGTTGTGTGTGTGTCTCTCTGTGGTGTGTGTGTTTGTGTGCGTGGTGAGTATCCAATGTTGGGGCTCCACCTTAGCTGTTACTCTTTGTGTGCATGTGGTGTGTATACACGTCAGGGCCATGCGTGGTGAATATTCCATGTCAGGGCCCCACCTTAGTGACTATATGCTGGTATATGCTGTTAGTCTTTGGTGCTATCATTAAGCCCCTCTCATTCACAACTGTCAACTGGTAACTGTCACTTTCCCTCCATTATGTAGATAGAGCCAAAATTATTTGGTGAATTGGAACATGCGGGGTTCAAATTTCACCTCACAACAGGGGTCCAGATGTGTGACTGTGCAAAATTTTGTGGCTGCAGTTGCGACGGTGTAGATGCCAATCCTGGATAAACATGCACACATACACACATTCAGCTTTATATTACATATATTATATATATATATATATATATATATATATATATATATATATATGCACTAGCTGTACTACCTGGCTACGCCCGGGTTAATAAAAAACTAATGTTAGCAATAACAAAATAGAATTTGAATATGTCAAATGAATGACCAGTAGGAAAATAGATGCTGAGCTGTGATTGGTTGCTATAGGCAGGCAGCCTGATAAATTTACAGCCAACAGTAAACCCTCCCCCCGGCCGAGCAGTATATGTTGCACATAATAGACAGCTCATGTGACCGACATCTGCCTTAATTCCCTATATGGCACATGTGTTGCACATTGGCTGTTTTTAATCATGTTTATTTTTGGAAATTAAAGATAGTACAAGTATGAGGCGATTTGTGCACATCTGTGTCTGTCTGTGTGGTGTGTGTGTCCCTGGGCTGTGTGTGTGTGTCCCCGTGGGGTGAGTGCATGTGTCCTTATAGGGTGTGTATCACTGTAGGGGAAGGGTCTGTGTGGTGTATGTGTGTCTCTGTGTTGTGTGTGTCTCCTTGTGGTGTGTGTTCCTGTGGGGTGAGTGCATGTGTCTCTATAGGGTGTGTATGTGTGTGTGTCCCTGTGGGGGGGTCTGTGTGGTGTGTGTCTCTTTGTGGTGAGTGTGTGTCCCTGTGGGGTGAGTGGATGTGTCGCTATAGGGTGTGTGTGTGTGTCCCGTGGTGTGTGTGTGTCTCTGTGTTGTGTGTGTCTCTCTGTGGTGTGTGTGTGTTCTGGTGCGTGGTGAGTATCCAATGTTGGAGCTGCACCTTAGCGACTATACACTTGCTATTACTCTTTGTGTGCGTGTGGTGTGTATACATGTCCCCGTGCGTGGTGAATATCCCATGTTGGGGCCCCACCTTAGTGACTATATGCTGGTATACGCTGTTAGTCTTTGGCGCTGTCATTAAGCCCCTCTCATTCACAACTGTCAACTGGTAACTGTCACTTTTTCCCCCATTATGTAGATAGGGGCAAAATTTTTGGTGAACTGGAACGCGCATGGTTAAAATTTTGCCTCACAACATAGCCTATGACACTCTCGGGGTCCAGACGTGTGACTGTGCAACATTTTGTGGCTGTAGTTACGATGGTGTAGATGCCAATCCCGCACATACACACACACACACACACATTCAGCTTTATATATTAGATATTTATATATATCCAAACTGAATAGTTTATTTTAGCCCTGGCTCTATAAAAAATATTTCCAACATAGAAAATTAAAAACGGAAAAGAGAGCACAATTTAAAATATTTTAAGTGGTCCTTTGTGGTCATGAAAAATATATATAAAATTTGAAAGACAAAAAATACACACATATTTCCTGTTTTCTTTACAATTTCACCCCAAATCAGGAAAAAATAAATGTAAAAATTAAGCCCCATGTAGCTCGAAAACAAAATATTATTTATAATTATTATTAGTTATATTTTTAGTGCTGGGAAAAGACTTGAACCTGATGTCACTTGGTATCTAGTACTAAACTTTTCAATACTTCCTTTTTGCATGGACATTTGTGCTTTTTTAGAAGTTTGAATAGTAATCACAAGAGATGAGTGAATAGATTTGATGCAAATCGAATTTAAGTTGAATTCCATGAAATTCGAAGGTTCTGGTCAATTCAGTCAATTTGTGCAAAACACCCCAAAAAAAATTATTGTTGCATTTTTACACATTGCAGAATATTGCATCGGCCAAAGAAGACCATGTGTGTGATTTCAAATATTGTCTTGCAGGTATCACATTACATAGTATAATGCAGCCAATCAGGAGGGACTATCACAGCCTGTATAAAAGCCTGTGTAGGAAATGCATAGTCTCTTTAGTTAAGGTTAAAAGTGTTTGTATCTGAGAGTCTTCAGTAGTTGATACCTTTGAATGGCTACCTGAAAAGATGGTAATCATAGCAAGCTTTCGGAAGCATTCCTGAAAGCTTGCTATATTTATTCACCATTTTTTCAGTTAGTGTACTTAGAGTGACTTTAGATAGAGAGAGAACAGAAAAGCTTGAGGCTCATCAATAGAGATAGGACGAGAAAGCCCTAAAACATTGGGCAAATTTTCAAGACATCAATATATTGTACAACTGCAGCAGTGAAGATGAGTATAATAGTCGGTAAATAATACAGGGATTCAAATAATAGGTGGTGGAAGGAGAGGGGGAAAACTGTTTTGGTTCACTTGTTTTACTTGTTCAGTTTGACACCCGTACACACCTATAGTGTAGCCTGCTGCTACATATTTCTCTTGAGCATGTACTTCGCATTTCATATTAAGGCCTTTTTGACAAGAGTTAAATAATTAGGGTTGAAAATAATTTTAAAATGTAATCAGACATTTAAGCAATAGTATTACTTAACTCGAGTCACAGTAGGTGTCCTTTTTACGGCAGAATATTGGGGGATCAAGCAGAGGGTATTATTGACTATGTGGCATATCACATCTCAATCACAGCGAGATGTTATCTGACAGAGACAGTCAGTATTCTGCAAAGAAAAGTCTGTTTGATTACAATTGACTAAATGGGATCATTATTGGACAGTTTTTAAATATGGCTGCCTTCACACTGCATGATTTGGGATCCGTGTCTATCAGTTTTAAAATGGATAGCCATGGATCAGTCTTGGCCTCCCATGTATCTCTATGGGCACGGATTGGTCCTATATGGCCATCCATGTGTGTCAGTTTTGACACTGATCTGTTTGTGTCAGTTTTTTTTCATGCACCCAGAAACGAGCACTGTTGCAATTTAGGGCTGCTTGAAAATCACTGACACCAACGGACAGACACAGATCCTTATCTGTCCACATCAAATAACATGGATGACTATGGAACACGGATCCGTTTTGCTGTACTGAGCATGCTCAGAAGCAAGGTACAGCTCCTCCCACCCCTATCTTTGGTAGCTGATGACGGATCCGTTGCGGTCCATGGAAATTAGTTGGCATCCGTTGGCAGATTAGTACATGTCCGTGTGGTCCTTGAAATTCAAGGAACCACACGGATGTGAAAATTATGCAGTGTGAAGAGGCCTTTAAAAAAACACACGAAAAAAGTCAGTGATTAAAGCTATTAAAATGACCACTTAGTTACTACTGGGCTACAATCCGTTCCTATAGTGAGTTCACTTTGACATTACTTAGGCCTCATTCAGATGTGCGTTTTTCAAAATAATTTTCCATTTATGTTTTTCACTGTTAATTCATTTACCCACTACGGTGAATGTGGTTGTTCATATGTGTTTTAAGACTTGATCAGATTAGCCGTAAAAATCACCCAGAGCACAGGGATTCCAACTGTGTATTAGGTTATAATAAATTGGAGAAGTTGTGCAATTTTTTTTTAGCATAGGAGAAAATCACTGATGAAATAACGATGGTAAGACCTGACATACCGATCAAACAGCCTTCCAACTTTAGTGATTACGTGTGAAAAATGGACCAACTTCAGCAGTGTTTGCGTTAGGGCTCGGACACACTCTGCTACTTACATGCGAGACTGTCGGATAAGACTTTGAAGAGGCTGGAGCAGTAACTCTGAACGGCCTCTCCCTGTCTGGACGGAAGTGTGGAGCTGCACAAAAACACAAGCAGCTGACATTCCCGTCCAGACAGGGAGAGGGTGTTCAGAGTCACTGATCCAGCCTCTTCAGAGTCTTATCCGACAGTCTCGCATGTAAGTAGCAGAGTGTGTCCAAACCCTTAAAGAGTTTAATGGGGTTGGATAGTTATAGGAGACCTCAGAGTGTTATACATGTTTCAGGGCAATTGGAAGCATTGGAAAATTGCGATTCATGGAGAATTGTGATTCATGAATCAATCTCTTTGGAAAAATTTGTTGAACCTGGAAAATTTTACAATATTCAATCATCTCTGATAAATAATATTGAATGTTTTATTATAGACCTATCTTCTTGTAAAGGTTGAGCTTTAAGTGCAGTTGATGTCAGCTGTATAACAGCCCATAGGTCCTCTCCATATACCACAGATTGGAAAGTTGGTATATACTAGAACTCTGGAAACCTCTAGAACAAACATGCAACCTCTTGAAAAGATATGAAATCCGTATGGGTACTAAATTCTAATGCGTCACTAAACTTTAGCACACTTCTTATTTTAAGTCTTAATAAAACACTGCTTATGAGTAGTTACAGACATGTTTGGTCCCTACAAAGCAGAGGAGAGCAAAGAGATTTATCTCTGTTTTGTATTAATATTGATCCAAAATAGTTAATAAAGATCAGAATATTTATTAATCAAAATTGAAATTACAAGACAAGAGTTCATTTCTATTACCGAATCTACAGCTCTGATCCGGCTCACTAATTGACAACTAGAGGGTGCTGAAGTGCCATGTAGAAAACAGATGAACAGTGAGCTGCAAAGCTGGAGACCATAGAATAGACCTCACCGAAATCTATGGAATAGCATTATACACATGGAAATGGATACTCCTTTATAATTAGAATTATTATTATTTATTTATATAGCACCATTAATTCCATGGTGCTGTACATGAGAAGGGGTTATGTACAAAATACAGGTATAGATTTCATTAAACAAATTAGCAATGTCAGACTGGTACAGAGGGAAGTATTTGTGTGAAAATCCTGTGCGGTTATTAAACTACAGGTAAACCCAGTCCATAAAATTCTTAAAAAGCAACAAAACATTTCTATACTATGTGCAGGGATACAAAATAAAATTACTCTGTACTATAGAACTAGAAAGAAATAGAACGTCTAATAAAATTAGGAGGGTGAAGAATCCAGCTCCTGCTATTAAAGATTCCTTCCAGATTAAGATTCTGATCTGGCATAAATCCAAAGTTTTATTGAAAGGTTCGTTAAAGAGTCAATTTTAACTTTTAGGTGACAATAGAGTTCATCTATTTCCTCCCTGAAGAGACAATTTGGGTGCTTAGAAAGCATGCAGTAAGTATGGACTGTCCTTCAGGTACATCTGTAACCATGGTGTAGAGGAAATCAATGGATATGAGAATATATTCAGCTGGAATTGAATTCTACTCAAATTTTACAAAATTCTCCACTTGCCAAAATGCAGATTTTTTTTTTAAATAATACGGTAGGTTCAGCAAAATGGGGTCCGCTGTCAGTATTTTACGGTTCATAAAAATTGTGATCAAATGGTTAACAAGAAACCCTTATACTCACCATATCACTCACATAAATGGGCGCTCCTGCTTTTCAATGTCATCTGGCCGGTCCTTGCTGTATCCTGTGATCCGTTCCACTCGTGCCATAATCCCTGGGCCTTTCACAGTGAGTTGGGACTTCAAGATCTGATAAGGACTGGGATGGTTCCACAAATGCACATTAACCCCTTCCCAACCCTTGACGTAATACAACGTCAAGGGTCGGGTTCCGGTGTTTGATGTGAGCGCCGCACCAGAGCTGATTTCAGCTGAGATGTCGGGCTTACAGCAACGATTGGATGTGATCGGTGCTGTTAACCCCTTGGATCCTGCAGTTGTGCACTGACAACGCGATCCATAACCGCCGCAGCGGGGATCGCGCTGTTCCATGCCTGCACTGGAGATCCAGAGATAATATCGTGAGATCTCCGGTGCTCACGTGATAGCTTCCGGGGACTCGGCTTCCTGCGAGTGGTGGGCAAGCGTTGCCCACCACTCACAGTGTGCATTTGTGACAGGTCCCGATTTGCTGCAGCTCATCATGACCTGTTACAAGTGATCAGACTGTGCAGCAGTGTGTCTCCAAAAAACATAAAAATTCAAATCACCCCTCTTTTCCCCCATTCAAAATAAAAGTATTAAAAAAATTTAAAAAATACACATTTGGTATTACCACGTTCAGAAACGCCAAATCAAGCAAGATATAAAATCAATTAATGAGAGCCGTAAACTGTGAAACGGAAAAAAAGGTCCAAATGCCAAAATTATGTTTTTTTAATCGCCGCAACATTTCTATAAAAATCAATAATGGGCGATCAAAACAGCGTATCCACCCAAAAAATGGTATCGTTAGAAACATCAGCTCAAGCCGCAAAAAGTAAGCCATCACACAGCCCCAGATCCCAAAAAATCAGAATGCTACCGGTCGCAGAACATAGCGCAAAAAGTGTGATTTTTTTTTATTTCAAATTTCAGAATTTTTTTGGACCACTTAGATGCCAGTAAAGGTATACACATTTGGTATCTACAAACTTGTACAAACCTGAGGCTTCACACTATCATGTCAGTTTTATCATATACTGAACATGGCGACTAAAACCCCAAAAAAACAAACTTCCAATTGCACTGCACTTGGAATTTTTTCCCATTTCCATGTACACTATATGGTATAATAAATGGTTGCATCTGAAAGTACAACTTGTCCTGCAAAAACACAAGCCATCATATGTCTACATTGACAGAAAAATAAAAACCTGATGGCTCTTGGAAGCACGGGGAGCAAAAAATTTAAATGAAAAATCAGAGGGTGGTGAAGAGGTTAAAGGTCATAGCGCACGTTGTGATATCACTACATTGCGACATTCCACACACTTGTGCAGACTGGAGAAGCGATGATGAGGATTGGAGGTCAAAAAAGACTTCGGAACATGATAAAGAATCGCAAATTTGTGGATACTAACTTCTATGTGGCTCAAATTCCTGGAACGATACATGCAAAATAAAATTTTGCCTGATTCACTCCTCTTTAGAAATTACCGAATGAGAGTTAAAAGTGATTTTATATGAGGATAATATGTCCACTTTCTTTCAGAAACAGCTACACTGTTGGCCATCTGCTGTTTATGGCATTCCTTCTCTTATCCATTGAACTGATCTGCGACAGCTCAAGGACAAGAGTGGCACAGCTTATAAAGGGAATCCATCACCAGATTTTTGCTAGCTCGTGTGAAAGAAGCTTGATTTTGAGACAGAGACCTTTATTTTAGCGATATGTCACTTAGGCCAATTTCACATTTGCGTTTGTCAATGCAGCATACCGAACGCAGCCAGACACATGCGCACTGCGTTCCTATGTTTAACATGGGAACGCATGGTGCCTGCATTTGGCTGCATTCAGATGCGCATAATTTGTGCGCCCTCCGAACGGAACCTGCTGCATTTTTTGTGTGTTCACGGGTGCTTCCTTTATCAGCAAGCGCACAAAAAATGCACGAATTTCAATGGATCCGCAGTGTCCTCCACATGACAGCGCAGGAGAACGCTGCAGATCACATTGAAATCTCTCCCGGTGGTCACCGGGAGATCAGCCGGAGCAGCCGCTGATGTCCCGGGCACGGCCGCCGCTGATCTCTTGATGGTGTCGGCGCGGGAGATTTGAAGAAACAGCTGATCTGACAGCTGTTTAAATCTTCCAGTGCCGACATCACCTCTTTGGTGTTGGCACGGAAGATTTAAACAGCTGTCAGATGAGCTGTTTCTTCAAATCTCCCGCGCCGACACCATCAAGAGATCAGCGGTGGCCGGGCACCATACTGATGTGAACGCATGCGGAGAATCTCCGCTGCGTTCACGTCAGTATGGCAGTGTTTGCACTGCAATTGCGTCTGCATGCCCTCCACATGCAGACACAAACGCAAATGTGAAACCGGCCTTAATGGGATGGTTGCTGTACATTTAACTAGTTCTCTGAATTCTGAGCTCTGTATAACCCCGCCCATGATTGGCAGCAAAGATTTTATTAAAACTAAAATGGCAGTGACAGTAAGTGACACATCGCTGTGATCAGGGTTTCTGTTTCTACAGTAGGTTGCGTTCAGATTTGGTGTAAAAACTGGTAACAGATCCTCTTTAATATGAAGCAATGTTTTATAAACTCAAAAAATGAGTTCATTAACTGTAAATTATACATAGTATATGGAGGGTTTTTTTGCACCACAAGGGTATCAACCACCAAGGATTATGTGACATGAAATGGCCATGAGGTGAGGATGTTGTAAGCAGCTTAAATTCAGCAGGTTTCTTTGCCAACATTTTGAAGACTGTCCCATTTACTTGAATGTGGCTCATAGGTTGTCTTGGCACCATGTACTTGGATTCCTAATTTAGATAGAAGAAACAGTGAACCTTTTTATGTGTCTTGTATAGAATTGTATTTCTTATATTTACCCATGATGAGAAGTCTGCACAAACTTTTTACAAACATTTGAATTTTTGATGTCTTCAAAGATATTTTCATCAAACTCCCCATAAAAGCATCTAAAATATGAAACTGGGACATCTCACGTATTACTGTCAAGTGAACTGCGGTAGATAAAATCAAACTAGTGATGACAGCTTTAAGATGTGACACAAACCCCAAACTGTGATTAAGGAAAGATCCCTTGAGTTAAAAAAATCTTTCAGAATATTTTTGATCATAGAAGAAACGAAGAAAGGCATTCTGAGTTACCGAGATGCTAGTTTTACATAAAGGCTGTAGCAAACTAACAAAAGGGATATCTACATTTCCTGTCCAACTACTAAATCTGTCACTCAGAATAGTAAACAGTGATTGGGAAGCGTTCACTACAAAGACCCTGAGTCATTTTAGTCAATATTACAACCTTCAAGGCACTTGCGACATCCAAGCTGAGTTTAGACATCTGCCCACATCTTCCATTTTGCATAGTCTGCAAGTTATTCTGCTAATAAGTGTAGACTTCAGAGTACCACTAGTCATAAATAGTCATCTCAAAACAAGGACAATATTTACCCCCTTTACCATCTAGGACGTACCTATACTTTCTACGTCATGTCCCTAACTTTGATGTGAGCTAATGTGCTGAGTTCGCATCATTCCCTGCACATGTCGGCTGATCTGATCAGCCATGTGCACGCTGTCAAACTCTGACAGTGTAATCTAACATGCGCCCATGGGGATTGCGCCCTTCCCCGCCGCCATCGGCGACACCATGATGCAAACACATGGCGCCAACGGGTTGTCGTGATAGTGAGCGCCAGCATTCACAGATCAGCACTTCTTCTGATGCTAAAGCATCGCTTTGAACAGCAGAAGTGATCGGACACTGCCAACTTCAAGCACCCTAAGGTGACTAATAAAATCAATAAAAGGTAAAAAATAAAAAGTTTAAAAATCTGATTAAATGAAAAATAAAACATATAAAGGTCATGTCACCTCCATTTTTCTCTATTGAAAATATAAGCATTAAAAAAAAAACACATTTAGTATCACTGCATTCAGAAACGCCCCATCAAAATATAAAACCAATCTGATCGGTAAACTGCAAAACAGAAAAAAAGGCAAAACAACAAAATTTAAGTTTATTTGGTCGCTGTAACATTGCAATGAACTCGAATAGCAGCCAAACAAAACAGCGCATCTACCCAAAAATGGTATAATTAGAAATGACAGCTTAAAACGCAGAAAACAAGCCATCACACAACCCCATATCCCAAAAAATGAGAACACTATATGTCTCTGAAGATCTCAACAAACATGCAATTTTTTTTTTTTTTGACAAATGTTTAGATTTTTTTTCATCCCTTAGATAAAATATATGTTTGGTATCAACAAATGCATATTGACCTCGCGAACCATACTGTCATCAGATCAGTTTTACCATATAGTGAACATAGTAAATAAAAAAAAAAATCCAAAAAAAACCATCATGAAATTGCAAATTTTATGGCTCTGTCAGTCAGAGCGCTCCCCACAGTGAGTGGACACTATTATATCTGCATCATTGTGAATTTACTGTTGGAGATTGGTTGGGGTTAATAAATGGGAAGAAAAGGGTGGCTGCGTGGTTTATTTCAAATAAAGAATTTTTTTTCTTTGTCTGTTGAACTGTTTCCTTAAAGGATTGATAATGAGCAGGTTTCAAAGACCTGAACATTACCAAAATAGAGCTTGAGGACAGCTGTTAATACTCAGCTGTCATTAACCCCTTTCATTACCCTGATTGCCACTGCACCTGGACATCAGGAAGAGTTGTGTAAAGCGCCAGGAAATGGAACTTCTAATGAATGCACTGATTTCTAAGGCAGCTGTAGGCTGCTACTCTGTAACCTGGGGGAAAATAACTATGGGCCTCCCACATTGAGAATACCAGCCCTCAGCTGTGTTGTTTTACCTAGGTTGGCAATCAAAAATATGACAAAGCCCACATATTTTTTATAATTATATATTTAAATAATTAAAAAATAATGTATTTTTGATTACCAGTCGAGGTAAAAGCAGGAAGCTGGGTGTGACAGGCCATAGCTGACTACTTAATCTGCACTGAGAATCAAAAATACAAGGAACCCTTACGCAATTTTTAAAAAATTATTTTTACTTACCTATGTCAGCAGGTTTGCTGCCAATACACTAATGTATATGGCAACCAATCATGGACGACGGCACAATAGGTGGGGACACAACAGCCAATCACCAAGTGTGACTGCATTGCGGAAACTCGGTTAGTAAGTATAATTCTCCTACTTTAACTCCCATTTTGTTTCCTTTTGCAGCCCTCCAGCCCTTAATGCCAACCATTTTATAACTGCAAAGTTCGGGTCCCCTTACACTTAAACCTTACCCCAAACACCATATATGTCAAGTCCAGTCCCGAACCTAGACTTTAAAGTAAAAAGTCCATCCAGATCCGCTGAAGCCAAACATCTGCGAGTTCGCCCATCTCTAATAATGTGCACATACCCTTACACCTTCCTCAAGTGGAACCCTAATCCACAGTATTATACTCAGATTGACATCTCTCCACTGTGCTTAAATCTTTACAAATCATGAAATCCAATGTAGCTAGAAAGGACAGACTACTTGTATCCGTCAGGCATCGGGTCTGATGGTAATAGCCTGGGCACACATATGCACCTCACATGAAAACTAATTCATACACTGTGTTCAGAATTATTAGGCAAATGAGTATTTTGATCACATGATACTTTTTATACATGTTGTCCTACTCCAAGCTGTATAGGCTTGAGAGCCAACTACCAATTAAGTAAATCAGGTCATGTGCATCTCTGTAATGAAGAGGGGTGTGGTCTAATGACATCAACACCCTATATAAGGTGTGCTTAATTATTAGGCAAATGCCTTTCCTTAGGCAAAATTGGTCAGAAGAGATTTGACGGGCTCTGAAAAGTCCAAAATTGTGAGATGTCTTGCAGAGGGATGCAGCAGTCTTGAAATTGCCAAACGTTTGACGCGTGATCACCGAACAATCAAGAGTTTCATGGCAAATAGCCAACAGGGTCACAAGAAGCGTTTTGGGCCAAAAAGGCACAAAATAACTGCCCATGAATTGAGGAAAATCAAGCGTGAAGCTGCCAAGATGCCATTTGCCACCAGTTTTGCCATATTTCAGAGCTGCAACGTTACTGGAGTATCAAAAAGCACAAGGTGTACTATACTCAGGGACATGGTCAAGGTAAGGAAGGCTGAAAAACGACCACCTTTGAACAAGAAACATAAGATAAAATGTCAAGACTGGGCCAAGAAATATCTTATGACTGATTTTTCAAAGGTTTTATGGACTGATGAAATGAGAGTGATGGGCCAGATGGAAGGGCCAGAGGCTGAATCACTAAAGGGCAGAAAGCTCCATTCCGACTCAGACGCCAGCAAGGTGGAGGTGGGGTACTGGTATGGGCTGGTATCATCAAAGATGAACTTGTGGGACCTTTTCGGGTTGAGGATGTAGTGAAGCTCAACTTCCCAGACCTACAGCCAGTTTCTGGAAGACAACTTCTTCAAGCAGAGGTACAGAAAGAAGTAGGCATTGTTCAAGAAAAACATGATTTTCATGCAGGAAAATGCTCCATCACATGCATCCAACTACTCCACAGTAAAGGTCTAAAAGATGAAAAAATAATGACATGGCCTCCCCTTGTTCACCTGATCTGAACCCCATAGAGAACCTGTGGTCCCTCATAAAATGTGAGATCTACAGGGAGGGAAAACAGTACACCTCTAGGAACAGTGTCTGGGAGGCTGTGGTGGCTGCTGCACGCAATGTTGATCGTAAACAGATCATGCAACTGACAGAATCTATGGATGGAAAGCTGCTGAGTGTCATCATAAAGAAAGGTGGCTATATTGGTCACTAATTTTCTTGTGTTTTGTTATTGCATGTCAGAAATGTTTTTTTTTCTACATTTTGTGCAGTTATATTGGTTTACCTGGTGAAAATAAACAAGTGAGATGGGAATATATTTGGTTTTTAATAAGTTGCCTAATAATTCTGCACAGTAATAGTTAACTGCACAAACAGACATCCTCCTAAGATAGCTAAATCTAAAAAAAAGTCTTTTGGGTTGATTGAGAACATAGTTGTTGATCAATAATAAAAATAATCCTCTAAAATACAACTTGCCTAATAATTCTGCACACAGTATATTTGAGTGATAAAACATTCTTTACTAAATGCCTGTTTTATATATTAAGTACGGTAATCAAAACCTGAAAACCTCAGGCAGCAGCTCACAGTCAGACACCTCAATGCAATTTTGTACCAATGCATAATGTTTAGTTTAAAAATGTATGATGCTTTTTTGGGGGGGGATAAAAGTCTGAAACAAGCAGTGCCTGCGATATGTCACACCTTCTAGAACAAAAAAAAAGTTTAAATGTCCTTTATGACTGCATAAACATCTTCCCAAAACAGAAGAAACCAATCTACACAATCCAGGGGGTTAGAAAAAGGAGAATTTTGTGTACTCACCGTAAATTCCTTTTCTCTTAGCCTCTAACTGGGGGACACAGGACCGTGGGTGTTATGCTGCTGTCCACTAGGAGGCGACACTAAGCAGAATCTGCAAAAGAGTAACAGTGGCTCCTCCTCTGCAGCATATACAGCCTAGAGCAGGAAGTGCTTCTCCAGTTTTGTGCTAAAGCAGTAGGAGAATTAACAGAAGAAAGACAAGAATCACAGTAAAATAAGGCCTGTTAAGTAAACAGGCAGCCACATAATAGTAAGGTAAAACGTGTAACCGAACAGGCAACTACGTAATAACAGTATAAGCAGGCCTGTAAAATAAACAGGCAACTATATAACCTCACAGGAGTAAGATGAGAACCTAGTAACGGCCCGAAACGGGCAACAGGGTGGGTGCTGTGTCCCCCAATTAGAGGCTAAGAGAAAAGGAATTTACGGTGAGTACACAAAATTCTCCTTTTCTCCTTCGCCTCATTGAAGGACACAGGACCGTGGGACGTCCTAAAGCAGTCCCTGGGTGGGAACAGCAATGGAAAATCACTAAGAATAACAATAACAATGCACCTACAGGTGGGCTAATGCCGCCTGGAGGGTACAGCTTCCTAGACTTGCAGTTGCCGAGGACTGAGTGAGAGCCTAAGGCGTCTGGCAAGCATGTGCATGCTGTCTGCGTGGCTGCCTTACACACTTGTTGTGCTAACTCCTGGTGCCTAATAGCTCAGTAGCCCAGGAGACTCCAGCGCTCATAGTAGAATGCGCTGTGCCCGCCGCCGGAAAAGACACAGCACCATGGATGAATGGTGCTACCTAAAAAAAAAAAAACTAATAATGCTAAAAAGCACCCCGGATGGTGGATTTAAGCCATCTGATCAAGCATTTGTAGAACCTGGCCTGCCTGCTGCGTTTATCCTTCTGGAAAAAGGAAAAGAGGTTTCTAAACGGAACTTGTCCTGAGCGCGTATATGTGTAGAGTTCTGACCAAGGTGTAGGAATGCAGAGCATTACTGACCGGATGAACTAGCACTAGACGTAGCGCTGTCAGAAATATATATTCAGGCAGGCGGACAACAAAAGACACCACCATCTGGAGGAAAAAACTAACCAGATGTAGGGCAACCTTGTCTGGATGAGAGACCAGAAAAAACAAAAAGGCGGTTTACCCGAAAACGCTGCAAATTTAACAACTCTGCGGAGAGAGGTAATTGCCATCCAGAAAACAACTCCTTGTGTGAGAAGATGAAGGGATTTTTCCCCATGTCTTAAAATGTGGTTAGCATAAAGCTGTGAGGACGAGGGTCATGACCCTCGGGACTAGTAGACTTTGAGAGGGAGGAACAAGTCGGCAGACTCCTTGAAGAAAGGATGTGTAATTGAGGTCTGGTAGCAATACCTTGCCGAGAGGGGATGAAAAAAGGTTTGGAACTTGTCCTTTGAGAGGACCTAAGGACCGATGTGAGTGTAGAACCGGTTGGGTGGGCCTGGGAATCCTTGAGAGGAAACCGTGCTAAGTCGAAAAACCACAAGAAGAAGAAGGGAAAATAAATTGATTTTCCATGTTGATGGAATATCTCTTCTGAAAGCGGTGTCCGCGCTCTGATTGAGGTTGCGACAACATTACGTGAACACCCGGAGTTTCAGGGTCACGACGTCTATTTTAGAGCCGATGAATTATAATGGTAAGACGGCCTTCAGAAAATAGGTCTGGACGATCGAGTAGGCAGCATAGCACGTGTGCTATGAAGTGGACGAGCTCGTCATGCCAAGTGTGTGTGGCCACAAGGATGATTTGTTGACAGTCCAGTTTGATTATCTTCACTACCTGGGATAGTGGTAGCCTGGGGAAAGAGAAGTGGAGTTGGAATTGGGTCCAGTCCAAGATCAGACCTTCCGCCAGCCTTGACTGTGGGTCGTGGGACCTGGCTATTAAGCTAGGAACCTCGGTAATGAGGTGAGAAACTATTATGGATGCTTCCGGAGTTCTCCAGTGACGTCAGAGTTGCATGAAGACATCTGGATGTAGGGACCCTATTCTGAGGTAAGCCCTTGGCAACAGAGGAACTGCTTGTTCAAATCATCTACAAGTGTAGAATAACAACCGGAAATACTGAGTTTGTGTAGTCCGCCTAGGGAAGAAAGTGGTCAACGTTCTTCATTGCCTGGGAACTGCGGGATTCGCTCTAGTGAATCGACATATGCCACAGTCGTGGCATTGTCAGACTGCCTTCTGAAAAGGCGGTCCACCAGAAGAAGGGATAAATCTTCAGCGTTGGTAATCTCGCCCAAATCTCCCGAAGGACGATGAGAATCCTTGATTCCGATCAGGACCATTGGTCCGAGTGTTGAAATATAGGTACAGCGCACCTTATTGTGTCCGACTCACGTAGGTGAATAGTACCTTTCAACTTGGTGGAAGAAGAAACTTCTCCTGTGTACTAGTAAGTGGCTGAGCCACCACAGGAGATACAACATGGCTGGTACTGGAAGAAGACACCTCCTGATACGAGATCGTACCATCTTATCTCATGACGTGAGCATGGATAACTGCGGAGGCCTGAGGAGCAACTGCGTCAAGGAACTAACTACCAGTGCTACCACCGTCCTGCCACTGACCGTCATGTCAGGTCTGACAGGCTGAGGTGACCGTTGAAGGAGAGTGCGGACTTCTGGTTGAAGTATCTATGCCTAGTCTTGGAAAAATCTGACCAGTGCTTTGAATGTATTGAAATGCGTTCCGAAAATACTAGAGACTGCAGTGAAAACTGGAATAGACTCTTGGAGGATGACCAGCCAAACAAGTCTTAATAAAGTGTTCACCGTGATAGAGACGCTGTGTTCTCAATCCTGAAGGTCGTGCGTTGAGGAGTAAATCGTCCAGGTATGGAAGAGTGACCTCGTCCCTGAAATGCAGGAAAACCAGACGACTGCCATAACCTTTGTGACCACTTAGGGAACTGTAACAAGTGTGGACGGAAACGCCACAATTAAGAATGGGCTGTGCAAATCGTAATTATGATAAGTGGCTGCAGTGGAAAATGCAGGTAGTGGTCCTGTATATCTAAGGATGCAATGTATTCTCCGTTCTCCAAGGAACATTATGGAGCGGAGAGAATCCATGCGGAAAAATCTGTCCCAGGTATCTGTGTCTAGCTGTGTCAGTCTAGCACAGGATGTACTGCACGTTCTTGTTTATAGACTACAAAGAAATTGGAATAGCACCTTTAAACCACGCTGTGCTTGTAGCACAGGCATAGAACCTTTAAACACGCTCTGCGTGTAGCACAGGCATAATGACTCCCTGATTAAGGGGCTCCTGACGCGAGTTTGGAGGGTTGTCTGTGATCGCTACATGTGCGTTGATCGAGTTTGTGTCGATCTAGACGATGATCCGCTAAATGAATTCCCAAAAGGTTGGAAACTGGATTGCTGACTGCGAGTGAGGCACCGCCTGGTGCAGTGCGATTGGCATCTTCAAGGCATGGTAGCGGACTCTGATGCCTGCTGTTGTGTTCTGTTCAGCGGAAATGTGTCCCTAGGGAAAAACTCGTTGTCAGATAGGGTACCGCACGAACCCATGAAGTCCGAACCCAACACAACTCCCTTATGGTGAATGGGGCGCTGAGGGTCCCATGGGTACGGTCTTGTGTCCTGTGAGACACAGTTGAATGTTTCAAGTATAAACATCTAGCTTCCTGTGAGATGGAACGTTGATTTAGAGATGCATAAAGGTTCGAGTCTGGGATTGCAAAAACGTCAGACTTCGGAGGCATCGTCCTGCTGCATACTAGTTTCCCATAAACTGCGACATAGTTGCAGACGTAATAACTGTCTATCTAGATGTAGAATTATGTCTGATAGGCACTGGCATCATTGGCTGACACGGTGGAAGGAAAGCCAGGCTGTGCCTATTAGTGGGTCACCCGCACTAGGCAGAGGAACTCTGCTCGCCGGGTGAGAGCCATAAGAGGTAAAACTTCAGATGAACATAGGCGAAGCCGTGTCACTGTGACGACACAGAATAAACACATTACATCCATAGGGCATTTAGTGGATCACGTCTCCCCTGTGCGTACTAAGAATAGTCTGACGCCTAATTTCTTCACTGACATTATGTATAGCTGCTGAAAATATGATTTTACAGCAGCACAGAATATGTCAGGAGAGATCTTGTAGGGCACGTACACTCAGTGTGATGTAAGTGAGAACAGCGCTGTGCTGCAGCAGGTTAAGAAGTTGACAAATTCACCAAAACCTGTATTCACAGCAGCACAGAGTATTTCAGGACCGAAATATGTCGGGCTGCCCACTGAGTCCGGATTCCTGTAAAGGCCTACGTAGGTTGTCACGCATGGCGTAGGCTGACACGCATGGCATAGCCTGTGACACATGGCAAAGCCTGTCACTGGTGTACAGGGGGAGAGGAAGCTGCAGCAGGGAATTATATCCCTGCTGGCTGTCCTGTATCTGCCCCACACAGCCTGTCACACCTGGGTGGTGGTGGGGGGAGTGCTGCAGCAGGGAACACATCCCTGCTGAATGTCTTGTATATGCCCCCGCAGCCTGTATAGAGCTGCTACCCTGTATGTGTGTCGGGCCCACAATTTATCATGGTGCCCAGGCTGCAGTTTGGCGCCGCCGGGAGGAGGAGGGGGCGGGAACATGGATGGGCGCGCAAAACCAGGGCCCAGAGGGACTTCCCGCCCTCTCTGTGATGAGGCGCCGCGTCATATGACGCTATTCGGAGGGTGGGCGGTGGGCGGGAATGGGCGGCGCCGTCCACGCTAGGCCTGAAGCCGGGGCCTAGCGTGATTTGCGGCCCCGCCGATGGCTGGGGGTTGGCGCGGAAGCCCGCGACCCATCCGGATCCGCAGGTCTGGCGGCGAGGGGGGCCATGGCGGATCCCTGCCGCCCAGGTACATTGCTGCCTGCTCTTGCAGGGGCAGCGTAGGGGGAGCTGTGTACCTCTTCCCTGCTTTGAGCTGTGGGAGCCATGCAGGGAGAAGGGGGACAGGGAAACACCTCTGTCCCAGGACCTCAAGTTGCCATGCTCCGGAGGCAGCCGCAGTCATATAGGACAGTGCAGGGCTGAGTGGGCTGAACCCAGACCCCACCAGGATCTGATATGGTACCAGGCCCAGTTAGAGAAGTGCAGCTGCGCTGCTGGTACCTGTGGTGCCTCAGCCCAGGCACCCAGAGGGTGATTAGGGGGTCGACTCTGAGCCTGCACTCTTGCAGGCAGCCATTCAGAATCCCAGTCTAGAGTGCAGCATGTGCTGCTGGTACCTGTGGTGCCTCAGCCTAAGCACCCAGAGGGTGATTAGGGGGTTGTCTCAGCCTGTGCTTCTGCAGGCAGCCATTCAGAATCCCAGCCCATAATGCAGCATGTGCTGCTGGTACCTGTGGTGCCTCAGCCTAAGCACCCAGAGGGTGATTAGGGGGACGTCATCTGGCAGGTAGTCCAGCTCTGGCTTCAACTCAGGACCCCGAGGGAGTGAGGAAGGTGGATGTTATGCTGGGCTGTCTCAACTTTAACCCAGCAACCCAACAGTGGGAGGCCGAGAAAGGAGTACGGCATATGTAACGATTCTCAACTTCAACCCAGCGCCCCAACAGTGGGTGGCCGAGGAAGGAGCATGCCGGGGGCCACGCCGGACCCACTTTTCTTCATTGGAAGAAAAAAGGATGAAAAAAATAGAGAGTAAAAATGGTCGTGTGCCTCCTTCGACACTAAGCAAAAACTGGAGAAGCACTTCCTGCTCTAGGCTGTATATGCTGCAGAGGAGGAGCCACTGTTACTCTTTTGCAGATTCTGCTTAGTGTCGCCTCCTAGTGGACAGCAGCATAACACCCAGGAGGAGAAAGATGTAAGTTATGGAGCATGATTGTCCTAATCAGAATAAAGAAATAAGATGTGCAAACTACGCTTCTAGAACAAGAACACATATCTGATAAATAACATGCAGAAAAATGTATTAAAAATAGTACAGAGGCTATGCACAGAACAGTGAAAAATTCCATCAACAGTACCCTTATGAGTGAAAGACCAAGGCTACTGGGAGGAATAAAGTTACCGTAATTTTCTCCCGGCAGCGGGGCTCTCAGTGCGGTGGTTGCATGGAGTCAGAATGCTTTTACCTGCGGTTTAACCCCATATCTGCAGGTTAATGTTTATTTTTCATGATCGGTTCATTAATGCTCTTTAATGCACATAGATTTTTTTTAAATATGCAAGATATTCCAAACAATCCATAGGAAATTTGTTTTTAGCCAATATAAGTTAATTTAAAATGCACATTTGGTGTTTGCATAATTCCAGTGTAATAATTCCGTATTTGTCCATATTTGATTGCTAAAATATATCACAAAAAAAATTGTATAAAGTTCTACATCTATTTTTATCTGTATTGCACACCTATATTTGATTTGTAAATTTCATATGCAAGTGTCAATGAGACCAAACACCGTGGTTAGAAAGGTTGTGGAGTCGGTAAACCAAACCTCCGACACCAACTATGACTTCTCAATTTCCTCAAATCCGACTCAAACTTAGACTCCTCCAAAATGGACACAAACTCCGACTCGACAGCCTTGGTTAGCACATTATAGGTTTTCTTCATCCATGTATGAATGGGCACCTTAAAGAGGACCTGTCACCAACCACTCATGATGATCCAATTACAGCACTGAATGCAGCATGCCTGCTACATTCAGGCAAGGGGTCCCCAATCCCTTGACCCCTCCTGTAACCCGAGAAAATACACTTTGAAAACTTACATATTGGAGCCAAATAGGAGGTGGTTAGTGGCTGGAGCCACTTCTCTCACAGGGAAATTTCACACCCCCTGTATCTTTAATCCACCCACCGCTGCTTCCCTCATGCCAATCATTGTCTCCCTCGCCTGCTGCATACCACAAAGCAAGGGGTGCGGTGCTGACCGCACTGCCCCACCTCCTGCGGTGACGTCATGGTTAACATGGAGCAGGGCGGGTATAAGGGGTTGACGTCACCGCAGGTGGCGGGGCAATGCGGCCAGCACCGAACCCCTCGCTTTGTGTTATGCAGCAGGCTAGGGAGACAATGATTGGCATGAGGGAGGCGGTGGTGGGTGGATTAAAGATACAGGGGGCGTGAAACTGCCCTGTGAGAGAAGTGGCTCCAGCCACTAGCCACCTCCTATTTGGCTCCAGTATGTAAGTTTTCAAAGTCTATTATCTCAGGGTACAGGGGGGGGTCAAGGGATGGAGGACCTCTTGCCTGCATGCAGCAGGCATGAACTTGCTACATCTTTTAACTACTTCACAGTTTAAAGGGGTTCTCTGTGAAATACACATTTTAATTATTGAACATTTATCAAAATAACTTTATAAAGCGAATAGGTATTCTTTATCTATTGCACTGTCAGGAATCCAAGATGGCAGCTGCAATAAATGACAAGCCGTCCTAGAGTTCAGACCATGTAGTAGGACAGGATGTGTGGAGCTCGAGGCAGAGCTCACGTCAGAGCAGCGTCCTGTCAGGCATCACAAACTAACATTTCTCTACAAAGTCAACTCGACAGGACACTAAGCGAAGCGTACTAAAGGAGATGAACACCTTTCTTCAGCCGTCTCAGTCAGCCTGACCGTTTTGATGCCTCCGTTTCGGGCTTCACCTAGCCCATTCTGTGTGTCCTGGCAATTGCCATCTTTAAAATCCTGACAGCATGTAGTAGCTAAAGCATACCTATTTGCTAAACAAAGGCATTTAGAAAAATGTTGAAAATTGGAACGTGTATTAATTTTATTTACTTTATTACATTTCTTCGAGAACCCCTTTAAAGAACCCTGAAAATATTAAAAATAGTCATTAAAAAACAAACATGCATAGCAATGCTGCTTTATATTATGTCCCTTTGTTGCGGCTCTTTTTCAGGCGGCTTTCAGGTTGACGCCCCTGAAAAAGACGTGTGCACATACCCATTGACACTTTTCTCCTGATGTGTTTTTTTGCAGACTTTTGACTGGAGAATGCCTAATTTGAGCCAGATTCCATTACCATCAGATTAAAAAGACGTGTCATGAACGTTTTGTCTTCCAAACTCAATTTGACCCCTGAATCGAGCAAAACAAAAACAAAAAACTAACAAAAAATAAGAAATAAGAAAACACCATCGAAGAACTGAACATACGAACAGCATGTCGTTTTACAATAAAAACAACAAATAGGAAGAGCCTTCCAAGCTCCTTTGAATTTTTTTAAGGAGTGGTCCCACTGCAAAACTGGCAAAAAATGAATAAATAAACTCCCGTGTGAACATAACTTTACCGAGGTGTTAGTGACTTTAGCTAAGGGCAACAGTACACCCATGTGCATGGACCCAGTGTTGTATGTGGTATAATACATATCAGCTGAGACACATTTCATTTCCAGTTTTAATACATAGTAACATAGTAACATAGTTTTTAAGGTTGAAGGAAGACTTTAAGTCCATCTAGTTCAACCCATAGCCTAACATGTTGATCCATTTTTTTTTTTATATATTTTTCTTTTTTTACACATTAACTTTTAGCTCACGCAAAGGATACAGCGCAGATTCTTAAATAGATTATTTTACAAAAAATAGTCTTTGATCATTTATCTTACACCTTGACAGAAGCCTTCTAATCTGTTTCATTATGAAGTCAGTATATTTATATGATATGAAGAACTGTACATTTTGTCTGGACAGTGCAATCCAAACACATATAATTTTCCTTTGAGAAGAATAAGGAGTGATCTTTACATACTACATATACTCATCTAGTTTTTGAATGAGGCTTAACGTGCACAATCTCTTTTGAAGCATCTCATAACTTTTCATGTTAAAACAGTAGAGGTGGGGGGGAGGGGTCATGTATGCGTTACTCATAACTGTTTATAGCAGGAACCTTACACTTATATACATCATTTTAAGCACAGACATTGCAGTGTCATGCTTCCATTTAAAAAAGCCAATTTTCATTACAATTGCATGGAATCTACAATGGAAGATATTGCTTTGCAAATGTAGACAAGATCACAGGTTGGCTTTAAAGAGTGTGGGAGTAATGGCGACTTGTTTAGTGAACTTAAAGTGAGAATTTGAGTCATCATAAGTATACTAGCCAATATATGACATTAAAGAACAAGAAGGTGAAGGGAAAGAGTGCCCTTGAGTAGAGGTCAATCCGCTTGGCTTCGGATGGAATGATTGGCTTGGCAGGAGGCGGCTTTTTGTTGTTCTTCGCTTGAGATTTTCCCAGACCGTTGTTGACTTCAATTGGTTTTCCATAACAATCATAATTGGACAATTCAAAATCTCTGGGCAAGCTTCCAACAATGCTGAAGTCATTGGACCTCAAATCGGATTTAGATGTGCAGACTTTCTTGCATCTCGTTTCTGCAACCTAGGAATAATAAACAGCGAGCTAAATTATTGATCTGAAAATGCTTGAAAGAGACATCAAATAACGTATACCGGAAAAAAGACTGACTTTTCTTAGATGCCTCAGTAAGACGACAATTAGACTAACAGCTGGGAACAACGAGAATAGAAACAATCTGCATAAATCTCTATGGCATATACAGTATGGCTAACAATCAATCATATATGAAAAATACTTCTTCACAAAGCCACTAATGGAAAGATACTAAATAACTGGTAGTAACTGGATGTTCTAAAATATATCTGTGGAGAATAAAAATCCAGTAAATATCAAAAGTATAAAATCATTTATTACAATAATTTAGACAACATAGACATGTATGGCATATCCAAGGGATATACCGCATATACTCGAGTATAAGCTGAGACCCCTAATTTTACCCTCCAAAACTAGGGAAACGTATTGACTTGAGTATAAGCCTAGGGTGAGAAATGAAGCAGACTCTCATCATGGTAAATTGCCCCCCATTACTGGTATATAGTCCCCCATCACTGGTATACAGCACCCCACCCCCGTCAATGGTATACAGGCCGCCATCAGTGGTATACAGGACCCCATCAGTGGTATACAGCTGCCCATTAGTGGTATACAGCCCCCCCCCATTAGTGGACAGCCCCCATTAGTGGTATACAGGCCCCATCAGTGGACAGCCCGCCATTAGTGGTATACAGTCCCCCATTAGAGGTATACAGGCCCCATTAGAGGTATACAGGCCCCCATTAGTGGTATACAGGCCCCCATTAGAAGTATACAGGCCCCCAATAGAGGTATACAGGCCCCCATTAGAAGTATACAGGCCCCCAATAGAGGTATACAGGCCCTCATTAGTGGTATACAGGCCCCCATTAGTGGTATACAAGCTCCATTACAGGTTACAGCCCCCCATGCTGCCGCACACCTTAAAATAATAAAGCATTCATTCTCACCCTCCATCGCTCTGTCACTATTGCGTCCTCCGGTCCTTGCTTCTTCCTGCTTTCGCCGGCTTCTATTGCTATGACCGACGCAGCAGCGATGACATCATCGCTGCTGCGTTGGTCACATGACGCCGGTGAAAGCAGGAAGAAGCAGGGACCGGAGGACGCAATAGTGACAGAGCTACGAAGGGTGAGAATGAATGCTTTATTATTTTAAGGTGTGCGGCAGCATGGGGTGCTGTAACCTGTGATGGGGAAGGAAGCGCGCATACACAGTGCAATGTAATATGCACTGCTCCCCCCGCCGCTGATGGACAGGGGGATGAAGTGCATATTGCATTGCACTAATGAGCGGCCCCACGTGACTGGCCGCTCACTGTACAGCCTCCCCCACCTCCTCCAGCCCCTGGACACCGCCCCCCCACACTCAGCCAGTACCACTGACTCGAGTATAAGCCGAGGGGGGCACTTTTCAGCACAATTTTTGTGCTGAAAAACTCAGCTTATACTCGAGTAAATACGGTAGGTCTCATCTTGGGGACCCACATGCATCTCTCCAAGCCACCTACTCTACTCAAACTGCTGAAAATGGAGAGATGCATGTACAAGCTTACTCAGCGATTGTCAAAACTCCTGTAACTGAATTAGGATACGTGATAATCAGAAGCCACTTCTCAATTCGTAGCAACTGCAGCAAGGACAACTGAACAGAATGTACCCTATTTTTTGGTCTATAAGACGCACCGCATCACAAGACGCACCCAGGTTTTAGAGGAGGCAAATAAGGGGGAAAAAATGTAAATAAAAAAGTTTTCATGACGCACTGATAGGGTGGATCTGCTGCTGACACTTATGGGGGTAATGTCCTCAAATTCTGTACTAATGTTCCCTACCTGGGCTCATTCCAGATATATGTCCCCCATCCTGGTATATTTTCCCCATCCTGATATACAGTACATGTCTCTCATCTTGGTATATGTGTCCCATATCCTGGCATATGTGCCATTATCCAGGTATTTGTCCTTCAACCTGGTATTTGGGCCTCCATCACGGAGCACCCTTAAAAAAAGTAAACAATCATACTCACCTCCCATCGCTCCCTCTGCAGCAGCGCAATGGCCTCCAGTCTTTTCATGCTGGACGCTGATGAGCTTGTGAGCAGTGTACGCAGCAATGACATCACTGTCATGCGCCCCGCTCCACATACAGTGTCAGCTGCTGAGACAAGAAGAAAGGAGGATGTTGCGCTGCACTAAGGGAGCAAGGGACGGTGAGTAGGATTGTCAGCCCACTTCCGGGATATTCACTGCTTTATATGCCAGTAATGATGCATGGGAAGCAGTGAATATCCACACACACAATCAATCCGCCCACCTCTCAATGCCAGCTTCAGGGCTGAGAGGTGATGAGAAGGGGGAGTGCAGTGAATATTACATTAGCATGGCAGCCAAGCACAGACACTGGTACAGATTGTGGAAGTGCAGTCTGATTGCAACAGCCAATCATAGATGCTCTCACAGAGAGCAATAAGCCATTGCCTGTCAGTGCAGTGAATATTCATGAAGCTTAATTGGTGGCCCCGGAAGCAATCAGCGGGAGAGCAGGAGACTGGTGACCAACTACATTCTAGTGAGACCCGCATGGTCAGTAGGCAAAACCGGATCTCGCTTTAACGAATACTGCCTGATTTGGTAAAAACAGCTCCCATTCACTTCCATTTTAATTTATGCTGGATCCTTCCGGGTCCGGTTGGTGGCGAATGGAGCTGAATTGTCTAATAAGATATTAAAGACACTTCTCTCCCCCTACCTCCTGAACAAGAATGGATTTAAGCATTTTTTTTTTTTTCAAAGCAGATGACAAGACAAACTGCAGGCTCACTGTGGCGTCATGTGACACAGCCCATTATGCTCTATGGATAAGAGAGGGAAAGCAGTATTGAGGAGCATGGAGACGAAACAAGCAGTGGGAGAAATACAAAATTATAGGGAGCTTTAGAGTAAGTATTTTACCTCATACCAGAGCTTGATTCATAGACAAACAGCTCAGCACTGCTTTTTAATTTGCTTCATGTTGTTGTCGCTTGTCTCTATGTATGCTACAAAACTTAATGAAGAGCCGTATATGTGCTGGGATGTTTACAACAGAGATCATAGCAGCTAATCTCTTCTCCTCAGCTCAGAGTTGACTGAAAATTATAGATAGAGCTGAAAACTGATGAAAATGCAGCAAACATGTTGTAAAGTGGCCATAAACTGTGTTATTCATCACATTACATTAAGTTACACTAGCTGAAATATGTGAAGATAATTCATTAGGAAGAAATTAAACAAGAAAATATTTCTGGTGATTACAAAGGCTTGGACTGAATTATTTTTTGATAGATTTTTGACATTATAAATATTTAAAGATATAATTAGTATTGTATGCATAGTGTATGTGTAAAAAAAAAGCATTCAAACAATTTTGAATTTGTGCTGAAATATTCAGAATTTTGAATATGAATAACTAAATCAAAGTACATTATCTGTAAGGCACATTAACATTTGGCTTGATGATTATTTTATATTAACATTTAGAGAAAATTTGTCACTATATTCTTGTTGTCCCATCTGAGAACAGCATTAAGATAGGACCAGAGACCCCAGATCCAGGACTGAGCCTCTTACTAGGCTTCTTGCTGTAGTTTTGATAAAATTGCATCTCTCCTACAGCCCGGCTTATTCTATCAATAATCAGCTTTTCCTGAGTCTATGATATTGATGAGCTCCCCACCCTCACAGCTGATTGTATATGCAAAAAGCTTTCAAATCAATGGTGGGGAGGGGTTTGATAGCTTTGAGAGAACAGGCAAAGCATAACCAGATAGAATAGGGAGGTAAATTAATAAATAAAATTACACTCAGTGGGGCGGTGGGGTTGTTACATCTTACAAACTATCTACACTTGTAAGCCCAATAATATTTTATCATTCTTTCAGTTGGACATCCTATCTAATTAACAGGAAAGGGCTCTATTCCCTCACACTATAAGGCAATTAATATCCTTCATATCATTATGCCCGTAATGAACACTTTGGTATATTTAATATATATGTCCTCATACTTTAAAGCAGTATCTTGCTTGTTATCCACCTGACATTTATTTATATATATATATATATATATATAATGTAATTTTAATGAATACATTTGTGCTATAATACTCTTGTTTTTGGATCTTCTTTTCATGCCTTTGTTTTGTATAGTAAGACACCTTTCACATCAGCAATTTTTGAAATTCGCGGCAGATCTGGCAGGCTCACTTGCGGCAAGCCTACAGCTAGCCCCATTCATTCCCTATGGGATTTATGGTCAGCTGTGGCAAGTGTTGTTTTTCCAGATTCAGTGCTTGCGGCAAGTCAAAAACAGCTGTGTTTTTTTTTGCGCTGCTGCAAATGCCGAATCGGACGGATCCAGCAAAACCGCACTTGCCACACCTGAACGCAAGTCCCATAGGGAATGAATGGGGCTAGCCACAAGTGAGCCGCTACGCGGCAGATGTGGCAAGGCTTCTGGATCTGAAGTGATCACCAGAAACTGCTGATATGAAAGCAGCCTTAGTGGAATCTGGGTCTCAGTCCCTATTTTATGCTGCCCTCAGACTGGGAAACAAGGCTGGTGACAGAGTTTCTTTCGGATGATACATACTTGCAATGTGCTGATATGAACTGGTGTCCCGGTCCCATTCACGGTATTCTTTTTCACCGCATTGGGTCCCTTTCCTTCTGCTTGTTCAGCCTTGGCAATTTTGGCTTTCTCTGCCTCAATTCTTGTTGGACTGTTCAGGTAGACCTGGACTACAGCATACTGAACAAGGGAGGCAAAGCCAAAAAGAAGACAAGTGATAAGCCACACGTCAATGGCCTTCACATAGGACACCTTTGGCAGCTCTTGTGCCAGCGTGGTACACTCCGACGCCAAGCTCAGAACTGAAAATATCCCTGAAAAGGATAATACAAACACATTAATGACTTTCAGATTTTTTATATATATATATATATATATATATATATATATATATATATATATATATATATATAGCTTCAAAAATGCATCCCTTTAACTTATGGGTTACATTACATTCTCTCTTTCAAACACACCATGGGCAATTTCACCTGAATCCACTTGACCTAGAAGCAAAGTTTTTTAATGCATCAAAAAAAAAAAAAAAAAAAAAAAAAAGGATGTTTATCCAACAAAAACCTGCTCACATATAAACAGACATACTGTGTAAAAACACTCTGGTATCCTAAACCAGACCCTACTGCTGCATGTCAAAGTGCTGATCACCATGCCTTTCACGGTCATAAAGAATATTATACAACCAATATATGCAGCTTTACTTTACAATACGTTTTTCTGTTACAAATAAGTTTAATGTTATCCTTATGCCAATAATAACTGTAATAATAATAATCTGTCAATTCTCTACTCATAGCCTGACACTTACAAACCTTGATGTGATGAACAATGAAGAGATGTAAAAAGTAGCATGTAGAAGAAAAGAAAGGAGCACACAGCAACAATTATATGAGAGAACAAGAACATCAACATTAGGGTTAAGAATCCAACCTTGGAAAAAGGCACACACATATACATACACACATATTAATATGCCGCACACATACATACACACACACACAGTTGAAGCAAGAAGTTTTAATACACTGCGAAAAAAAACCCACATGCATGTTATTCTCACTACCTGACATGAGGTCAGAATACACCTTTCCCGCTTTAGGTCAATTAGAAATACCATAATTATTTATATTTACCGAATGTCAGAATAAGGAGACAGTGGATGTTTTAAGTAATATTTATTACTTTCTGCAAAGTCAAAAGTTTACATCCATTTCATTAGTATTTGGTACCATTGACGTTAAACTGTATGACTTGGGTCAAAAGTTTAAGATATCCTTCCACAAGCTTCTCACAATAGTTGGTAGGAATTTGGGCCCATTACTGCTGACAGAACTGGTGTAACTGAGCCATGTTTGTAGGTTGCATTGCTCACACCTACCTTTTCAGCTTTGCCTATACATTTTCAATAGGATTGGGAACAGGGCCTTGTGATGTCCACTCCAAAACATTGATTTTGTTGTCCGTAAGCCACTTTGTAACCAGTTTGGCAGTATGCTTTGGGGCATAGTCTATTTGGAAGACCGTCCAAGCTTTAACTTCCTGGCTGAGGTCTTGAGATGTTGCTTCAGTACTGCCAAGTAATCTTCTTTCCTCAGGATGCCAACTATTTTGTGAACTGCACCAGTCCCTCTTGCAGCAAAACAACCCCACAACATGATGCTGCCACCCCGTGCTTCAGAGTTGGGATGGTGTTCTTAGGCTTCCAAGTTTCTCCCTTTGTTATCCAAATATAACAATTATGGCAGAACAGTTTAATTTTAGTTTCAACAGACCACAGGACAGATCTACAAAAATGTAGGTCTTTGTTCACGTGTGCATTTGCAAAATTCATCTATTAGGTTTCTTTTAGCGTAATGGCTCCTCCCTAGCCGACTGGCCTTTCAGTTCATGTTGATACAGCACTTGTTTCACTGTGAATAATGACACAATCTTACCAGCTTCCGCCATCATCTTCATAAGGTCTTTTGCTTTTGTTCTTGGGTTGTTATGCACATGTCGGACCCAAAGCACCTTCATCTCTGGGACAAAGGACCCATCTCCTTCCTGAGCGGAATGATGGCTGGACTTTCCCATATTGTTTGTACTTGCGTATAACTGTTTGTACAGATGAACGAGGTATGTTCAGGTATCTGGAAATTGCACCCAGACATGTTCAAGTCAATAATTCTCTTGCTGATATATTGGCTGATTTCTTTAGACTTTACCACGAAGCAGTGTGTTTCAGGTGTACATTAAAATACTTCCACAGGTGTGTCTTTAACTCAGATGTTGCCAATAAACTTATCAAGAGATTCCAAACACATGACATCATGGGCTTTTACAAATTGTTTAACGGCATAGTAATCTTAGTGTATGTAAACTTGTGACTTTGTAGAAAGTAATAAAAATGCTTTAAAACATTCTTGCTCTCTACATGTATACGGGTTGGTAAGTGGGAGGAAAGACCCCATCCTTGACCCTAGGTTAAGCTCAGCTTCTTAAGAGTTGCTAATGCGAACTGCAAAAATGTGAGTATCTCAGGCCAAGTTCAGAGAAGCGTGAAAAAACAACAAACCAAAAAAAAGACAGCAATAGTCCTTGATTTATCTAAATACACAATTTCCTATGGCAAAGAATTGCAATGTATGAATAATAAAAAACAAATTCTAACATGAAGACTCTGTATGGAATCCAAAAATTTTTTTTTGCACACCTGTAGACTTAAATGGGCAAGTCATATCCGAGAGAGGAAACTAGAGCATGCCACAATTTTTTTTTGCTTGCAAAATTGGTTCAGTGAAAATATAGAAATGAATAAATAAATGAATGCATAAATAAACAAAAATTTCAAATGCAGTGAAATTGAAAGAGAGTGCAATTCCACAATTGTTTTGGGATTTTCTACTTAGTGTTCACTATACGGCAAATATAGCTCAGCAATATGACACTCCATGCAAGAACGAATATGGTGATTTTTTTTTAAGTTGTAAAAATATACAGTATACAATTTTTGCTATTTTCAGAGATGGCAACATTTTCATTTTTCGGTCTATAGGGCTGTGTAAGGGCTTGATTTTTGCACCCTGAGGCAATGTTTTCATTGGCATCATTTTGGGGTATATACAATGTTTTGCCTGCCTCAGTCAATTTTGTTTTTGCAGTGTTACAGCAGCCGAAAACCATTCTGGTGGCTGTTTTTTTTCTCATTACTCAGTTCACCAATCAGATTGATTCATTTTATATTTTGATAGGTCAGAATATTACAGACGTAGCAATACCAAATATGTGTTTTTTTCCTTTATTTTTATTTTAATGGGGGGAAAAAGGGAGTTATTTGAACTTTTATATTTTTTCATATTTTAAAAAGTTTCACTGCAGTTATTATCCGTCTAAAGGCCCTGTTACACGGTACGACATCGTGAACGATATAATTTAAACCTCATGGGTTTGGAGTCGTGCAAGCGACATCGTTACTACCTCGTTGCGTGTAACACCGCGATATGACTACTATAAATCGTTGGATCGTTGATCGCAGATTTGAGAACACATTACCAAATCAGACGATCCACGATCAGCCAACCTGCTGCATCGTTCAGTCTGACACCACGATAAAGATGTCGGTAATGACTTCTCCAATTCACATCAGTGAAAAAGTATAGTTCGCTGGGTTGTGCAAACGATATCTGCTCACTACATCGTTGGTGTGTCGTCCATAGCTAGACGTGTGACAGCTCACCAACTCTGTCAAAACAATGTCCTAATGACCGCGAGCCCCGAGAACATTACGGATATCATTTCAACGTCGTGCCATGTAACGGTACCTTTAGGAGACTTGAACCTGCAATCACACAACTGCTTATACTATACACAGCAATACCAGAGGTTTTCTCCATATAAAGTACAGCCACCACCAGTAAGCCCTTATATACAGCTTTCTAGAATGCTGTATACGTCCTCAGGCTGAGGACATGTCCTCAATTGCGCTCCTGCATAAGAAGATTTCTCTCTGCCCTGCCAGGGGCAGAACAGAAGTACAAAAAAAGCCAACGCATGCACTATACAAGTACGTTTGCGCAGGAGTGCAATAGGGGATACTGTGTAGATGACATAGGGTGAGTCATTCACACGAAACAGGGAAGGAGGATGGCAATTGCAAGCAGACAGGAGCCGCTGGGTCAAGATCAGTGACACACACTGGGATGGACCTCCCAATAGGAGAATATAATTGTGACGTATCCCTATTCCTGAGGGTACACAAGCACCCCCTTTCCAGGCTTAACCCTCTCAATAGCTGCACCCCCTCCTCACATGAGCAAGATAGGGGGGTGCCAATCTGGGAGGCAATAAACTGAGTGACCAAGAATGGTTTGAGAGGCTAGGGTGCTTAAGGCTGGCTTCACATTAGCGTTTGTGTCTGCATGCTGATGGCATGCAGACACAAACGCTGTCAAAAGCAGTGTGTGAAATGATGTGTCCGCAGCGGATAATGTCCGCCTGCGGACACATCACTAGGGAGCCCGGCAGCCAATCGGCGCTGTCCGGGGGCGGGCCGGACTAGGAGTTCAGCGCCGGAGATCACATCAGCTGTTCTCCCCGCCGACATCGCTAGCACATTACAGGCGGCGGGGAGGAGGAGGACAGCAGTGGCTCAGCTGATCTCCCGGTGGCCGTCGGTGAGCTCCTGTGACATCACCGGCGGCCACCGGGAGATTTTTCAATGGGTCCGCAGCGTTCTCCTGCGCTGTCAAGCGCTGAACACTGCGGACCCATTGAAGACAATGCATGTTTTGTGCGCTTGGGGACGCTTGCTGATTGTCCAAGCTCCCTGAGCGCACAAAAAAATGCAACTGGCTGCGTCCCGGGTGCGGATGCTGGACACCGGAAGGAGCAGATATCGTCCGCATCCGCACCCGAACGCAGGCACTATGCGTTCCTATGTTAAACATAGGAACGCCGTGCGCATGCGTTTGAATGCGTATGGGAACGCAGCAATACGCTGCCTTCCCATACGCAAATGTGAAGGCACCCTAAGTCTGGTGCTTAATACTTTCCAGTATGCCACTCCTCTCTTCCAAGACTCTGAACGGAGCCAGAACTAATCACTCAGTATGGGAGATCCTCTTAAGGTACCGTCACACGCGGCAATATTGCTTGCAATTTCACTGGCAATTTTTTAAATCTTGTTACTCAAACACTGAACTGTTGGTGTGTGCTCCTTTCTTATACACACTGCTTTTTAGTATCTACCAATGTCAGAATCCGCACCCTACCCCTCCTGTATTTTTATAACCTTTTTTCGGTGTTCTAAACTTTGATTACAAACTTTGGTAAAATCATAGTGAATAAGGAATAAGACAATTCATGCTTTGATGAAAGACTAAACATGTTTATGTCATAGATCGGATTTTGAGCACCATGAAAAACAATGCAAAACACTTTTATTGGAAAAAACACTCACATTCTGCACTGATGGGTAAATGCTTTAGTCAGATTATATAACAATTATATGGACAGAAATGCCCCTGAAAGCACTAATACTCCACCGTGCTCTTCTTTCCCTGTGTGATTGTACTTACTATAAGGCAAAATGTCAATTAATGAAATCAAAGCTTTACATATTCTTTGGGTAAAAGGTTAGGAAAACCAATATGAAGACAAGCTAGTTACACAGAGAACAACACATGACATTTCATTCAGTAGCAGAAGTATGTGATTATACAAATATCTTACAGTTCGCTGCCAATCCTTAATGATGGGTGATGGTCATGTGATGGGTTTCCCTGGCACATTGATATCCCACATGCAAAGAGCATATGTCAAGACACACAAATGGAAATGTTCAACATATGGAATGATCTGGGAATGAAAAAGATAGCAAAAAACGATGAAAGGATTAACTGTAACCTTCACAGGGATATGTTGAATTTATGCATCTTTGACAATATCAGAATTTTTACCAGATCTGCCGCCTAACAGACACTTGCGGCTCCGATCCGGCAAGCCCCATGCATTGCCTACGGGGCTTGCGGTCCAGTGCGGCAAATGTGGTTACACCGGATCGGCAGGATCCAGCACTTGCGGCAACGGAAAAAGAAGCTGCAAGCAGCATTTTTTGTTTGCGCTGCAAGTGCCGGATCTGCTGCATCCGGCAGAATCGCACTTGCCGCAGCGGACCGCAAGCCCCATAGACAATGCATGGGGCTTGCCGAACGTGGGCTGCAAGTCTGCCGTTATGTGGCCGATCCGGCACCACCTGCCAGATTGGCCGCAAACATCAGCAAAACGCTGATGTGAAAGGGGCCTTAGTAAGAGTGGAATTAGAATCTCTACACAAGACATAGAGATAACATAGAATTAACTATTAGAGACTAATTTGTGCTTGTGGCCTATCTTACAGTGGAACATGGCATAACAATCATTTCAAAGGAGTTGCTCAGAACTGCACAAAAAAAATAAAAATTATATCTACACTGGTGATCAAAATTACAGAACAATGTATGATAACTTGATTTTTTTCAGACAGAATGTAATCTATATTGATGGACATTTGAAGGTTTTTGTGCAAGAGGTAACACTAAAAAAGTGTTTTACAAAATTACCAAAGTCAACTTAAAACCTTTATTTTACATAAAATGTGATGATCATAATTAGAGAACAGCATTGGCTGTAGCACAGAAAAAGATTAAAACTAAATGTTGTGAAAGTTACAACAGTCACCAATCAGTAGGAAGTGTACAGGCCTTTGCTTTGTACAGGTCTTTGCTTTAATTTGAATGACTTCAGCACATCTGCGGTCACAGGATATCACTAGTTTCTTACACTGCTCTGGTGTGATTTTGGTCAACTATTCTTCCAGTGTCTCCCTCATTTCTGAGATTGTTTTGGTTTTTTGGCCATAACTTTGTCACCAAGGATTGTCCAGAGGTTTTCTATTCGGTTTAGATCAGGACTCTCGGTTGGACATTTCATTGTTTCAAGGTTTTCTGTTTCGAGGAACTGCTGTACCTGTTTTTATGTTTGACAGGGGGCATTGACCTACATAAAAACTGCTGGCTGATTGAGTGCTGAACGTATGTAAGGAACCACGTGTTATGTGATACACCCTTGCATTCACTCTGCCATGTAGCTGTATGATAGGTCCAACCCCTGAAGCAGAAAACATTCCCCAAACCATGACACTTCCTCCACCACCTTTCACTGACTTCTTTACACACTTTCGGTTCAGTCTTTCCCCAGTTTGTCAACAAACATAGTGTTTCCCACACACCCAAATAAATTAAACTTGCTTTCATTACTAAAACAAACTGGGGACCACTTCTCCTCTATTTACACACCATGCTCCTCACCAAAGGTGAGTCTAGCCTTTTGATTCTTTCTGCTAATGAGAGGTTTAGTCACAGCAGAGTGGGCTTTCAGTCCAAATGCTCTTAAATGTCATGACACTGTATGATGAGACAGACCTTACCCTGTTTAGTGCTGAAATGCTGAGCTATTCCAGCTGCAATGCTGAAATGATTACCCATGGAGATTCTCCATATTATTCTGTCCTCTCTTGCATTTGTTTTTCGAGGGTGACCAACCTTCTTTGGGGACTAGACAGTTTGTGATGTTGTAAAGATACAGTATTCTTGAATTCACAGACTTGGAACGACCAACTTCTGTTGCTATGGCTGATAAGATGAGGACCAAAGGGGTCACCCTAACAACTTGCTGCCGGAAAGTTTCACTTTCTTAGGAACGGCACACCATTTTTTAGTGAGTACTAACTGGAAAGTTAGGCTGCCATTTAAATTAAAGTGTTTGTCAAATAATCAAGGAAATTAGCATAAAGTGCCAGATTAACACCATTAACTTGCAGGCATCTGAAAGTGTTCTCTAATTTTGATCAGTGTTCTTTTTCATTTATCTCATTTACATTTTTATTCTGAGCTTAAAATCATCCGTATCCGATCACATTCTATCTGAACTGAACGAGCGAGTGATTCTTTATTTCAAGCGAACCTGTCACCCCCTCCAGGCATTTAAAAATACCATAGCCACCTTCTGCAGCACTAAGGCTGCATTCTGAGAAGGTGTCTAAAGCATTTATGCTCCCTTGATTCACTGAAATAAAGACTTTTATAAGATCTGTTTCAAACCAGATCCAAGACCGGGAGGCGGGTTTTCAAGTGTCTGTCTCCCTCCTCTGTGGTGTCAGTCATCCCTCTCTGCTCTCTGTGTGCCGCCTCCAGGGCCATCTCCCTGCATTACAGAGCTTTGTCAGCTCTGCTACAACATAGAGCTGCTGTTATAGGAGACCCCACAGTAGTAAATCTACTGTGGGGTCCCCCCCCCCACCCCCATCCCTCCCCCACAACATCCAAAATGGTGGCGCATGTAAAAACGCGCCGCCTCCCCTGCAGCTGCATGCGATCTGACATGTCACAAGTCAGATCGCATGACTGACACATCCCCCTGTGCCCCCCAACACTTTCTGCAGCCTCCGACCCCCTCCAGCCCCCCATCTCCAGCTCTTCCAGCCCCCCCAGCCTCGCTCCTCCAGCCCCCTCCTTGCTCCTCCAGCACCTCCAGCCCCCTCCTTGCTCCTCCAGCCCCTTCCTCCAGTTTCCCTCCGCTCCTCCAGCCCCGCTCCTCTAACCCTCTCCGCTCCTCTTACCCCCGCTCCTCCGCTTCTGCAGCACCGCTCCGGCTCCCCTCCTCGCTCCTCCGGCCCCGCTCCAGCAGCACCGCTCCTCCAGCTTCCCTCCTCCTCTCTCTCTCACCCGCTCCTCGATCCTGGAGTCCCGATCCTGGGGTCCCGCTCCTGGATCCTGGGGTCCCGCTGCTGGATCCTGGAGTCCCGATCCTGGGGTCCCGCTCCTGGCAGTGGCACCAGCAGTCTGACTCCTCTTCTGTGCGCGCCGCTGTGTGCGCGCACTCTCAGGGGAATGATAGGTCATGAACTTACAGAGTTCATGACCTATCATTCCCCTGGGGTCACACAGGGGTTAAGTGATCTTCATGGTGATCTGCTTTAGAGATCATGAAGATCAGTTAACCCCTGTGTGGTCCCTGGATTGTGATGGGTCATGACCTTAGAGTTCATGACCTATCATTCCCCTGAGGCCAAACAAGGGTTAAGTCATGAACTCTAAGTTCATGACCCATCACAATCCAGGAGTCACACAGGGGTGCCTTTACACGCCGTAACCGTGGAGAGAAATATTGACGGCGATATGTCGCCTTGCAATAATCGCCGTCAAAATCTCTCCCAATTGCGGCATGTAATTGGGGAATTTGGTGGCAAAATGTTGCCTCGCCACGGTCGCCTGATCTCTGTGCAGTGCTCTGCAATCAGGCGACCGTGGCGAGGCGACATATCGCCGCCAAATTCCCCAATTACACGCCGCAATTGGGAGGGATTTTGAACGGCGATTATTGCAAGGCAACACATCGCCATCAATATTTCTCGCCGCGGTTGCGGCGTGTAAATGTACCCTTAGAGATTATTATGTGTGACCTCAGGATCGTGATAGGTCATGAACGCTGTAAGTTCATGACCTATCATTCCCCTTGGAGAGTGCCTTATTATAGCATATGGGGGATGCCCCCATATGCTATAACACCGAGAAACATCGTGGAACCGCCCACTGGACTACGTCGGACATCACCGCCCACTGGACTACGTCGGACGCCACAGACAAATAAAGATGGGGTCTAAATTGTGTTTGTTTTTTTTCTAATAAAAAAATCTTTCTCTGTGTTGTGTCTTCTTTACAATTTACTAGAGATTCCTAATGGCGGGTCTAACATTGGCCCTATATTATGAATCTCGGGCTTAGTGCCAGCTGCCGAAAAGCTGGCATTAACCCCTTATTACCCAGTCTGCCACCGCTACACGGCAGCTGGAAGAGCTGGATACAGCACCAGAAAATGGCGCTTCTATGAATGCGCCATTTTCTGGGGCGGCTGCGGGCTGCAATTCGCAGCGGGGGGGGGGGGGGGCCCAGAATGCTTGGGCCTCCCTACGCTGAGGATTCCAGCCCCCAGCTGCCTAGTTGTACCTGGCTGGCCCAAAAACATGGCGAAGCACACGCTGTTTTTTTTTTAATTATTTCATGAAATAATAAAAAAAAAAAGGGCTTCCCTATATTTTTGGTTTCCAGCCAGGTAAAACTAGGCAGAAGGGGTTGGTGGCAGCCCGTAGCTGCCTGCTGTACCTGGCTGGACCAAAAGTGTGGCGAAGCCCCACGTAATTTTTTTTTTCAAATTTAATAAAGAAATACTAGAAAAAAAATGCAGGAGAGGGGACGACCAGGACACAGTGTTTCCGGATCTTGTGCACATGCTCTAAGGCTGCTTTCACATCAGCGGCTTTTGCCGATCGCGGCAGATGTGGTGAAAAAAACGCATCTGCCGCGATTACCGCATAACCGCTGCACTTGCGGCACAGTTGCGGCAAGCCCCATGCAATGTCTATGGGGCTTGCGGTAAGTGTGCGGCACGAGCGGCAAGTGTGGTTTCGGCACTTGCAGCAGGTGCAGCCGCGAAAAAAAACGCGGTCGGACTCGTTTTTTTTGCGGCCGCATCTGCAGCAAGTGCTGATACTGCACTTGCCGCACCTGCCGCAAGCCCGCATAGACATTCTATGGGGCTTGCCGCAACTGTGCCGCAAGTGCAGCAGTTATGCGGTAATCGCGGCAGATGCGTTTTTTTCACCACATCTGCCGCGATCGGCAAAAGCCGCTGATGTGAAAGCAGCCTTAGAGCATGTGCACAAGATCCGGAAACACTGTGTCCTGGTCGTCCCCTCTCCTGCATTTTTTTTCTAGTATTTCAACGTCAAAAACCGCTGATGTGAAAGTACCCTAAAAGTGAGAAATTGTGTGAAAAAAAGAAAATGTTCAATATGACGTTATCAAATTCTGTGAAGTAGCTGTAGGTTCTAAATGCTCACTATACCACTAGATATAATCCGTGAGGCGTCTAGTTTCCAAAATGGGGTCACTTGTGGGGGGGCTCCAATGTTTAGGCACACAGGGGCTCTCCATACGTGACATGGTGTCCGCTAACTATTGGAGCTAATTTTCCATTCAAATTGTTAGCGGACACCATGTCGCATATGGAGAGCCCCTCTGGGCCTAAACATTGGAGTTCCCCCACAAGTGACCACATTTTGGAAACTAGACCCCCCAAGGAACATATCTAGATGCATAATGAGTACTTTCAACCCCCAAGTGCTTCACAAATTGATCCATAAAAATGAAAAAAGAACATTTTTGTGGAAAAGAAAGTACTTTTTCATTTTTACGGATCAGTTTGTGAAGCACCTGGGGGTTCAAAGTGCTCACTATGCATCTAGATAAGTTCCTTGGGGCGTACAGTTTACAAAATGGGGTCACTTGTGGGGGAGCCCCAATGTTTAGACACCCAGGGGCTCTCCATACGTGACATGGTGTCCGCTAACAATTGGAATTGTAAGTTGATACTATGTCGTGTATGGCGATCCCCTGTGTGCCTAAACATTGAAGCTCCCCCACAAGTGACCCCATTTTGGAAACTAGACACCCCAAGGAATTTATTTAGATGCATAGGGAGCACTTTGGACTCCCAGGTGCTTCACAAATTGATCCGTAAAAATGAAAAAGTACTTTTTTTTCACAAAAATCTTCTTTTATTTCCTTTTACGGACTAATTTGTGAAGCACCTGGGGTATGAAAGTGCTCACTATGCATCTAGATATGTTCCTTGGGGGGTCTAGTTTCCAAAATGGGGTCACTTGTGGGGGAGCTCCAATGTTTACGCACACAGGGGCTCCCCATATGCGACATGGTGTCCGCTAATAATTTGAATGGAAAATTAGCTCCAATAGTTAGCGGACACCAGGTCGCGTATGGAGAGCCCCTGTGTGCCTAAACATTGGAGCTCCCCCACAAGTGACCCCATTTTGGAAACTAGACATCCCATGGAATTTATTTAGATGCATAGTGAGCTCTTTGAACCCCCAGGTACTTCACAAATTGATCCGTAAAAATGAAAAAGTACTTTCTTTTCCACAAAAATTTTCTTTTTTCATTTTTATGGTTTCATTTGTGAAGCACCTGGGGGTTGAAAGTGCTCATCACCAATCTAGATAAGTTCCTTGGGTGGTCTAGTTTCCAAAATGGGGTCACTTGTGAGGGAGCTTCAATGTTTAGGCACACATGGGCTCTCCATACGCAACATGGTCTCCGCTAACAATTGGAGCTAATTTTCCATTCAAATTGTTAGCGGACACCATGTCGTGTACGGAGAGCCCCCGTGTGCCTAAACATTGGAGCTCCCCCACAAGTGACCCCATTTTGAAAACTAGACACCCAAAGGAATTTATTTAGATGCATAGGGAGCACTTTGGACCCCCAGGTGCTTCACAAATTGATCCATAAAAATGAAAAAGTACTTTTTTTTCACAAAAATCTTCTTTTATTTCCTTTTACGGACTAATTTGTGAAGCACCTGGGGTATGAAAGTGCTCACTATGCATCTAGATATGTTCCTTGGGGGGTCTAGTTTCCAAAATGGGGTCACTTGTAGGGGAGCTCCAATTTTTAGGCACACAGGGGCTCCCCATATGCGACATGGTGTCCGCTAACAATTTGAATGGAAAATTAGCTCCAATAGTTAGCGGACACCATGTCGCGTATGGAGAGCCCCCGTGTGCCTAAACATTGGAGCTCCCCCACAAGTGACCCCATTTTGGAAACTAGACACCCCTAGGAATTTATTTAGATGCATAGTGAGCACTTTGAACCCTCTGGTGCTTCACAAATTGATCCGTAAAAATGAAAAAGTACTTTTTTTTTCACAAAAACTTTCTTTTGTCCTCAATTTTTTAATTTTCACATGAGCAACAGGATAAAACGCATCCTAAAATTTGTTGGGCAATTTCTCCTGAGTACACCGATACCTCATATGTGGTCATAAACCACTGTTTGGGAGCACGGCAGGACTCGAAAGGGAAGGACCGCCATTTCACTTTTTGAATGGAAACTTAGCTCCAAAAATCAAATTGCGCTCCCTTCCTTCTGAGCCCTGCTGTGCGCCCAAACAGTGGTTTATGACCACTTATGAGGTATCGGTGTACTCAGGAGAAATTGCCCAACAAATTTTAGGATGCATTTTATCCTGTTGCCCATGTGAAAATGAAAAAATTGAGGCTAAAAGAACATTTTTGTTGGAAAAATTAAAATCTCCATTTTTTGTTTCCACTTTGCTTTAGTTCCTGTGAAGCACCTGAAGGGTTAATAATCTTCATGAATATAGTTTTGAGTAGCTTGAGGGGTGCAGTTTTCAGAATGGTGTCACTTTTGGGTGTTTTCTTTCATGTACACCCCTGAAAGGGACTTCAAATGTGATGTGGTCACTAAAAAAAGGGTTTTGTAAATTTTGCTGGAAAAATGAGAAATTGCTGATGAACTTTGAACCCTTATAACGTCCTAACCCAAAAATTTTTTTTTCCCAAAATTGCGCTGATGTAAAGTAGACATGTAGGAAATGTTATTTATTAACTATTTTGTGTCACATAACTCTCTGGTTTAATAGAATAAAAATTCAAAATTTGAAAATTGTGAAATTTTCAAAATTTTTGCCAATTTTTTTATATTTTCACAAATAAACACAAAAATGATTGACCTAAATTTACTACCAACATGAAGCCCAATATGTCACGAAAAAACAATCTCAGAATCGCTCGGATCCAATGAAGCGTTCCAGAGATATAACCTCATAAAGGGAGAGTGGTCAGAATTACAAAAAACGGTCTGGTCATTAAGGTGGAAATTGGCTCAGTCACTAAGGGGTTAAAAGATGCTGTGTATGTAGTTCATGGCTCCTTCCCTTCCCTAGAGCCTATATCTACAATAAGGTCTAAAAAGGTCACTGAAAAGTCACAGCTTATATTTCACTGCATGTTATAGATTTGGGACCTGGGAACAGCACAGCTCAGAGATATTGGGATTTGCTTACTCTGAATTCCATTCATCCTTACTGTCACCATAATATAATGGACAGAAATGCAAAAAGAGTTAAAATCCAAAGAACCAATGTCTTCAGACAAAAACTAGTGCTACTTATTGACTATTAAATCTATCTGTACTTTTGTGTGGGCTGTATAAATGAAAATGACTGATTTATACTGAATGATGGAATATGGTCGGATGAGTATGTTCAGATAATAACTCCATTTAGTAAAACATTGGACAGCCCAGGTTGTGGAACAGTTCAGTTTTGCATCTTTTGACCCTTATCTATGGTAATTGACGATAAACAGTTGCACCCATCTCCCTTTCTGATAAAACGTCCATCAGACTCTCACATCATCCTCTTTGCGATGACAGCTGAGTTGTGGCGGTTTATTTATGCTATGCTCGGTTCTCCTATGCATGCTGGGGGAGGTATGTCCATGATCTGAAGACCTTCATGAATAGCAAAGAAAATTGATTAAATAGTGATTCACTCTCACTATATTCAATAAAATCAATGGTCACCTCATCCATATAAACAAAAAATATATATGTTGAGATTTATCCACCTCTAACAAAAAGCACACAGAACAGCAGAGGGAGGGGGACTTCAAGCACTGGGAAGAAGTAGGGTGCCATTGGGAAATGAAAGTTTAGCAGCCATTCCATTCAGCTCTGAAGATGGACGCAGAAAGGGGCAGAAGGAGATTTAAAAAGTAAAAAAAAATAAAAATAAATATGGTAGAAAAAAACAAAACTATGGTTGGTCTTGTCCTGTATATTAGCAGTAGTCATGCAGATACTATGCCTTGTAAAAATATTGCCACTGTGGAAATAAACCTTTAAAAAAGGGCTTGTCCAAATAGTCAACTACCTCTTTAGTACAAATAATTACCTAATGGTACACGAGCAGCACTAGCATCAGGGTTGATCCAGAAAGACAGCCAAGAGAGGACAACTATAAGCAGGGTGGGTGCATAGACACCCATCATATAGAATCCAACCTGTCTCCTCAAGGTGAATATGACCTCTACGCAGGTGTAGTAACCTTGAAAAAAAAAAAAAACACAGTTATTTATTTTCAATATTTTATACATACACACACCCCTGTGGTAATGACTTTTTTACAGCAACACTTGAAATGATAGTCATAAATGTGATACAATCCAAAATGTACAATTAGGAGGCCACAATAAAACCAACAATGACAGAGAATCCATACTCTATGAACCTTTCCACATTATACCCTCAAACTTAAATGTATTTTATTTGAATTTTGTGATTTACTAACGCAAAAACAGAGCGAAAAACAAAATGAGCAAATTACCACATTTCCTGTTGTAAATAAATTAAAAGTGCCCGACTCTAATTACTTATAACAGAGTATTTGCTGCATTTCCAGTGTGAACATACCCCTACACCTTGCACTTACCAACATATGGTTCAGCTTATTTCTTTGCTTGTAATTTAGTCTATCATACTAAAACAAAAGTCCCAAGCATCTGGGAAGTATAAAGGAAATCATACAAGCTATTCTAAAGATAAAATAAATCTAAATATTTTGTTGTGCCTTAGCATTCAGTACTCATAGTCTGTTACCCCTCAATAAAATCTGTGAAATGTATTCTCAGCATAGCAGAAAGCCAACACTGCACATCCCCCTGATAACACCATCCCCTCTGTCAAACATGGTGGTGGCAACATCATGCTGTGGAGAGGCTTCCCTCAGCCGGGACAGGGAATTAGGTCAGAGCTGATGGGAAGATGGATGAAGCTAAACACAGAACAATTCTGGAGGAAAACCTATTAGTGGCTGCAAAAGACTGGAGATTTGATTCAGGGGTATCAGACTACAGGGGACTGAATACAAATGTATTTCACAATTTTCAGACTTAAACTTTTAAAATATTTAGAAAGCCATATATAGATTCCTATACACTTTACAAATGCTTGTTACTTTGTGTTGTTATATCCCATAAAATACATTTACCGTAACTTTGTGGTTGTAACATGAAAAACAAATAATGTGGAAAAGTTTTATTTTGAACCATCTTGCTTCCAATCTTCCATTCTAAAGCTCAATTTGAACAAACCCATTTGGTTATCGCTGTATGGACCCTCTCCATGGCGCTTTCTTCGTCCTCAGAAAACCACTCATGTCATTGCATTGCTACTAGCAGAGGCTAATCTCCTGAAAGAGGAACTCCAAGGACATAAAAAAAAATGTGAACTCTCTCGGCCTTCATTACTATGTAGCAGATCTGAGATCTGTAGTTCTAGGATCTACTAGTGCATCTCATTGAATTAGAATATCATCAAAAATCAATATTCTGTATACCATGTTTCAGGGCGTTTCTGGGAGCTCTAAAACACATTGACTAATAAATCAATATTATATTCACCCTTTGATCTCTCGTGGAATATGTTCACGGTTTTTAACCCTTCATCCTCCCTACTTTAATTTTCTGAGATAATGACCTTTGGGTTTCATTGGCTGTAAGCCAAAATCATCAACGTTAGCAGAAATAAACACTTGAAAAAGATCACTCTGTAATGACTCTATGTCATAGCATATACTAGGCGTGGGCCCGATGCTATCGCATTGGGAGGGCGGTGATGTTGCAATGGGGACGAGCTTTGTGGTGCTGGGAGCAGCGGCTGTCTCTCCCCCTGTGCTGTTTATTTTCTCATGTGCATTCTGCTTTGAGCAGTCTTCCCCCTGTGTGCTGTCTCTCTCCTCCTGTGCGCTGTTTTCTCCTCTCAGCTGCTCTCTACTTTGTGCTGTCTCCCTGTGTGTTCTGCTATCTGTATGTAGTCTCTCTCCCCCCTGTGATGTCTTCTCCCCCTGTGTGCAAGGGGCACTCTGCCCCATGTACTCTCTTTCTGCTCTCTGTCTATGCTCTCTTTTTGCCCCACTGTATGCTCTCTGCCCCTTCCTGTGCTCTTATTCTGTCCCTTCTTGGAGTTCTCTTTTTGCCCCACTGTATGCTCTCTGCCCCTTCCTGTGCTCTTATTCTGTCCCTTCTTGGAGTTCTCTTTTTGCCCCACTGTGCGCTCTCTGCCCTCTCCTGTGCTGCATTTCTAGCCCACTGTGTGCTCTGTCACCCCTGTGATCTCTTTTTGACCCACTGTGTGCTTTCTGCCACTCCTGTGCTCTTTCTGCCCTACTGTGTGCTCTCTTCCCCCCCTGTGATCTATGTCTTCCCCCTGTCTGTGCTCTTTTTGCCCCAATGTGTGCTCTCTGCCACCCATGTGCTCTCTTTCTGCCTCCTCTGCGCTCTTTTTGCCCCACTGTGCACTCTCTGCCCCTGTGCTCCATTTTTGCTCCACTGTGCGCTCTCTGACCCCGTGCTCCCTTCCTGCCCCCTCTCTGTGCTCTCTTATTGCCGCACTGTGCACTCTCTGCCCCCTCCTGTGCTCTATTTCTGCCCCCTTGTCTGCACTCCTTTTGCCCACTGTGTGCTCTGCCACCCCTGAGCACTCTTTTTGTCCCACTGTGCCCTTTCTGCCCCCAGTCTGCACTCTCCTTTTGTCCCACTGTGTGCCTTCTGCCCCCTCCTTTGGTCTCTTTCTGCCCCTTCCCTATGTTCTCTGTCTGTTCCCCCTCTTTGCATTTTGGCTGGCTGCAGTGAATTATCATAGTATCGGAGCTGTGATGATGTGGCGGTCATGTGACTGATCACATGACCGTGACATCACCACAGGTCCTGTAGCCTCCAATGAGTAACAGGTTAGCGGTAGAGCGGCAGGCGACGGCAGCGTAAGCTGGGTGGAGCGTACCACCGCCAAACGGCGCCATATTAGCATACCACAAGGCAATTATGTAAGTAGAAGCTTTTTACTTTTGGTATTGAATTACTGAAATAAATTGATGTTTTGATGATATTCTAATATATTGAGCTGCACTAGTATAGGTCACTTGTAAAGCAATATAATAGTAGCTCCTCCTCAGTCCTCACCCCTCCCATATAGAACATTACATCAAAGAGCAGTGTAAGCTCCCTGCTGCTGCAGAGAATAGGGTGGTGTGGCAGGGGTGTGGCTGCCAGTCTCTATTCTCTTCGTACATGTCAGCCCGCTAAAACTTTATCCTGTGTACGAACAGGGGCATGGCCGCCGGGCTCCAAGCTCTTCAATGCTCATTTATTATTAGTGGATTGGAGAGAGGGAGTGGAGGCAGAAAAAGGGACAGGGAGATATATCTATTTTCACAGTTTAGCTGTGAAACAGGAGACCATGGCAGTGCTGAATGAACCAATGCAGTGTTCTGCTTCTGCTTCCGGCCTGATACATGGCAGTACACATCATGCACTGTCATGGGTTATACAGCAGAGGATCACAGCATGTAGTTCTATCTTCTTGATGACATCATTGCTACTAGAAGGGAGCACCGCCCTGTCCTTACATTAGATAGAAAAATGTATATTAAGGGGCTGCCATGTAGCATGAGCATGTGGCTGGCAGCCACACCCCTGTTCGTAGACTGTATAAAAGCATTAGGAGACTGTGATGTAGGAAGAGCATGGAGCTCCGGCGGCTACACCTTCTTGTTCATACACTGCATAGAAGTATTGGGGGCAGTGACAGTACAATTTTTTTTATCTCCTAGGAGTTCACCTTTAATATTGGTATCCTTATGTAGCAACCAAACTCCTTTTTTTTGTATTATTTCTTCACTATACAAAGAAAACTAGACTCCCTGGACATGAGAATCAATGTTTTAAACTGTACTACTTCATCTGACCTTTTGAAGCAGCAGTATAACCTAGCACATGCTGGTTGGGATCAATGTCCAGGTTTCTAGTGATCACACACAGGAGGAGGGGTTCGACCCACATCATTTTCTGGACTGACTTCATTTAAGGTTTCTGTAGAGTCTCAATAAATCTGGAGTGCAGTGAAATATCCGCATGGAGGTGACTCTAGGTACACCGGTATGTGAAATGTCTGCACATAGGCACATTTATTTGCAATAAGTGGTTGCAATAGCAAGTATTCGTTTGTAGAAATGTGTGATTAAGGTCCCGCTAATGATCTCTGGATACCAATAAATCTGGTTGTAGCTGGGGGAAATCATTACTGTGAATATTTCATGAAGAGAATATTTAATAAGAGCAATTTCAGAGGATGTGAACAGAAGGTGGCCTTGATATCCTGTACATCAATTTGATAATTTGGGCAAATAGTTAATCTTTTTTAATGGAAGATGGGAATGTGAATTTACACCAGGGACAGACAACCTTCAGCAATGCAGATGGTGTTAAACGACAGTACCCATGATATTCTAGTAATCCATCATGTCTATGAGAAGAGCTTGCAGCCTCTATGCCTACTGCACTGCTCATTGCATTCATACAATTTTAGTAGCCATATCAGGAGTTTTGTGGTCACTACAGCACTGAGTAACCTCCTACAGAACCAATATATTGATAGTGGCCTGTTATACCAAAAATAAAACACGGCTAAAGGGGGGGGATTCCTGCCATCACCGATTTACTGATGTGCTGCTGATACGTCTCAGGTTCTGTCCTTTTTGTAGATGCAGGCACCACATCTCTCGGGGGGGGTTAATAGTAATGAACATTGATTCTCTCTTCTTCATTTAAGAGGCATTTTGTGGTTAATTCAGAATACTCGGTCATGTGGAGGCCATTATTGAGAAGGAAGGGGATGTTTTCTCTTCCTCTTCAGTGAATGCCAAACTCAAATTACTATTAAAACCTCTCATCAATGACAATGGGCGATGTGGGTCCATAGTCCCTTGTTAAAGCGATTGTCCGGGGCTAAACTACTGATGACCTATCTTTAGGGTAGGCCATCAATATTATACTTGGGCACTTCATCATTGGAATAAGAGAAGGTACAGTACTTGGCAGCAGCCACTAAGCAATGTACTGGGCTGTTGTGTTTTGCTCTATACAGTGCTTATTTAGAAACTGCTGACGGGGCAGATCGCAGCTAAATCTGTGAAGGTGCCCCCAATATTCTTATTTACATATCCTTAAAATAGATGAATCATTCAGTGTGGGACATACTTTTAATGCCCCACCTCAGCAATCTAAAATCAGAATGTGGGGTACACAGTAATCAGAGGTGGAGACCCGGAGAACAGATCCGGTTTATAACCACTTAGGTCTTCTTTTTACGGCATTAATACCATAGCACTCAATATGCACTGGGGGGAGGGGGGTGAACAGATGTAGTGACCATTGCTGTCACACTGTCCATGAGTTGGAGAGCTTATAATCACTCTCACCAGATGTGCTCGGGTTATGATAAGACTCTAAAGGCCCCGTTACACATAGCGATGTTCCAGTGATCCCACCAACGATCCGACCTGGCCGGGATGGCTGGAAGATCGCTATGTGATCGCTGGTGAGATGCCAGACAGGCAGACTTACCAGTGATCACCCAGCGATGCGCCGACACCTGACGGTCGTTGGGATTGTTCAGGGTCTCGGTCGCAGACTGGGAATCTCTGGTTGTTGCCTCTGTCACACACAGCGATGCAGCCTAGCCAGCGGGAGATCGCCAATCAAAAAATGGTCCAGGCCATTCGTTCTCGATCTACCAGCGGGGGACCGCTTGCTGGTGTGTGTCACAGACAGTGATATCGCTGGGAGGTCGCTGCAACATCACAAAACCTGTGGCGTTCCAGCGATATTGTTAACAATGTCGCTACGTTTAATGGGACCTTTAGACTAAGGGTTCGCTCACATCACCACATACATCGGACACGTGCTCTATGATTCTTAATTGGACTGACCTCAGACCAATTTTACTCAACGGGGCAAAGTTGACGCACAATTTTTTCACCGACAGAATTTGTGGACTCTCACAATGGAGAAGATAGAGAAATATTTTTCTCCATCTTCTCCCACTGTGCTCAGATTCTCACGGAGAGAATTGGAACACACTATACTGACACTTGGATCACGCTTTGATAAGTTTGATCTGAGTGTCATTAGCATATTAATTGACCTGATTCTCTTAGCTTAGAGGCTATACGGCCATGTGATCCTGACCTTAGTTTGAATATGCAGGGGACTGTTAATGGAGTGAACATAATGCCTATAGCACATTTGGAAACTCACCCCTGCTTTCTAATGTAATGAAATGGCTTAATCAATTCCTGCAGTAAGTGAGCCATATTTCTAAAATAATTAAACCAACAATAGTGGATCACAAATACAAAAATGAATTATATATTGCAACCTACATGTAGGTTACACGTATGACGGTACTGAGAACCCTAACCCCATGCAGGTGACACCTTTTTAGATCAGCAATGTACTGAATACTACTCACCAGTGCCTTTGTAGTACTTTGTACAGTTACCATATTCAATATCTTCTGTTTTAATATCAAACTGTGGCAAAGCAATCTTTTCCATTTGCACAGGGTCTCCTGGCTGCCAAACAAACTTCAAGTCATCCGTCGTGTATCCAACTGTGTGACAATGCAAAAGATTTCAGTGGTAAAATCCAAAGATTTAGGTTTTTTTTCACAAGTGATGATTATCTATGCTAAGTGCGGCCTAATACATATTGGGGGATGATATACTCCACATAACAGTACACGGCCACTAAGTCTCTGCCCCCAGAGGGACTCGTAGGTCCGACAGAAACCCACGTACAATACATACTGCCCCTATTATTAAAACTGAAAAAAGTGTTTTATGCTTTTTTCAGCACTGAAGTGGTGCTTTAAAAGAAGCCCCCTGGTCCCCGGTATTAAACTCGCCTGCTGCTTCCTTTTCTGATGCTCCTATGGTCCTGCTGTGCCCATAACTTCTGAATGTCCGGAATTCAGAAGTATTGTCACAAGAACTCAATGCATATCTATGAGAACCAGAACGAGGCCAGAATGAGGTTCTTATAGAAATGTAATGTAAACAGACCTCCAGCGCTCCATGAAACAGTGGAGCTGCCGGCAGATCACAAATCACAGGAGACCGACTGCAGCAGCACTAAAAAAGATTAAGACTGGCAAATGAATATAAGATAGGGGCCTTACATAAATGACACCAACCCAGGGGGAAATAATAATAATAATAATAATAATAATAATAAAAAAATAGTTGACTGGATTGTTGCTTTAACACTTTGGCTGGGAGGTGGAGTAACAACCGGTGACTGATACAGTGTATAGTATGAGATACAGCTCTGACGCTCTGGATGCCGACATCTATGGATTAAAAGAAGACACATTCTATGGTACGTACAACTTTCCAGCTGCATCTTGCATCGCTGAGTATCCATTGGGAATAATGTTAAATCCAAGGGACAGGACAAAGTAATGGACAACCTGAGTAAACAAAAAATAATACAATATGAATAATTGACAATTAATTCAGCCCTGTAAATAAAGCATAGAAGTGACACTCCAGTCCCTAAAGCGTCAGAAAGTGCCCACAGTACAATGTAGAATGTGATTTCAGTTCCCCATTCTTTGATACTTGAGAAAATAGCTGATATAGGAATAATAAATATGCAAAAAAAAAAAAGACCTGACAAGTGGAGGAGGACTTTTCTTCATGGAGAGCAGTGTAGCTCTACACGCAGTAGTGTGGCTTCCCCTAACTGACATCCTTCTGACTCCACGCCTTGTCTTCTGTGCCGAGGAAGTAAAGACATCGCGCTCATGTGTGAGACTTATGGCCACTTTACACGCAGCTACAGGTAACAGGTTTTCCACAGGTAACTTACTGGCTGCAGTGAAATCATGGAGACAAGGTTCTATCTTGTTGCTGTGTACAAATGGAACTATGTCTCCATGATTTCACTGCAACCAGTAAGTTACCTGTGGAAAACCTGTTACCTGTAGCTGTGTGTAAAGTGGCCATTAGGACGGCAGGGATGTCCAGGGAGGACGATCAGTCATGCCTGGGAGGTGCGATTACTAGGTCTGATGAGGAGTATGTAAAGCCGTTGCGTTCTCCAAAAATCCCCAGTGTCAGGCTCATTAGCATATGCTGAGGACGGCATTAAAAAAAGGTTTCTGATAATACCAGCTTTTTAAAGCGTAATCATCATTTCATTTTTTTTTTATTAGTTAATAGAAAACATGAAAAGAAGCAGCTTCTTAATATATGTCAGAGGTCCCCAACCGGAGGCTAGGGAGCCACAAGTCACTCACGGGGCCATCATATGTGGCTCGCAGCTGTCTGTTCAAGGGAGTGCCACTCAGATGTACTGACACACACCGGGGGCATTATTACGTGTTAAGGAGAAACTGACTCATATATAGGGAAGAAGGTCACGGTCCGCGCTGCTGTCTCAGTGGAATCCCAAGGGATGGATGTCTCCAAGAAGTCACAAGGAAGGCAATGGTTCAAAGCAAAGATCTCCTTTATTCACCTACCCGTTTGGGCACCTATCCTGGCACCTTCATCAGGGTATACCCTTATGATGGTGCCAGGATAGGTGCCGAAACGCGTAGGTGAATAAAGGAGATCTTTGCTTTGGAACCATTGCCTTCCTTGTGACTTCTTGGAGACATCCATCCCTTGGGATTCCACTGAGACAGCAGCGCGGACCATGACACACCATCTTCCCTATTTATGAGCATTTTTCCATGTACGAGTGGCTGGTGGAGGTCCTGCAGCAGCGTTAAACCAAAGGCTTATAAACCAGTTGTGGGTCACACAACTGGACCAGGTGAGTGTACACCTATTGATATACTCATTGTGTCACCAGTGATAGGGCACTATTGCGCCTCGTCTCCCCCTTTTTGTATTTATACAGTTAAGGAGAAACTGACGGGACATTATTACTTTCTAAGCATCACTTAGGTCATTGCTACTTTTTATGGGGGTACTTGGGGAATTATTACAACTTTATAAGAGGGGTATTCAAGGCGTAATTAAATGTCAAAGGCGGCACTTGTGGTGTATTATTTCATACAGGGACACTAAGGGCACAAGTATTATGAAAGGGCAGCGTAGGCCATTATTATTTGATAAGACGGCACTCAGGACATTATTACTTTATAAGGAGGTACTCCGGGAATTATAACTTTTGAAGAGGCAAACAAGAGGCTTCTATGATTTCTCCACATATATTGTGGCTCATGATCATCTTTCAGAGCCGAATGTGACTAGCAATGTAAAAAATGTTGGGGATCCCGATGTACAATGTGATCAGACAGATTTGCTTCTTTCACCTCTTGGACTCATCTTTCATCCTCAATTCATGACCAAATTCTATATTAATTGAATACAGACTTCCCAACTACTGATTGAGATAATGGATGAAGTCAGTGCTTAGAAGATTCTATAGGGTGGAACTAGAGGCAGATGCCGACTGTGCTGTAAGTGCTCATTAAAACAACACAAAGTTTTTCATAGAACTTTATGAGCACCAACTATCACCTGCTGTCCCAGTAATGGAAACATCCGTATTCACTGAAGATGAATGTTGAGAATTGTGAGACTGATAACTTCAAATGGAGAAAAAAAGTAGATTTCTCTAGAAAAATATTGGAATCTGATTTCTCTAAAAAGGTAAATAATAAAGATCCTCATTCTTCACTTTTCCTATTGATTTATTAAAATGAAAATGAATAAAACGTCAGTTACTCTAATTACTAAATGTATTGAGGACATGAAAAGTTCTCTTTAAAGGGAACCTGACCCTTAAAAATCATCCCCCAGCCTCCTCAGACCTGTCTCTGCAGCAGCCTAACACATTTCTAGGCATCCCTTTGTCTGAAAACTGTGTTTGTAAAGATTAGAAAAGTCATTATATTACCTCCAGAACTGCGACTTCTCAGAGTTTAAGAAGTCGCAAAAGGCGTTCCCTGTTTCTGCTCCTCGCCGCCTGCATCGTAATTATGCATGCCCCGATGGGCGAGCTAAAGAACAGAGAGCCTCCACGTCACCTAAATGGGCAGTATAGCCGCTATGACGCTAATTGCGTCATATCCGGCTATACTGACGTCAGTACACCCATTTGGCTGTACTGCGGACCTCGACTTGCGCATGCGCAAGGTTGGTTTGCGGCTGCTTATCAGTGATGAGCTGCTGTGACCAATTTTGCGAGCTCCACACACCGCGGAGCAAAAGAAAGAAGTGTGCTTTTATATCATATCAATACCAAAGGCTGTTTTCACAGCCCCCATTGTCCCACCCACGATCGGGAGGAAATATTAATAAGAAGTATGTGGTTACCATGTCCACTATAATATTTTTTTTTCAGGATGACAAAACAATTATGAATTCTGTGTATATATAGCTATATATACACACACATCTATACATATAGTTACATATAATAAGAAAGAAAAAGTAACATGTATAACTGTATATATATAGATATATAGATATATATACACACAAAGATATATATATCGTTTGATATATACATATAAAATTCATAATTAATATAACCATTAAAAGATGTTTATTTCTACATAACTAAAAATATATTGTGGTGATGTGACCCATGGCCGGAGGCATCACACGGGTTAACAGCATAGGATCCTGTTCAGATCAGCCTATATTATTGTGTGTAACATGGGATAAGGTGTACAATGGGTTAATTCATGAGCCTAATGAGCGGCTGTGTCTGAACCTGTGTATGAGTGCTTTGCTGGGCTAAACCTGAATGGTGCACAGGGGGTTAATCACATCTCAGATGTGTGTGTGAGTGAGATGTGCTGATTGACTCACTGTGTTGCAGCTGTGAGTGAGGCAGCCTAGATAAGAACCTGCCACGTGTCTGAGTGAGAAGAGGACAATGGGAGTCAGAGCAGTCCAGACCACTGCCATGTGACGATGTGCTGGAAGTGATCATTCCCCGGTGGGGGAAGTGAAAGGAGCCTGCCAGCTCCATGCCGGTGCACCTGATGTGTGCATGCCAGCCGGGGATAAGGACCGAAGACGGCTCAAGGGCCAGGCGGTCATATGTGTGATATGGAGAACCGAGGACGGCTCAAGGTCCAGGCAGGCGGTCATAGGTATAGCCGACACAGGAAAAAGATATCCCACCTCTGTACAAGCATATGACTCATGCGAGGATCGCATCGCATTGCCTGGATCGGCCGGTGGCTCTCCTGACCTGAGAGTGACAGCTGCATGTATTTCTATGAAGAAGATATGTCAGGACAGGAGAGCTGCCGGTCAGTGGAGGTATTTTTGATGCAATCCTTGCACGAGTCATACGCTAGTATGACAAGCCATATTCTAAGTATCCCCTCCCTCCTTTAACTCTAATGACAGCTTAACAATCTTGGCTCTCAAGCATATGCATCAGGTTGTCACTTTGGCCAACACCTTCAGACATCACTCAGCCCTCTACATTAGTTGTGTAGAGAAGGACAAAAGCTGCAGACAATCCTTTATCTCTATTGTTAAACTCTTCATTGGGTAAACCCATTTCAGGGGGGATGCAGTTGCTCGCTGTGTTACTGTATACAGATTTTATATTGATTAAAACTTTTTCTTTTTATAGTTTTGAATAAAGAGATATCGTAGCAGCACACTGACCTTTTTTAAGGGCGATGTACAATGACTACGCTAGCAAATTCAGATTTGATTAGATCCATCCAAATGTAGCTAATCCACAGCATTTCATTAAAGAGAAGTCAGCGAGAAGAATGCTTATTCTTCTTCTGGATGTATTTTTTTTTCTATCAAAAGGTCACGCAAATATTTTACAATGCATGTGAATGGGCGTTAACATGCCCCTAACAAGACCTCTGGACCTCTATTTCTTATGGTGCGCTCATATCAGCTTTTATTCTCATTGTGGATATCAGTGTGAAAAGTATCAGCGGGTGTCATGCATTTTGATACCAGTATGACATGCGTGTGACCAGTATGCTGTTTCCCCACACCTAGCATCCGTATGTCATGCGCATGTCATAAGTATGAGATGCGCATGACATGCTTTTTTAACATGGTCAATCCCATGCTGTTAAAAGTTAGGATAGAAATTCAGATAGATACAGTTAGGGCCAGAAATATTTGGACAGTGACACAATTTTCGCGAGTTGGGCTCTGCATGCCACCACATTGGATTTTAAATGAAACCTCTACAATAGAATTCAAGTGCAGATTGTAACGTTTAATTTGAAGGGTTGAACAAAAATATCTGATAGAAAATGTAGGAATTGTACACATTTCTTTACAAACACTCCACATTTTAGGAGGTCAAAAGTAATTGGACAAATAAACATAACCCAAACAAAATTTTTATTTTCAATATTTTGTTGCGAATCCTTTGGAGGCAATCACTGCCTTAAGTCTGGAACCCATGGACATCACCAAACGCTGGGTTTCCTCCTTCTTACTGCTTTGCCAGGCCTTTACAGCCGCAGCCTTCAGGTCTTGCTTGTTTGTGGGTCTTTCCGTCTTAAGTCTGGATTTGAGCAAGTGAAATGCATGCTCAATTGGGTTAAGATCTGGTAATTGACTTGGCCATTGCAGAATGTTCCACTTTTTTGCACTCATGAACTCCTGGGTAGCTTTGGCTGTATGCTTGGGGTCATTGTCCATCTGTACTATGAAGCGCCGTCCAATCAACTTTGCAGCATTTGGCTGAATCTGGGCTGAAAGTATATCCCGGTACACTTCAGAATTCATCTGGCTACTCTTGTCTGCTGTTATGTCATCAATAAACACAAGTGACCCAGTGCCATTTAAAGCCATGCATGCCCATGCCATCCCGTTGCCTCCACCATGTTTTACAGAGGATGTGGTGTGCCTTGGATCATGTGCCGTTCCCTTTCTTCTCCAAACTTTTTTCGTCCCATCATTCTGGTACAGGTTGATCTTTGTCTCATCTGTCCATAGAATACTTTTCCAGAACTGAGCTGGCTTCTTGAGGTGTTTTTCAGCAAATTTAACTCTGGCCTGTCTATTTTTGGAATTGATGAATGGTTTGCATCTAGATGTGAACCCTTTGTATTTACTGTTGACTTAGAGACAGATACACCTACTTCACTGAGAGTGTTCTGGACTTCAGTTGATGTTGTGAACGGGTTCTTCTTCACCAAATAATGTATGCGGCGATCATCCACCACTGTTGTCATCCGTGAACGCCCAGGCCTTTTAGAGTTCCCAAGCTCACCAGTCAATTCCTTTTTTCTCAGAATATACCCAACTGTTGATTTTGCTACTCCAAGCATGTCTGCTATCTCTCTGATGGATTTTTTCTTTTTTTCAGCCTCAGGATGTTCTGCTTCACCTCAATTGAGAGTTCCTTTGACCGCATGTTGTCTGGTCACAGCAACAGCTTCCAAATGCAAAACCACACACCTGGAATCCACCCCTGACCTTTTAACTACTTCACTGATTACAGGTTAACGAGGGAGACGCCTTCAGAGTTAATTGCAGCCCTTAAGAGTCCATTGTCCAATTACTTTTGGTCCCTTGAAAAAGAGGAGGCTATGCATTACAGAGCTATAATTCCTAAACCCTTTCTCCGATTTGGATGTGGAAACTCTCATATTGCAGCTGGGATGTGTGCACTTTCAGCCCATATTATATATATAATTGTATTTCTGAACATGTTTTTGTAAACAGCTAAAATAACAAAACTTGTGTCACTGTCCAAATATTTCTGGCCCTAACTGTAAATAGACAGATGCTAGAATAGCTAGATCGGTCTTATTAGACTCCTGCTGCTACTTCTGGGGCCGCCCATTAAGCTACTTGCATATTTGCTGCATTGGCAAGCAATCAGCCAATCACAGATGCTCACACTCTGTGAGAGCCTCTGTCTTGGCTGTTGCAGTCAGACTGCATTTCCTCAGTCTGCACAGTGATCGTGCTTGATTGCAATACACATTAGTGTATAGTAACCAACCTGCTGTCATAGGGTGTAAAATAAATAATAAAAAAAATGAATAGGGCTTCGCAGTATTTTTAAGTCTAGCCTGATGAAAGTGGACAGCTGGGAGCTGCCACCCTCAGTTGCGTAATTTTACTCTTGACTGGCAAGGAAAAAATATGTGGGCTCTGCCGTATTTTTAATTGCCAGCCAAGGTAAAATTAGGCATCAGTATTCTTAGCGGGGGGAGGGACTATTGTTTTAGGGCACCCCTGAGCTAAAGAATAGCAGCCTGCAGCCACCCTGATAATGGCACATACATAAAAAGCTCCTTTTCCAGACACTTTATCAGGCTCTCGATCGGCCCTGGTGGCAGGTGGCATGCTGGGTAATAAGGGGTTAATACCAGCTTTGTTTTACCAGCTGTTATTAAGCCTGAAGATTCTTAATAGCAGGCCAAGTTAGACCCAGCCATTAAGAATCTCCAATAAAGTGTTAAAAAAGACACCACACAGAGAAAAATATTTATTAGAAATAAATTCACAGAGACCCTTAGAGACGCCATCTTTATTGCCCTCTCCCCACCCTCATACCATTCACGATGCTGTCTTCTGTCTTCCTGCACTCACTCAGCTCTACTACATTAGAGATCACGGAGAGAAAACACGTCCACTCCCTGTGATCTGTAATCACTGAATGAGAGCGGGGAGACCTACGGCAGGGTAAGTGGTAACATCACCGAGATCACCGTTGCCATAGTAACAGAGTGAGCGGTTACAAATGCAACAGTGTCCTCGGATCACCTCAGTTAACTCCCTGCTTACCGCACAGCTATTCCCGCTCAGCAGCCACAAGAATAGTGGTGCGGTAAGCAGGGAGTTAACAGAGGTGATCAGAGGACACCCTTGGATTTGTAACCGCTCGCTCGGTTACTGTGGCAATGTTGATCACTGTCCTCATCGGGCTCACAATCTACTTTCCCCTATGAGAATGTCTGTGTGGGCTTCCTCCAGGTATTCCCACACTGAAAACATGGAGAGAACAACCTAGAGCTTTGTAAACCAATTTGAACCCAGGGCCCAAGTGCTACAAGGCTACATTATCCCTTTAATGTGCTTTTCAAAAATGTTCATATCAAATGTGCAACCCTTTATTTTGTTCTATATCTAGGCTGCACATTTGAAAAACCAAACTTCGTATAAGTTATGTTTTAGTTAATATTTCACTGCACAACTTTTCATTACCTTCACAGTGAAGTACCTACTAAGCTGTAAAAACTTTCCACATATAAATAAATGTACCTTCTGAAGAAGGATGATTAAGAACTGAAGGAAACTTGCCTCATGCTTAGTAGGACATCTCCATCACGAAAAATAAATAAGAGGATGTTTTCTTGGGTGACATCATGAAAATTGGCCATCTTTTCATTTGCAAAAAATAAATCTGGCTTCCACAGACACTTGAACATTGTTGGATCCACTGTAAGAGCATCGGAGCCTCTGAAGTCAGTGGGAAGCTTTAGCCGGGGGTCGTTCCATCTCTGCCTTAGAAAGATGTTGACTCTGTAGTCCTGCAAAAAAAGTGGACAGAATTTGTACTTGCTGTAATTGTGTAAACAGTGGTTGATGGACAGGTTCACATCACCATTATCTCATCATGAAGGACCCTCTACTGAGGTCATCTAACCACACCCGGCAAAATAAAAAACAGACATTTATTACATGGAAAGGGTAGCCATTTCATCACATTTTTGTTTTATTTATTTTCTGAATATCTAAAATATTCTTGTTTCATTAAGTGCTCCTGAAATAAAAGTAGAAAGTGGGTATTACTGGTTATAAAGCAGCCAGTGTGCCGATACCTCCTAAGCAAGGAACATTTTTTGCAGAGACTGTTAGGCTCCGATTTATCATGACCATAGATCTTCCTCACCGGTTGGTAAGGGTGTGTAGGAATTAGGGTATGTTTAGTGAAGGGGAGTAGTGAAATATTCGGATTCGGATAGGTCTAACCGAATACCTTAAACTGTTTCATTACTCGTCCAATGCTAGGCAATAGGAAACTCGCTCGGATCCGAATATTCAAACAGTTCAAAGTATTTGGTTAGAGCTCTCAGAACCAGAATCTCTTACTACTCGCTCATCACTAGTTATGTTCTAATGTCCAGTCATCATTAGAACGGCTCCAGCAGCAATCAGTTGTTAAGACAGATTTTTTTTAATCCATTTTTAAAAAGTCTATTTCAGCTGGATCAGTTTTTATATTATACATATTTTATATACCGTATTTGCCGGCGTATAAGACGAGTTTTTAACCCCTAAAATTCTCCTCCAAGTCGGGGGTCGTCTTATACGCCGGGTCAGGCGGGGTACTGAAGAAAAAAATGCCGGCATCGGTCCGCCGTGCATACTATAAGGGCCCCCCCCACCCCCCCGAAAATGAGCGGTGGCAGGAGGCAGGCAAGAAAAAAAAATGATACTCACCTGCCTCTGCCGTCCATGTCTTCCGGAGCTTCCCGCTGCCACCACCGCTGTGTACATAGCCGCCGGGCGCCATAGATGTACGATCAGGAGGCTGCTGGTGTCTGATTGGCTGAGGCATTACCGTACATCTCCTGAACGGAGGTAACTGCGCCGCTCAGTGTGTATGTACGGTAATGCCAGGGCCAATCAGACGCCAGCAGCTGCCTGATTGGCTGATGGCTTATTATCGTACAGCTACGGTGCCCGGCTACGTACAGCGGCGGTGGTAAGCTCCGGCAGGGTCCGGTGGCACAGCAGTGGCACAGTGTGTCTTACTGTGTGTGTGTGTGACTGTGTGTGTGTGACTGTGTGTGTCTGTGTCTGACTGTGTGTCTTACTGAGTGTGTGTCTGACTGTCTGTGTGTGACTGTGTGTCTGTGTCTGGCTGTGTGTGTGTCTTACTGTGTGTGTGTCTGTGTCTAACTGTGTGTGTGTCTGACTGTGTGTGTGACTGCAGAGGAATATTGGGGGTTGATGGAGGCTGTACTCCCCCACCACCACTGTAATACTATAATATATGGAGGACTACGGGGGTGCATTACACTATATGGAGCATAATGGGGTGCATTATATTATCTAGGGGACTATGGCGTGCATTGCACTATATGGAGAACTACGGGGGTGCATTACACTATATGGAGCACAATGGGGTACATTATATTATCTAGAGGACTATGGCGTGCATTGCACTATATGGAGGACTACGGGGGTGCATTACACTATATGGAGCACAATGGGGTACATTATATTATCTAGAGGACTATGGCGTGCATTGCACTATATGGAGGACTACGGGGGTGCATTACACTATATGGAGCACTATGGGGTGCATTATATTATCTAGGGGACTATGGCGTGCATTACACTATATGGAGGACTACGGGGTGCATTATAATATATTGAGGACTTTGATGATGCATTATAATTTATGGAGACAATTATACTATATGGAAGCCATTATAATACTTAGAGGGCTCTGTGGGAGCATGATAATACTTGAAGGGGTATGAGGGAGCCTCTATACTTTATGCAGGGCTATTTTAGGGCTGTGTGGTGGCCATAATACAGTGTGAAGAGATGTAGGGGTCATTATTCTATATGTGGGTCCATTATATTGTGTGGGGGTCATAGTGGGAATCATGCCGTAGAAGAGGGGGTAGTCTTATACGGCGAGTATATCCCAAACTCCATATTTTAAGTGGAAAAGTTGGGGGTCGTCTTATACGCCCAGTCGTCTTATACGCCGGAAAATACGGTATATATATATTTTTTTTTACATTGAAGTCTATGGAAAACCTATCTATTATTTTGCCATCAGTTTCTCTTTCATTTGCAAAGGATCCATTTTTTTGCTAACCTGATCAGTTTCAAATTGAACACAACAGGTGTCATTTTACAGTCATATGAAAAAGTTTAAGCACCCCTCTTAATGTTACTCTTTTTTTTGTTTAAAATTGTTTTTTTGCAACTTCAGTGTGATATATGTAATAACTGATGGACACAGTAATATTTCAGGATTGAAATGAGGTTTATTGTACTAACTGAAAATGTGAAATATGCATTATTTAAAAAACTGACAGGTGCAAAAGTATGGGCACCTCAACAGAAAAGTGACATTAATATTTAGTAGATCCACCTTTTGCAAAAATGACAGCCTCTAGTCGCTTCCTGTAGCTGTTAATGAGTTCCTGGATCCTGGATGAAGGTATTTTTGACCATTCCTCTTTACAAAACAATTCCAGTTCAGTTAAGTTTGATGGTCGCCGAGCATGGACAGCCCGCTTCAAAACAACCCACAGATGTTCAATGATATTCAGGTCTGGGGACTGGGATGGCCATTCCAGAACATTGTAATTGTTCCTCTGCATGAATGCCTGAGTAGATTTGGAGCGGTGTTTTGGATCATTGTCTTGCTGAAAGATCCATTCCCGGCGTAACTTCAACCCTCCCCCAAATATGACACTGGGTAGCAAGTGTTTTTCTTGGAATGCTGTGTTTTTGTGGCGCCATGCATAACGCCTTGTTGTATGACCAAACAACTCAATCTTTGTTTCATCAGTCCACAGGACCTTCCTCCAAAATGAAACTGGCTTGTCCAAATGTGCTTTTGCATACCTCAGGCGACTCTGTTTGTGGCGTGCATGCAGAAACGGCTTCTTTCGCAACACTTTCCCATACAGCTTCTCCTTGTGCAGTGTGCGCTGTATTGTTGACCACCATCTGCAGCAAGATGATGCTGCAGGTCTTTGGAGGTGGTCTGTGGATTGTTCTTGACTGTTCTCACCATTCTTCTAGTCTGCCTTCCTGATATTTTTGTTGGCCTGCCACTTCTGGCCTTTACAAGAACTGTCCCTGTAGTATTCCATTTCCTTACTATGTTCCTCACAGTGGAAACGGACAGGATAAATCTCTGAAACAACTTTTTGTATCCTTCCCCTGAAAACTATGTTGAACAATCTTTGTTTTCAGATCATTTGAGAGCTGTTTTGAGGAGCCCATGATGCCACTCCTCAGAGAAGATGCAACTAGGAGAACAACTTGCAAGTGGACACCTGAAATAGCTTTTCTCATGATTGGATACACCGGGCTATGAAGTACAAAGCTCAATCAGGTTACCAAACCAATTTAGTTCTACAGTAAGTCAGTAAAAAGTAGTTAGGAGTATTCAAATCATGAAAATCAGAAGGGTGCCCATACTTTTGCACCTGTCAAAATTTGAAATACATAGTAACATAGTTTTTAAGGTTGAAGGAAGACTTTAAGTCCATCTAGTTCAACCCATAGCCTAACATGTTGATCCAGAGGAAGGCAAAAAAAAACCCATGTGGCAACACTAGCTTCACATTGGGGGAAAAAAATTCCTTCCTGACTCCAGATATGGCAATCAGACTAATTCCCTGGATCAACGCCCTATCAAAGAATCTAGTATATATAACTGGTAATATTATAGTTTCAAGAAAGGCCCTTCTTAAATGTTAGTAGTGAGTCACTCATTACACCATCATGTGGCAGAGAGTTCCATAGTCTCACTGCTCTTACAGTAAAGAATCCACGTCTGTGATTATGATTAAACCTTCTTTCCTCCAGACGTAGAGGATGCCCCCTTGTCCCCGTCTCAGGCCTAAGAGTAAAGAGATCATTAAAAAGGTCTCTGTACTGTCCCCTCATATATTTATACATTATTATAAGATCACCCCTAAGCCTTCGTTTTTCCAAGCTAAATAACCCAAGTTTAATAACCTGTCTTGGTATTGCAGACCCCCTCAGTTCTTTTATAACCTTGGTCGCTCTTCTCTGCACCCGCTCTAGTTCAGCTATGTCTTTCTTATACACCGGAGACCAGAATTGTACACAGTATTCTAAGTGTGGTCGCACTAGTGACTTGTATAAAGGTAAAATTATGTTCTCCTCATGAGCACATTTCATATTTCACATTTTTGGTTAGTACAATAAACCTCATTTCAATCCTGAAATATTACTGTGTCCATCAGTTATTACATATATCACACTGAAATAGCTGTTACAAAAAAACAATTTTCAACAAAAAAAAAAAAAAAAAGAGTAAGATTAAGAGGGGTGCCCAAACTTTTTCATATGACTGTATCTGATCTGTTTTCCATGGACTTCAAAGTTATAAAAAGAAAATGGATCCAAATGAAATGAGTTTAAAGGGACTAAAAAAAGTTGAGTCAGCAAAACTTTTTGGACGAAAGATTATTGCTGAAGAGCAATGACTGAAACCGTGCCAGCTGCACCTCAGACTGAAATCTATAGGCTACAGGAAAGAATAAAGTTTTTCTTACTGGCACCATTAACCTTCAGACTAACCCTATATTTGCAAGTTAATAGTATTTTTTTTTCTTTAAATGATAGGTTCCCTTATTTCCATGCCAGAAATCCTACTCCAGTCACTGACTGCAGTTAGCTTTCTAGCGTAAGTAGCACTACGGTTTGTCACAAATTAGACAAGCTGTGGCATCAGGGCCTCTGTCCCACCCACTTTAGAGGAGCTGGTAAAAGCTGGTGTGAAAATGAAAAAAAAAAAATAATAATCTGTGCAAAAACAAAAATGTACAACTTTTCAAAGAAATTTATACCAGAAATTTGGCAAAATTGCTTGAATCAGGGCCATAGTTTCAGAGCCTGGAATACTCTGAACCTTATAATTCAATAAATAGCCACATGCTAACAAATACCGTCGTAATATCCAATGTGTTATAATGGCTGAGCTCACACGAGTGTATAAAATGGAGGAGAGCTGACTGATGTTTTATCAGGCTACGTTCACACATAGTGCATTTTTTGCGTTTTTTTTTGTGTGGTCGCTTTTACCCCCGCGAAAAAAAACACAAAAAAAGAAGCAGTGCTGTTCAGACAGCACGCTTTTTTTATGGGCTTTGGGAGGAGTGATTTCACAGAGGGGAGGAAGAATCCTGCTTCCTCCTCCCCTCTGTGACAGCTGTGACCGCCCATTAGATTTTGCAGTGTATTAATATACACTGCGAAATCTAAATTAAAGAAAGGCAAGTGTATGAAGAATAAAAAAGAATGAAATACTTTACCTGTCCGACGCCTTTTCCCGGTGTCGAGGCCAGGCTATGTGTAGTCCTGCAAGAACCTGCCGTGATGTCAGAAGGGCATCCCCGGCGGTGATTGGCCGCGCGCGGTCATGTGATACGTATCACATGACCGCAAGTGGCCAATCAGTGCCGGGAACGCCCCTCTGACGTCACCGCATGTCCTGGCAGCACTACACATCGCTTGGCACCGGAGACCGGACACCGAGAAAAGGCGTCTGAGAGGTAAATATGTGATTCTTTTTTATTTTTCATACACTTGCCTTTCTTTAATTTAGATTTTGCAGCGTACATTAATATACTGCGAAATCTAATGGGCCGTCACAGCTGTCACAGAGGGGAGGAGGAAGCAGGATTCTTCCTCCCCTCTGTGACATCAGAGGGAGAAAACGCAGGAGCAGCTGCGTAAAGAATTGACAAGCTAAGTCTTTTTACGCTGGCGCTATCTCCCAGAAAGGCGTGGCGTGAAAATACGCACTGTCTGAATGGCAAAGTGAATTTTACATTCACTTTGCTGTCAGACAATACGCACCTGCGCATTTTTGAAAAGCGCTCGTAAAAAAGAGCTCGTAAAAAAGCGCTCAAAAATGCGCAGTGTGTGACCGTAGCCTTAGATAGCATTTAGTCCAATGTTATATAATGGGGTAAAGATGATCAGTGTGCATGTATGCTGCGAGTGGAAGCATGAATTGGACAGAGCACACCTATTCAAGTCCATGGGAGCATGGAAATCATCGAATTGGACTCAGATGACATCCGAGTGTAGTCCGATTACCGCTGACTCATAGAATGGAGAAGATGGAGAATTTTGGTTCCCACATCCAAAAGACTTGGATCACACTATGCTGACATTCCAATGAAGTACTGATAAGAGTTTGAGCCAAGTATCATTAGCATAATTGGCCCGATTCTCTCGCATGAGAGAAGTTACAGCCGTCTGACCACTGCCTAAAATAGATAATTCCTTAATTTGACCATGTCTGCAGTCAAGAAGGGAAACATGCTTCTGGTTGATGATCTGGGTTAGCAGCAGGACTTCTCATAGCTAGGTCGCTCGGAGTAAATCTTCTGGGTTTACAATATCAATTATAAACAGCAAAAAGGACATATTTTCACTCTAAGCATTGTGGTCTTATCCGAAGAGTCCAAGTCTAATTAGCAGTTCAATTAATAATCACTAGGTCTTCTATTCACAAAGCAATTTTCAAGTCATGTTCATAGCCAGTCATGAATTAACTCATTAGCTTTACTAAGATCCACTTTACAACTCGCCACCTCTCTGAAGATAATTACATGTATAATTTGTGTTATCAGCATCATACTTTAAACAAATGCTAAATGGAATGCCAAGATTAGTATTCTCCAATGTGCTGCATTGCTTTTTCAGATCCAATTCTGTGCCAGACTTGTTACACTTGTCTTGTTTCCACATGTTCAATTATATTATTCATATTCCAAATACACAAAGCTCTGCAAGAAGTCAGGAAACGGCCCATTATCTACTATATGCAGCACATACCGTACTTTGTGGAGTTACTTCTGAAATTCGAAACAAAGTTCTGAACAAATTGGTCTCATTAAAAAGTTTAGAAGAATTCAGAAGTATCTAAAATTCCAGATAGGACAAAAGACAGAACACGTATGGCTCCAGGGTGGTGTTCAGTCCGATATATGGCAAAACAAAAGTCCCAACCCTGTGCCAGGATCGTTCTCAGTACGTCACCTGGAGTTAGGGTCTATCAGCAGAACGCATGTTGGGTATGGTGGGTAAACCCTAGTAGACCTGCACTGCATGTTTAGATCAAGCATTTGTATTCATTTGAACTTTCCTTTCATGCCAACCACTATACATTTCACTTTTCTTGCTCATTCACTATTCTATTTTTTTCATAGCCACTTATCTGCCTTTGATGAACATTATGGTCATGTACGCGAGAGATCAGTCAATTGTGCCATTTTTCTGCCTTGTGGTATGTATATATCTATTTGTATTCTTTAGTATTTCCCCTTTTTCAATATAATTATTTAGATATAAGCTGGTTAACTATGAAAGCTTTTTCCTACCCCATCTGAAAATAGCCAAATTTAGAGGCAGAGACCCTGAACCCAGTGATGTGACAATACTGGGCTGCCTGCTGTACAATCATTGTTCTTTCTACTGTGAATCTGGCAGTTCTCTCAATGCTGAGCTCCTTATAACTCTGCGCACACCACCAACTGGCAGCTTTATATGTACACTGGAAACTGACAGAAAGCGGTCAGTGGTGGGGTCTTGGTGGACTAACTGGCAGCAGGTTTACCAGTCCTCTAGTGATAATCTCCTACTGATTAACACTGATTTTACAAAACTACAAGCAGCCCAGTATGTGATATCCCCAGAATCAGATCTATGGCACCAAATGTGAGAATCATAATCTAGAGACAAAATCCTGGTGACAGATTCCTTCTAAACGTCATTACCATTTGTGACATTTTGTCGATGTGACGTATTGCAACCAGTAGTCGTACCTCTTATTTTATAGAATCAATTTACCTGTAATCTCATGTATGATACTTTCTCAGTTGATAGTGTGTTGGCTCATCAGTGCCGATGTTTTAATTACTCTTCTTCATCTCCTGGGACTAACATCTCCATACATAGTAAATATGGCAACACTAAGCTCCACATTGGGGGAAAAAAATCCTTCCTGACTCCACATACAGTAATCAGACTAGTTCCCTGGATCAACGCCCTATCCAAGAATCTAGTATATATAACTGGTAATATTATATTTTTCAAGAAAGGCATCCAGGCCCTTCTTAGGGTGCTTTCACACAGCGTTTTTTTGTGATCCGTGGCTGTCCGTTGTAAAACTGACAGCCACGGATCCGATTTTGGCCCCATGTTATCCTATGGGCACGGATCACATCGGATTTGGCCTTATTGGCATCCGATTTTTGTCGGATGCGATCCTGGCCGTTTTTTTGCTGTGCCCAAAATCGCAGCCTGCTGCGATTTTTGGCACAGCGGGTCAGATCGGACCGAATTGGATCCGACATGATCCGCGCCAAATAACATGGGGCCTATGGAGCGAGGATCCGAGGAAACAGCTGAGCGTTCCTCGGACCCGATGTTAGTGTACTGAGCACACTAACACCGCTCTGTGCCATGTAATATCACTTCTGCAATGTATATTCATACATTGCAGAAGTGACATCTCCTGAAAATAAAGGGTTAAAAATAAAAAAAACTTCATTCTCACCTCTCCACGATCCAGCGATGCCTCCTGCGCTCTGTGCCTCTAGGACCTGGCCTGACGTCACAGTTGAGTCACATGGCCGGTTACCGCGGTAACCGGTCATGTGACTGTGACATCACGCCAGGTCCTGTTGATCAGAAGAAGAGAGCTGGAAGCGCCGCGGGTGTCGTGGAGAGGTGAGAATGAAGAGTTTTTTTATTTTTTAAGGTCTGCAAACAGGGGAGCAAAGAGGGGGAGACAGAGGGGAGACACAGGGGAGACACAAGGGGACAAAGAGGGGAGACACAGGGGGACAAAGAGGGGAGACACAGGGGAGACACAGGGGGACAAAGAGGGGAGACACAGGGGAGACAGAGGGGGACAAAGAGGGGGTGCAAAGAGGGGAGACAGAGGGGGACAAGGAGGGGAGACACAGGGGGACAAAGGTGACAGGAGGGAGAGAGAAGGGGGACGAGATGACAGGAGGAGCAGGGACAGGATCCAGCTGATGCTGCAAAATATCGGGATCGGATGCCTATTTGGCATCCGATTGCAGTCATCAGTTTGGATCCGATGCTGTCCGAGGGGAGCAGCAAAAAGTCTGATCCCCTCGGACAGCACAAAAACGCTGTGTGAAAGCAGCCTTAAATGTTAGTAGTGAGTCACTCATTACAACATCATGTGGCAGAGATCTCCATAGTCTCACTGCTCTTACAGTAAAGAATCTGCGTCTGTGATTATGATTAAACCTTCTTTCCTCCAGACGTAGAGGCTGCCCCCTTGTCCCCGTCTCAGGCCTAAGAGTAAAAAGATCAATAAAAAGGTCTCTGTACTGTCCCCTCATATATTTATACATTATTATAAGATCACCCCATAGCCAAGCTAAATAACCCCAAGTTTAATAACCTGTCTTGGTATTGCAGACCCCTTAGTCCTCTAATGACTTTTGTCGCTCTTCTCTGGACCCGCTCTAGTTCAGCTATGTCTTTCTTATACACCGGAGACCAGAATTGTACACAGTATTCTAAGTGTGGTCGCACTAGTGACTTGTATAGAGGTAGAATTATGTTCTCCTCATGAGCATCTATGCCTCTTTTAATGCATCCCATTATTTTATTTGCCTTTGCAGCAGCTGCCTGACACTGGGCACTAAATGTGAGTTTATCAACCACCCATACACCCAGGTCTTTCTCAGTGGTAGTTTTGCCCAGTGTTATACAATTAAGAACATAATTATACATTTTATTTCCTCTGCCCAAGCGCATGACCTTACAGCTCTCCCCATTAAAGCTCATTTGCCATTTATCAGCCCAAGCTTCTAGTTTACATAAATCCTCCTGTAATATAAAATTGTCCTCCTCTGTATTGATTACCCTGCAGAGTTTAGTGTCATCTGCAAATATTGAGATTCTACTCTGTATGCCCTCTACAAGGTCATTAATAAATATGTTAAAAAGAAGCGGGCCCAATACTGACCCCTGTGGTACCCCACTGTTAACTGTGACCCATTCTGAATGTGTTCCATTAATAACCACCCTTTGTTTCCTATCACTGAGCCAGTTCTTAACCCACTAACACATATTTTCCCCTATCCCCATTGCTCTCATTTTATGAATCAACCTTTTGTGTGGCACCGTATCAAAAGCTTTTGAAAAGTCCATATACAACACGTCCACTGCATTTCTTTGGTCCAGTCCAGAACTTACCTCTTCACAGAAGCATATCAGATTAATTTAACAGAACAGTCCCTCGTAAACCCATGTTGATATTGGGTCATGAGGTTATTTTTCTTCAGATACTACAGTATAACATCTCTTAGAAAACACTCTAGGATTTTACTCACAGTAGAGGTAAAGCTTACAGGCCTATAATTTCCAAATTCAGTTTTTGTTTCCTTTTTGAATATTGGCACCACATTTGCTATACGCCAGTCCTGTGGTACAGACCCTGTTATTATGGAATCTTTAAAGATGAAAAATAATGGTTTATCTATGACGGTACTTAATTCCTGCAGTACTCTGGGGTGTATCCCATCCGGACCTGGGGATTTGTCACCTTTAATGATTTTTAGACAGTGCTGTACTTTCTGTTGGGTTAAGCAGGTTACATTTAATAGAGAGATTTTGTTATCACTGGTCATGTTGTCTATCATGGGATATTCTTGTGTAAATACTGTTGCAAAAAAGTCATTTAGCATATTGGCTTTTTTCTCATCCTCATACGTCAGATCCAATATTATACTAATATATAGCTATCTGTATTGAATCCATTGGCCTCATGGTTACTGTACTATATTCAATTATTTAATTTTCAGTACATGATGATTTTATGTCAGTATACATTTTCCTTATCTAAAAATGGCTGGTAGAACAATCTTATTGTGGAACAAGAGAAAGCCAGGGACTCCTTGGTAAAGAGCTCAAGTATTTTCTTTCAACAGGAACACAACCGAAAACACAAATGATATGCCAATACGACTGAGTAAAGAGTCACTACCATTCTGTTATATACCTAGTGATACTTCATCACTCCACAGTATTGAAATAAAGTATCTTCTCCAACAGTCCAGTCTCACTTAATAGAGCAGACACCATGTTTAGTGCTGTGCAGTGATTGTGCGCTGCACCCAGGGATTCACTGCTGCTTTAGTAGAAGACTTATTTGCTTATCTGCAGCTCCATAATTAATGTCACAATGGTCTCTGATCAGAGTAAAGGCCCCGTTACAAGGTACGATATCGTGAACGATATCACTCAAACGTCACGGGTTTGGAGTCGCTGAAACAACATTGTTAGGACGTTATTGCGTGTAACACCGAGATACGACTACGATAAATCGTTGGATCGTTGATTGCAGATTTGAGAACATGTGTTCAAATCAAACGATCCTCGAACAGCCAACCTGCTGCATCGTTGTGTGTGACACCGCGATAACGATGTCGATAACGACTTTGTCTATTCACAACAGTGAACAAGGATCGTTCGAATGATAGCTGATCGCTACATCGTTGGTGCGTCGTCCACAATATCTAGACGTGTGACATCTCACGAACGATGTCAAAAAGATGTCCTAACGACCGCGCAACCATGAGATTGCTGTTGATATCATTACAACATTACAGCGTGCGAGGACTCATTACTGAGTAAGCCCTCCGGACTCCTCATCTATACACTTTATAAACTCTTTTTAACAGCTTACAGGGGGGCTAGAGACACGGGGGGCCCCCTTCCTGGAGTACAACAGACACGCTGCATTCAGTTAGCATAGCACCAGGGGGTGACAGGTTCATATGATGCCTTGCACACAGTCAAGGCAGCCAGTTCCATAGGCAACAATGTCAAAGGATAGTTAGCACTGACCCTGATGTCCCCCGTGGCTGCAGGACAGCTTTAATCTCTTTGGAACTTGATTGGGGCTGCTTATCCACTATCCGTACTATCCTACGTTGCATAATTTTTCTCTGCCATTCACATCCAGGGAAATTAGCTACAGTGTCATGGGTTGTGAACCTTTGGATTATGTTGCACACAATGGACAAAAACATTAAAGAGGACCTGTCACCCTCTGGTGCATGGCAAACTAAATGCAGCACTGAATGCAGCATGTTTGCTGCATTCAGGGAAGGGGTCTCCCATGTCTCTAGCCTCCTGTAGGCTTTAAAAAAGGTTTTAAAAACCCTACAGTTAAGAGGTCGCCTGGGAGGGATCTTATTAAGAGGAACTCGCTGCTGACACAGTCCTCCCTGCCTCCTCCTTGTGTGTTCCGCCCCCTCTGTGTCTGCCACCTCTTCTGCTGGGTCTTCCCTTCTCTTCTGCTCCTGACGTCACAAGGAGCAGGAGAAGAAGAGAAGGGCTTACCCAGTAGAAGAGGAGGCGGCGGCAGACACATAGAGGAGGTGGAATACACAAGGAGAAGGCAGGGAGGACTGTGTCAGCAGCCAGGACCTCTTAATAAGATCCCACCCAGGCGACTTCTTAACTCTAGGGTTTCTAAAGTCTTTTTTAAAGCTTACAGGGGGGCTAGAGCCATGGAGGACCTGTTCCCTGAATGCAGCAGATATGCTGCATTCAGTGCTGAATTCAGTTTGCCATGCACCAGGGTGGTGACAGGTCCTCTAAGATATCTAGAGATGGACTTGTAACCTTGAGATTGTTTATGTTTTTCAACAATATTAGTTCTCAAGTCCTCAGACTGTTCTCTTCTCTTTCTTCTATCCCTGTTTAGTGTGCCACATACAGACACACAATGCGAAGATTGAGTCAACCTAACCCCTTTCTATTTAGTTTCAGGTGACTGTCACATTGCCCACATCTGTTACTTGGCACAGGTGAGTGTTAATGAGCATCATATGTATCACAGAAAGTTGTTCACCCAGAATTTTGGAAAGATTGCAACAATTTTGTCCTGCCCATTTTGGGGATTGTATGTGATATTAAAGTTCAATATACTTTTTTTTCTCCTTTTGGGTTGTTTCAATACACACAAAAGGAAATCAAAATGCATAGGACAAAACATGTGTAAGGCTGCGTTCACACATTGCGTATTTTGCCGCGCTTTTTTACGCGTGCTTTTTCAAAATACGCAATGTGCCTTTTGTCTGCCAGCAAAGTGAATGTGAAATTAACTTTGCAGTGCAGACATTGCGCAAAAATACGCAGTGCGTTTATGGGAGAAAACGCAGCTGCGTAAAGAATTGAGATGTCATTCTACCAGCTGCTCCTGCGTTTCTCCGTAATGTCACAGAGGGGAGGAAGAATCCTGCTTCCTCCTCCCCTCTGTGACAGCTGTGACCGCCCATTAGATTTCGCAGTGTATTAATGTACGCTGCAAAATCTAAATTAAAGAAAGGCAAGTGTATGAAAAATAAAAAAGAATCACATATTTACCTCTCCGACGCCTTTTCCCGATGTTCGGTGTGCGGTGCCAAGCGATGTGTAGTGCTGCCAGGACCTGCGGTGACGTCAGAGGGGCGTTCCCAGGCTTGATTGGCTGCTCGCGGTCATGTGATATGTATCACATGACCGGAAGCGCCCAATCAGTGCCGGGAACGCCCCTCTGACGTCACCGCAGGTCTTGGCAGCACAACACATCGCTTGGCACCGCACACCGAACACCGGGAAAAGGCGTCAGAGAGGTAAGTATGTGATTCTTTTTTATTTTTCATACACTTGCCTTTCTTTAATTTAGATTTCGCAGTGTATATTAATACACTGCGAAATCTAATGGGGCTGTCACAGAGGGGAGGAGGAAGCAGGATTCTTCCTCCCCTCTGTGACATCACTGCGCTTTCTGGGGTTAAGAAAGTGCAGTGTGTGAAAGCCCCTGCGTATTTTGTTGCGCTTTTTTGGCGGCTGAAAAATGCGGCAAAAAGTGCGCGCGCAAAAAAGCGCAACAAAATACGCAATGTGTGAACGCAGCCTAATTGCAATAATTTCTGAAAGAAATACTTCATTTTTCTGGAACAACTTCAAGGGTGCCAATACTTTCGGACATGACCATGACTATGAAGAAAGGACAGTTATAGCTAACATAACCTAATTATTTTCTTTGAAACAAAAGAAGATCTTTCACCAGGATTATGGATGTTGTTGAACAGGTTCATTTCACATACTCTCCTAGAAGATGGTTAGAAACATCAGTGGGAAATGGTAGGATCTTGTGAAGTTTATTGAAGCGTCATATAATTCTGCTCTACATAAATTAAATCATGTCTTACTAACAACTGCCAGGGGCCAATTCAAACCCTTTTGCCTGATATCGTCTCCAAATATCTCCTGCCAATGTGCCTAAAGGAGCAGGCTGTCAGATGGATTTAGCTAAAATATTTGCACAGTAAAGATTGCATATGCAAGAGGAATACACTGTAGACTGAGGCTTCATGTATGGTTCTACATACAGTATTTCCAATAATAACTGAAACAGCCACTGTCCTATTAACTTTATCAGCTAATCTAACTGATTGTAGCACAAGCTATTATTGATAATGGGTAACGTTGGTAACACCCTTTAATAACTCAGAGCTAGTAACAAGGTGATCATTTACTTTTACGCCTTGATGGAACCACAGATGTCATGTCCATTAATAAATAGAACACAGAAATCCAGAATATTGCTCCGCAAGATATCGACTTTTTATGTGAATGGTATTTATCATGCTAATCGGCTTGGATTAGAAGCTAGCCAACATCAGCCGCAAAAACCAGCAGTAGTGTATAAATATAGAAAAGAATCACAAATTAAAAATACATCAGCTATGGAGCCAAATAGCTGCCAGCAAATGGCAAGCTTATAGGTTTAGTTGAATGCTGAACTTAGTATTCCTCTCTTAGAGGAGTAGATGGCTCCAGTTAGTGGTGCGGAGTGATGCTGGATGTTGGATTCTCAGCCAAGAAAAAGGAAATATTAAGTAGAAAGAATGTGCGGTTAAGAGCACAACCCAATTGGAGAGGAGCAGGATCAGGATCAAAAGGTCTCCCTGTGAGTACTTGCTTTATGCCATCACCACTGTTTTGATTGGCCAAAATGCAAACTTGTGCATGGAGTTAAGATCGGGTTCCATATGTTCTATTAGAGGTGCTCAAATGTCTGACATCAATCAAACACAGTTTTTTTTATAGTTCCTTGAAGGTAAACTAAATCAATCACACATTGTTCTAGTTACTCCTTGCAGGAAGATTAGCCATCGTCCAAGTATAAAAACACTTCTAGCATCTCGCCACCTACATTCCTCTACCTTCACTATTCATTTGTTCATTTAGAAAAACCTGGCAGTTCCACGGTTTCTTCTCATGTCATACCACCTCCCCCATTATCCTGACCTTAAGCTTCCGCCTTTCTCAAGCACTTACATTTTTTTAACAAGTTTTGAAACACCAGTAAGAGGGGTTTTCCCAGAAGTATGAAAATAAAGCTTAAAGTGGTTTCCATGACCAGAACACTCTACAAGGCAGCAGACTGCCGAATCTTGACAGTGTGCAAGGCGTACAGTCACAATTCTCCTGTATTCCTATCAGATTTTTGAATATTTCATTGAGAAAATTGGATAAGAATCCAGTTGGCACGTGACCACAAGCATAGAGTTCTAACACTTATCTTCAAGTAACTGCTCAGTTGTGTCATAAATAAAGTGTAAATATGATAGCGAGCACATTACACACTGTTACAATTCAGTAATCTGCAGTCACATAGAAGAATTGCAAAAATGTGGCAAGAATCCTGTAAAGCACTTTAAGGCTGTGTGCGCAAGATCCGGAAAAGGAGTATTTTGGATCCAGCGTAATACCGCTGCATCCAAAATGCTGGGTTGTACAGTACAAGCACGGTGGATGGGATTTCTAGAAATCCCATGCTCACTATGCTTCTGCTTGCTGCGGTGGGGGGGTAATTGCTTAGCCAGCAATGTGAGCAGTTGCGGTTCGGAGCTCTTCCGCCTGCAAAACTGCATGTGGACTTCGATTGCCGCATTGCTGAGCACACTGAGTACCGGTGCCAGCCAGAGGAGACCCCCTGGACACAGAGAGTGCAACGGGAGCCTTGTGGACAGCAGACATGACCCGCAGAAGGCAATGTGATGCCGGCGCTGCAGAGGGCAGCAAGCTTCAAGATGGCGAAGAGATGCTGGAGGAGGCGGCGAAGGAGAATGGCGGTGGCCCGACTTTAAAGATTTGCGAGGGTGGAGGTGGCGGAGCAGACCACGCAAGGGCAGATGGAGTTGGAGGCAGGAGCAGAAGAGGATGTGAAGGATCAGAAGATAACCCGGGAGGACTTCATGGTGGGAGAGGAGAGTGAGTCTGAAGGCCTACAGAGGGATGACGGAGCTGGTAGTCTTGAAGTAGGTGCTGCATTAACTATTACTAAGCCCATTATTAAAGACGTGTTTACTGTAGTAAATTTCTGCAAAGAGACTTTTACCACATTAACTCAGCAGATGCTAAGGATTCAAGCTGAGATTTTGAACATAAGGGCAGCTATGCAAAAAGCAAATGCTAGGACTAGAGAGGTGGAAGAAAGGGTTAGCACTGCAGAAGACCAGATTGTAAAGCTGCAGAAGGCCCAGAAACAATACACGAAACAATTGGTAGAGTTTACAGCTAAAAACGACGACTTGGAGAACCACTCACGGCGGAACAATGTACGGATAGTGGGACTCCCAGAAAAAGCTGAAGGCCCAAATCCCACTGAATTTATAGAAAAATGATTACTGGAAAAAATTGGCGCAGATTTACTCTCTAAGGTGTTTGTGGTGGAGAGAGTCCATAGAGTACCAATGAGACCCCCGCCTCCTGGCTCAGCACCTCATACCATTCTGGCAAAGATTCTGAACTATCGGGATAAAGATACCATTTTGAGGAGAGCCAGAAATACTAAGGACATGACCATTGATGGCCAGAATATATCCATCTACTCTGACTGTTCTGCGGCAGTACAGAAATTAAGATTGTGGTTTGGTGAGGTGAAAAAGAGACAGAGGCCTTGGACTTGAATATTCCATGCTGTATCCTGCAAAGCTGAAGGTAGTTGCTTCTGAGAGGGTGGAGGTTTTCCAGTCACTGGAGGAAGCGACAGAGTGGATTGACCGCAACAACAAAAGGCTGCGGGACACTGGAGCTGGCTGTGTGGTGACAGTTTTGGGTCTAATTTTTTGAACACTCTAATTTTTTTGGGATTGGTGATTGCTGAATTATAGACTGTTGGGCTGTGATGCTGCGGCGAGATTATGGAGCATACTAATTGGTTTATGTTTAAAATGTTTACTAAAGGCGGGAGGGGAGGGGAAGGAAAGGTGAAGTTACTGTTTATATATCATTTGAAGGAAGTGATTTGACCTTGTGTGTGGGTGAATATGAAAGGTGGTGTAGAGGGCTGGGTCAAGGGTTTTTACCCACTCCCACATAGAGAGAAGCTAACTACTAGGGTGGGAGGGGAATCCGGGATAGGAGTCTAGTATTTGTTGCTGGGAATGATTGGTGTGGAGAGGGCAAGGTTGGGAATTGGGGGTTGTGAAGGCAGGTGGGTGAGAACATAGATGGAAAGGGACATGATGGCAGGTTTTGATAAAGTATGGCTGGTATAATTAAGGTAATAAGATGGAATATTCAGGGTCTTGCTTATAGGAGTAAAAGAGCGGTGGTGCTGTAGCATGTCCTATGATTAAACTGTCCATTTTGTGCTTAATAGAAACTAATTTGGTTAAAGAAAGGACAGGGACATTGGCCAGAAAGTAGATTAGATAGCATGTCATGAAACATATCCTAATTATGCGATGGGGGTCTCTGTCTTTGTCAACACCTCTGTACCATCACAGGTTTTGTAATGCAACAGCGACCTCGCCAGTGATCTCGCTATGTTTGACAAGTAGCAGCGACCGGGCCCCCGCTGTGACATCGCCGATTGTGTCAGAATAGCCTGGACCAGTTTTTGATCGTTGGGTTCCCGCTGGGCAGCATGCATTGGTGTGTTTGACACCTTAACAACAACCTCGTTGGCGACTCAAAACTCAGCCACATAGGTCTGAGTCGTCAGACTAGCTGCTGTGTGACAAGGTCCCAACGACCGCTGAGGTCGTTATACGGGATGCCGTATCGTTGCTGCATCGTTGAGTAGATATGACTGTTTGACATCTCACCAGCGACCACATAGCAACGTTCCAGTGATCCTTACCAGGTTGTATCGTTGTCGGGATCGCTGGAATGTCGCCAAGTGTGACGGGACCCTTAGTATGGATGACAGAGAGAGCCTGGAAATCCCGCTGATGGTGGAGGAGTTGGATGACGCCTTAGCTTCCATGGCGAACGATAAGGCCCCTGGGGCAGATGGTTTGCCTGTAGAAGTATACAAACATCTTAAAGACCTGGTGTTACCCAGACTGCTTGAGGTATTCCTGGGGGCCCTGAAAGAGGGACGGCTGCCAGAGTCTATGAGGGAGGCAACAATTGTGGTTTTGCCCAAAGAGGATAAGGATGTTAAGAGGCCGGAGTCTTATAGGTCCATTTCACTTCTGTCGTTAGATGCCAAGCTATTAGCTAAAGTTCTAGAAAAGAGGCTGGCGACGGTGGTTACTGGTGCGAGCCACACAGACCAGTCTGGGTTTATGTCTAATAAAATCGACAGCCATTAATTTGAGAAGAGTATTTGAATATTCAACTGCTCGTAGATAATGCGGGATGTAGGGTGGTGGCATCCGTAGATGCTCAAAAGGCGTTTGAAATTGCGGAGTGGCACTATCTGTGGATGGTTCTTGGGCAGATGGGTTTTGGACCAGTATTCATTACCTGAGTTAAGTTGCTTTATTCCTCCCCGATGGCTAGAATTAGAATAAATGGAGAGAGGTCAGAAAGGTTTGACCTTACTAGAAGGACACAGCAGGGGTGCCTTCTCTTTCCATTGTTGTTCGCCCTAGCCATCGAACCGCTTGCTGCTTACATTTGAAAGGATGCTGCAGTAAAGGGTTTTAAGATTGGCTTGGTGGAGGAAAAGATTGCACTTTATGCAGATGTTCCTGCAGGATACCTGTGAGTCCTGGGTCCGGCGGTGACTATTGTTGAGCAGTTTGGGAAGATATCTGAGCTAAAAATAAATTGGGACAAATCTAACCTTACGATGATAGATAAAGAAAGGTTGAAAGAGATGGGTGACGTTGGCTGCACTAGACTTAGATTGGTAGTCGAGTTTAAATATCTGGGCATTCAGATTGCCGTAACGGAATATCTGAGACTAAATGTGCTACCTTCTCCTGGCTAAATTACAAGATAAGGTTTAAACGTGGTGTAATGCTGCCGTTACATACAGCGATGTTCCACCGATCCCGACAATGACCAGGATTGCTGAAATATCGCTGTGTGGTCGCTGGGGAGCTGTCAAACAGGCAGATCTCCTCAGCAACCAGGGACCAGGGAGCCAACTTCACATTGCTGGTAACCATGATAAACACCGGGTATCTAGGCAGCGCGTGCTGCTTAGTTACCCGGTTGTTTATCATGGTTACCAGCCTGTGAGGTCGCTGATCTCTCGCATGGATGCGTGCTGACCAGCAGGAGACCTAGGACCAAAAAATTGTCCTGAAGGATGTGCAGCGATCAGCGTCCTCACAGCAGGGGCCTGATCCTGCTACATGTCACACACACATCAATATCGCTAGCGAGGTCGCGGATTTCAGCGATATCGCTGTGTGTGACGTACCCCTAAGATGCGTCTCTTGGTGGTGGGCAGGGGGAAATCTGTCTAAGATGGTATTAATGCCTAAGCTCCTGTATGTGTTACGCATGTATGTTTGTGGCTCCCCTGGGACTTATTCCAGCGACTTCAACCCAGGATAAAATTGGAGATCTTGCAGAGACCCAAGGAAGAAGGGGGGATTGCTCTGCCTAATCCTTGGATTTATATTCTAGCATCCCAAAGTCAACATATCAGAAGTTGGGTATCAAAGGATGGGGGGAGCTCAGTGCAGGCAATGCTGGAGTATATTGTACGGAAGGCTCCCTTGGTACAGGGGTTGGAAGCTGGTGTATTTGGTAGGTTGGGAAGGAAATTCCCCATATTGTGTCTAGTGCATAGGATATGGACAAAAATTGACTGACGATCTACACTCCCATCTAGCTGAATAACAAATTGAGCGAATTTTACAAATTGGGGGAGCAGAAAGCCTGGTCTCATAGGGGGTTATGCTATGTTTCGAAGTTGCTGGCGAATCAAGATTTGAGAACGTTTGAATCTTTACAAGAAGAGTTCCTGTTACCAGATTCCTATCAGTTCCTATATATCTGGGTTCAACATGCATATAGACAGCAGAGACGTGAAGGTGGTCTAAAGGTGCAGAAGAATATTGTCCTAGACTATATTTGTATGGTGGGGACCACGAGAGGAGTTATCTCCATGGTATATGGGGACCTTTTACACACATTTCTGCTGTGACACCCAATTCGTGCACAGGACAAATGGGAGGAAGAACTGGGTATGATAGATGATAAAGTCTAGGAATCCATTTTGGAATATATTCCAAAATTATCATTGAGTAAGATGGGTCCGCTGTCACAACTGTATGCCATTCACAGAGCTTACAGGTCTCCTGAGTTCTTGCACAGGGTTGATGTGAGAAGCACTTCCGAGTGTCCGAGGTGTATGAATGAGAGGGCAGGAATTCTACATATGTTGTGAGAATGTCCGAGATTGCAAGATTTATGGATGGTGGTGCTTAGTTTGATTGAAGGACGATATAGATGTGTAGTGCCAAGAACTTAGTGTGTGTGTTGGGGTATGTCAAAAACATTAATATAAATAACTTGCAGAAGTTGGTAGTTGCACGGTTATTATTTATGGCCAGGAAGTTGATTGCTAGGTGTTGGATTAGGGCCGAGCCGCTCTCCATAAAAGAATACATTCAGCAAGTGGACTATACCGTACGTCTAGAAGAAAGCATATACCGTAGGAGAAATGCCGTGAAGGTATTTGACATGGGCATCATGGATGAGGTAAAATAAAGTGTGGTTATGGGTGCTGATGTTATTTAAACAGTAGCCTAATGGTTCAAGGGTAAGACTCCTGTTCTAACTATACATTGTGTTGATGATGTTGTTCTGCCTTGTTATTGGTTGACCAGAGTGAGGGGGTGACGTACTTGCTGTCTTTAGGGGAAATGGGATGGGGTGGGACAGGGTAATATTTCTTCTTTGCTATTTCCTATTATGTACAAAAGTTTATCAAAATGCCTTTTGTGGTATATGACTTTTATTCTTATTAATAAAAACCATCTGATTTATTAAAAAAAAAAAAAAAAAAATTCATGCCAGCAAGCGTTCTCCAGCAGGTGAATGCAGGGAAAAGCCGTCCTGCACCGAATGCAGATAACGGGCACAGGGCAGGTGCGATCTACCAGCCTTCACCCACGGCTTCCCTCAGGTCCGTAAGCGCTGTGTTCAAGACACAGTAACTCCGGATCGTGTGCCCATACCCCAATAGGGTTATCAAGGAAAAAACTTAACTACAATAAATGTATCACTTAAACATGAGCCGTGTATGAGGGAGTTAGAGGAGTTGAAGTCAGAGTCAGGGAAATTCAGGAGTCAGAGGTTTGACTTACCAACTCCACAGCCCTGATCAGCACACTGTTAAAAATGGTGCTGATGTAAAGTAGACATGTGGTAAATGTTGTTTAGTAACTATTTTGTGTGATATAACACTCTGGTTTATGGGCGTATAAATTCTAAGTTTTAAGATTCCAAAACTTTCACCAAATTTAAATTTTTTTTCCCAAATTAACATACAAAAAAAAAAATAGCTTGAAATTTACCACTGACATGACGTACAATAGGTCACGTAAATACTGTCTTGTAATCACTGGGATCCACTGAAGTGCTCCAGAGTTATAACCTCAATGTTACACTGGGCAGAATTGGAAAAAAAATGGCCGAGTCATAAAGATGAAAACAGGTCGGGAGGTGAAGGGGTTAATATGATCCCAGGATCTAACCCCTTAGCCCTTATGTTTCTGCCATAGTGAGTGTTCAATCCCATTATATGCGCACTCTGCAGTAGAAGGATTACAGTTTCCTCCTTTTAACAAGGGAACATATAGAAAATAGAAGTGTGTGGGAGAAAGAGATTCACGTGTTCTTTTCTTTTCTGCTTCACAGGAGGGATGACGGCACGTATCACTACATATAGCACTTGTACTTTCAGTAAGTGAAATCTGATAATTACGCCCTCTCCCTTTCCTTGTAGATATCCAGAACATAGCCTACATGGAGCCAAGAGCCATATATTTGGCTTCTTAGGCCGGCTTTACACCACAGCCAGATCCAATCCGGGGCTGTCAGGGGTGAACCTGACAGCCCCGAACCGGATCTGGACACAGAACTGGAGGGCCAATTAAGCCCTCCGGTCCGGTGTGCAGCCGGATAGCTCATTTGCAGCCGCAGCTGCTGATCATTCAATGTCCTGAATTGTCAGCAGGGGACAGCTGGTGGTGCTGAAGTTCAGCGCTGGCCGGCACTGAGCTTCAGCACCCGGCGTCCGGCTCCTGGGTGCGGTTCCGGTGCGATCTGGCACCATAGACCCCATGTTAGGGGGCGCCGGATCGGGAGGATGAGCTTTTGTTTTCCCCAGACACAAAAATGCTGCATGCAACATTTTTGTGTCCAGGAGAAAAATCTGAATCCTCCCGGATTCTCCGGACAGATGGAAACCGGATGTCAGAGAGCTGCGATTCGGCTCCATCTGGCCCTATAACATACTGTGGGGCCAAAATCCAGTCTGGATCGGATCTGGCCGTGGTGTGAAGCCGGTCTAAGTGTTCTTAATACCTGAAATATTCATTATTCACATATAAATACACATGCCACACTCAGGGAGTTTCTGTGGATGCAACTAGGAGTCAGAGAAAAGTTCATTCCGAATTAAAAATAAAATAAAATTATGCACATACCAATTTTATCATTCTATGGCTAAGGAAAAAAATGCTAGTGATATGGGTCAAATTGTAGCCTTGTGACAGATTGCAAAGCTGCAAAGCTAAAATTGTAACCTGTCAGTGAATGCGATTGTGCTTGAAGGATTAGAAGAATGAAACATTTCTTCCAGATACAGAAAACTCACTTTTATTGTTGGTGGAGCAGAACCTTAAAAATACGACAGTAAGGTTTTATTAGCTGCCATGTGCTACATAATGAATATTTGCAATGGATTCGAAATGGGAAATCTGTCCTTGGTGTCAACAGTAAACTTCAAGCTGCTTGCAATATCATTTCTGGAATCTTTACACAGTGACATCTGCTTTAGACAGTCCCCAGCTCCTGAACGTACATCACTATAAGGCCATGTGCTGCTGCCGGGTTTGTGCTAAAGATTTGGACATGAAAAATCTGCACCTTCTGTAAGAAATATGCACATCCTTGTGCCAATGGTGCGTTTAGGACATATTTTTTAATGCCGATTTTGCTGTGTGTTTTCTTTAGCAATTGTTCACTGTTGCGACTGAGTAAAGCTAGGTTAAAAAACAGGGGGGAAAAAAGGGTTTCAAGATGTTATAGTGTGACATGGGGGTCCGCTGCATTTTTAGTCACCAGCCCAGGTACAGTAGGCAGGCACAGGCTGCCACCCACACTGGCTGGTAATAAAAGCACAGCAAAGTCCTTTTTTTTAAAAAAAAACAAAAAAAACCCCAACTAATATATATTATATATATATATATATATATATATATATATATATATATATATATATATATATATATATATATATATATATAGATAGACACACACACACACACACACATTACACACATATATTTATATAAAACAAAAAAAGTGTGAACAACTGAAAATATGTCTTATATTCTAGGTTCTTGAAAGTAGCCACCTTTTGCTTTGATTACTGCTTTGCACACTCTTGGCATTCTCTTAATGAGCTTCAAGAGGTAGTCACCGAAAATGGTTTTCACTTCACAGGTGTGCCTTGTAAGGTTTAATAAGTGGGATTTCTTGGCTTAGAAATGGGGTTGAGAGTATCACTTGAGCTGTGCAGAAGTCTGGTGGATACACAGCTGATAGTCCTACTGAATACACTGTTAGAATTTTTATTATGGCAAGAAAAAAGCAGCCAAGTAAAGAAAAACAAGTGGCCATCATTACTTTAAGAAATGAAGGTCAGTCAGTCCGAAAAATTGGGAAAACTTTGAAAGTGTCCCCAAGCGCAGTTGTAAAAACCATCAAGCGCTACAAAGTAACTGGCTCACATAAGGACTGCCCCAGGAACGAAAGACCAAGAGTCACCTCTGCTGCGGAGGATAAGTTAATCCGAGTCACCAGCCTTAGAAATCACAGGTTAACAGCAGATCAGATTAGAGACCAGGTCAATGCCACACAGAGTTCTAGCAGTAGACACATCTCTACAACTGTTAAGAGGAGACTTTGTGCAGCAGGCCTTCATGGTAAAATAGCTGCTAGGAAACCACTGCAAGCAGAAGAGACTTGTTTGGGCTAAAGAACACTAGGAATGGACATTAGACTAGTGGAAATCTGTGCTTTGGTCTGATGAGTCCAAATTTGAGATCTTTGGTTCCAACCACCGTGCCTTTGTGCAACGCAGAAAAGGTGAACGGATGGACTCTACATGCTTGGTTCCCACTGTGAAGCATGGAGGAGGAGGTGTGATGGTGCTTTGCTGGCGACACTGTTGGGGATTTATTCAAAATTGACGGCATACTGAACCAGCATGGCTACCACAGCATCTTGCAGCGGAATGCTATTCCATCCGGATTGCATTTAGTTGGAGCATCATTTATTTTTCAACAGGACAATGACCCCAAACACACCTCCAGGCTGTGTAAGGGCTATTTGACTAAGAAGTAAGTAATGGGGTGCTACGCCAGATGACCTGGTCTCCACAGTCACCAGACCTGAACCCAATCAAGATGGTTTGGGGTGAGCTGGACCGCAGAGTGAAGGCAAAAGGGCCAACAAGTGCTAAGCATCTCTGGGAACTCCTTCAAGACTTTTGGAAGACCATTTCCGGTGACTACCTCTTGAAACTCAAAAAGAAAATGCCAAGAGTGTGCAAAGCAATAATCAGAGCAAAAGGTGGCTACTGAGGGGCGGTGCCTGACTGATGGCGGAGTGAGACGCACATTGCTGAAGCTCCGTGCCACAAAGCCCCTATAGCCTTTATTTAGACAACTCTGACAACAGGATTTATGATGGGCAAGACCAGACAGATAACGGGAGGCCCGGGAGCAGACGAGAACAGAGAACAGAGCTCCATGGACCGTTTTCTGCGCTCCACAGCCTCCCCAGCTCCCCGAGGCGCGTCCTCTAACATGGCGCCGTCGGCTCGCAACGCGGGAATCACGAGGAGAGATAAGGAGAGAGGCGCGGGCTCACAATCTGCACACGGAGGAGATTTCAGCGAGGAGGAGGACGAGGGAGGCCCTGCTGACAACTGCACGATGGCTGAGCTAAGTACATATATAAGGCAACTGCCCACGAAAAGGGACCTGGAGCATTTTGCCCGCAGATTAGAGGGATCTTATAAGAAAGAGATAAATTCCCTTAGGAGCGAGTTTACCACGAGGGTAGAGGAGGTGGAGAAGGCCCAGGAGGGGATAATGGAGGAGCTGAGGGCTCACAGGCAGTTAATAGAGGCTCACACTCAACACATTGAAGACGTGCTGTATGGGCAGGAGGATCTTGAGAACCGCAACAGGCGTAATAACATTAGAATTCGCGGTTTGCCTGAGTCTGTGGGCCCCCTGGACCTTAACAACGCGGTCCAGCTCCTCTTCAATCAGATCCTGGAAGCTGACTCGAGTAACATCACTGCCCTGGACAGAGTGCATAGAGCCCTCGCCCCTCCACCCTCCCCTGATGCTCAGCCTCGAGATGTTATCTGTCGAGTGCACCATTTCCCAACTAAAGAGGCCATAATGTCAGCGGCCAGGCGAAAGGACAAGATAATGTTTGAGGACACTCCTGTTCTTCTGTTGCAAGATTTAGCAAGACGTACTCTCCAGCAGAGGAGAGGATTGCGCCCCCTCCTGACCCTGCTACGAGATCACGACATCACATATCGATGGGGATTCCCGTTTCAATTAATTGCCACCAAGGAGGGGAGATCTGCCTCCTTTAGAAGAATTGATGATTTGCCACGTTTACTTGATGCCTTTAATCTCCCTTCCATCACTCTACCCGACTGGCCGCAGATTCCCCAGATGGCTGCCGCCCTGCCCCCTCGATGGCAAAGGGTCAGAAGAGATAGGAGCAACCGTCCTTCACCTCCCCGTGCAGAGGCTACTTGAAAATTAAGGGACACTTTTCCTGCAAGTCTAATCGGAGATAAGCTCCTTCATTGTTATTGTTATGACTCCCTCTGCAGATACCTTGGCTCCTTTCTTGTTGATGCCTTATTTTGCAGTATCTGACTACCACCATCTGGACACTGGGGGAACGGCGTGTTTCCCTTTACTCAGTTCCACAAGAGCATCTCCTAGACTGTTATGACTGCCCTGCACAATGTTTTTTTTTTTTTTTTTTTTTCCCTTTTTATTTCTTGCTTGCCCGGCAATCACTAATGGAGACTTACTGGCCCTCGGGCTCCTCACTCCTGCAGGACTATGAGTGACATTCTTAGGGCCCTGTTACCGTTTATGGTGGGACCCTCCTGGTCTTTCAAGCTGTTTGATGTTTTTTTCTGTTCTTCATATGGTCTGCTATTTTGCTTTATCGTTCCTTTTTCAGAGTTGTTTTATTTCATTTATTAAGAGGGTTGGGGATGGTGGCCGGGGCTGCCTCCGCTGCGGCTTACTGTTACCCCTTTATGGTGCTGGATAGCTTTATTGCTATCCCTTTTAAGCACGTATACGGTGCCTATGTACTATATGTCAGATGTACTATGTTTGCACCTTCTCTCTACTTCCCTTTCTCTTTTTATTCTATCTTCTCTCTTTTCCCCCTGTCTGCAGTTTCTACCTCGTCCGGGGGTGCGTGGCCTCCAAACATGATCAGCCCACCCCAGTTGATCCCCAATGGCTAAACTGAAGTTATGCACATATAACGTAAAGGGGTTTAATCAACCAGAGAAGAGGCGACAGATCCTATACTCTTCTCATAAGCAGAGAGTTTCACTCCTACTTTTGCAAGAAACCCATTTTAGATCAGATTCCACCCCTAAGTGTGTCTCGGGATACTATCCCACTTGGTATCATAGCACCAACCCTGAGGCCAAGTCTAAGGGGGTCTCGATAGCCTTCCATAAGTCCTTTACACCGACAGTTCTTAAATCTTTGATCGATCCGTTGGGTAGGTACCTCTTTCTGCAGGTGGCGTGGAATCTTACTACTTTTGTGATTGCAAACTGTTATTTCCCCAACAGTGGCCTGGAGAGATTCGGAGCGGATTGTCGCAGGAAGCTTATAGAGTTTGCGGGCTCTTGCCCCATCATCGTTGGAGGGGACTTCAACTTCCCCATGTACCCCACCGTAGATGTATCCTCGGGTAAGTCGTACCACCTTGCCACCTCCCTCCACCGTCTTAGACGTCAAT